>VZTN01023464.1:0-162463 GCA_013400515.1 Erpornis zantholeuca
TCCCTATTTATGAAAGACTTCTGGATCTGTTCCTCTATCCAAACCAGCATACTTGAAATAATTTATTAGATTCTATTTCAATATTCAATATTTGCTTTAGACAACAGTAAAAGAGAAGGCAGAGCTCATCTTCAGAACAAGCATGTTAATATTAGAAACAAAGCTGTTTAGAGCTGTCTGAGAGTAGTGTCTTCTCAATATAATCAGGCAATAAAAAAAGTGGGCTTCATGTCTAATTCCACAGCCTCTATAATGTGCATTTAATAATTTATATATTTTTTTGTCACTGNCATTGAATAATTTGTATATTTTTTTGTCACTGCTAGTCGGTAGAGACAAAAAGTAAAGACTAATGATGCAGGTAAAGTTCTGAGAGCAGACTGAGAATTTTTTAAACTTTGTGGTTCGTGATGCTATGTTATGATGATAAAACACAAGCAGACACTCGACAACATTCTTGGATTATTACATGCAAAATTTTAGAAGGAGGTACATGAACCTTTGTTCAAATCTGAGGATAGGTGGTTTGCAGATAGCTGTCTGCAGCTCCAGCCTCGGATGATGACTGATGATGCATATAATTTAGAAAGACTGGAGTTTACTGAAATATTTATACTTCCCCAGACTGTCTTGTTCCATGTGTACATGGAAACTGCAACATTATTCTGAAATGCTGGGCAAGCTTCAGATGTGTGTTAGCTGAAACTCTTAGTTTCTACAGGAGACTGGGACAAGGAACTGCTACTCTAATACTCCTGAAATCAAAATGCAGTAGAAGATGATGTCAACTCTTTATGAAAATTCCTTGGATATGCATGAGGTTGTCTGTATTTGGGTTTATTTAATGCTTATTATATGTCTCTTAGATCCTTGGTCCTCCAACCTTTTCCTATAGTGTAATGAATGTGATTATTTCTTCAACACAGTCTACTATGAGAAGCAGTGGGTGGTGACTTTCCCCTTCTTGAACCATGCTAATTAAAGCAAAAATGCATCACAGAAACAGGAACATTTTTGTATTAAAGAATCCATTTTACAATTTTTAGCACTGTATATTTTTTGCATTTTACTAAAGATGTGTACTGTAATACTTCCATGAGGATGTTTATTTTGAAATAAAATAATGATCTGTGCAAAAGATAAAAAATGGAATTATGCAAACCAGATTTATTGTCAAGTAAGTAACTACAAATAGATAGGATTTGTAGATACTCGCAAGGAGTAGCAGAGTTCTGTCTGTGTGCAGTGAAAATCCAGCCTTGGTTACGTGGCATTGCTGTAATACCTATTAAATAGTTACAGTATTTTATCAATTTCCATCTTTAATTTCAAATGAGCTCAGTTTTTCCCTCCTCCCTTGTCTTGGGTTTGGAATGGCTTGGAATGGCTGCCACCTCTGGAGTGTCTTTGTCCCTTGTGGTAGGTGGTGTCACATGTGCTCTCTTTGATGCTGAAGGAAAGGTTCAGCCAGTGCTGCTGCCAGGAAACCAGCCCTGTGCAAGAGTTGTTCTCTTTCCACCCCTGAGTGTGGGTTACTGCTTAGTTACAGTTTGTTACAGAACCAGTTCATGTTGCTGCTTCATTATAAAGGCACCGAGGTGGGTGGTCCAGGGTGCTGGGTTTTGGTTTTTCAGTACTTGCTCCACAGCTGTGGATTTCTGCTGTGTTCCTTAGTGCTGTGTGTGTGAGCAATGCCACTGATTGTGCAGAACTGTTCATATGGATTATTTTGTCACAGCATAATTTCATTTGCTGTGTACTAATAATATTTTGCCATTAACAGGTTTACATAAAATCTGCACCTATTGTGTGTTCTGTGTCCACCCTCACATATTTCTCGACCTTTTCAGTGGAATATGTAACCATTTTGCCATTGTTCTTCCCCTCCCTCACTAGTTAGATAAACAATTTATTTTTGCTTTATAATGATTGTAAAGAAGATTTAATAATATATTTATGCTTGTATTCTAGAAAAAATATATAAAGGTTTTGTATTTTATAAATATTGGAGAAAAAAGCCTCAGCCTCTCAGGGATTTGGGATCACAAGCCTTGTTTTTCTGAAATTGCATGAGGTGTGGATCTGTATTTTTCTTTGTCGTGTAAATGCCAGTAGTNTAGCTATGTAATCTTTCAGCTAAAGAAATACACAAAAAAACCCCAAAAGAGCACTCATTGAAACCAATGTTGTAAAAGTGCCAGACCAAATGAAGACCAGAAAACTTATGGTAAAAATATGTAAAATAACCCAACAAAACTCAAACAACCTGCTCCCAATTGGCCTGCCCCCCAAAAAGGAACTCAAGAGTTCATTTGACCTTGACTTGATAGCATTGTTGGAGATGTGAGAAGCCAAAAAGGTCACAATATCCAGCAAAACTTAAGACTGGCTTCACTCCAGTTAGCATTCATTTTTAAATTGCAGATTCTGAATGTTGGCTATTAGGCTTATATTTGAGCTCTTGCATTTATTTTTGTTGTTTCCAGCTCTATAATTTTGTTTCTAGATCAAAAGAAAGCTGCAACTCCTCTTACAGTTATAATACATATTATATTAGGTGTAATATACACAATAGATATGAACACATCTATGTAATATGTAAACATATTATAGCTAGTATGTCTCTGTATACATAAAATACAGATGTATACAGTTATAATACAGAATGTGTTAGATATATGTATATCTATATCACAGGTATCCTAATGCAATATTATCAGAATTATATCAAGCATAATAATACATAGTAAGATACATTATATATATCTTAGTGTATAGATACCCGATCAGATATACACACAGCAAAATATATATTATAGATGCCAATATATAAATATATAGGTAATGCAATAATGGTGTATCAGTCATCAGCTTGATCCACATGTGAGCTCAAGTGTGGCATGTGTCAGGGTAAGGCTCTCTAAGTGGGGTGGAAGTTCTTAGCTCATGGAGGAACAAAAGGTCTTCATTTTCCGAGAGTGGCATTTGTTAACACAAATGTAACTTCCCTAACGCCACAAATGCATTTGCAAGTTTGGGAGTTTTGGCGATGTCAGTGGTCTCTTACTCACATGAGGCATGGCTAAAATAGAGGCACAGACATTCAAGGGAGTGTTTTTTGCATCTTTTGCACTAAATGGCTTTAAAATGGTATTTTATTAGATGTATAGCCTGACTGCATTTTTAAAATTTTTAAACTTCTATCTACTTAAATGTTTTCTACAATGCTCTTCCATTTTCTTCCCAAGCCAATAGCAACATGTAATATTTGGGAGTGATTAATAGCAATTACTGTTCTGTATTACTCTATGTGATCCACTTAAATGCAAAATAAAGAAAAACATAAGAAAAAACTAAAAAATCACAATGCCAACATGAGAGCAGCAATTTAGAGAGGTACAAGTGCATTGTATTTTGTTTTAATGTGTTAGCTCCCTTGACAGGTATTGTCCCATACTTTTATCTGCTGATAAACTTTATTTTTAATCTAATCTAGCAGTTTGTTCCTAAGTGCTCTGCACAGTACAGATACTTATTTTGACTGTCATGTCTTCAAGAAAGTTCTAGGGAGGCTAATGCAAGATCACACTTGCTATGGAGACAGAGAGAAAAGGTGGGAAAATAAGGAGGTATCTCCCAAGTGGGAACTCTGCTGTGCTGGCTGCTGCCCTGGGCTGTGGCTCACTGGACAGCTCTTGGATGTGGTGTTTTTGCTCTTGCCAGAATGCAAAGATGCAACCTAAAATCACAGTTTTATCTGAAAACCCAAGGTTGTTTTGTTTGCTGCTTCACTAGGTAATGAATAAATTGGGATTCTCTGCCTTACCAGGAACTTGGTCTTTGCCTAATTAATCATTAAAGGTTGTTAGCATACTATGGTGGAGCTTATTATTAGATTCTGCATGTATTTCAGAGAGCTGTGACCCCTTCACGAGTAACTATAGAAACCTCAGCAACCATAGTTATTGGCTTAAATTATGGAGTTCATATTTTAAAGAATATTGGCCAGAGTCAGTGGCTTATAATTGTGGTGTCTAAAATGATGAAGACTGTAAAATTCTGGTTATTTAATTTTGACTAAAAGGACTAGCAGCTTTCACACAATTAGGAATTATAGAATACTTGCATGAGTTACTGGACAACACTAAAAAAGCCCTAAGATACCTTGCATATTTTCTGAAGTTTTTGTGTAGAAACATTATGTCCATGCCCTTTCTGCCAGATTCACAATTTAAGGATAAAATTTACTAAATGGCAGAAAAAAAGTCTTTAGTGTTTCTGGTTTATTTTTAGTATATTTCTAATATATGTTATTTCTTAATGTTAGGCTTGTTTTATGCTGGTAAATGAGGTAGTGAAAGAAATCCTGTCACAGTTTGCAAAACAATGGTAGGAGCAAGTACCTCTGAAATGGAAGGGGAAAAGAAGAAATGTCAAATATGAACATTGTTGTACAACATTAGGGCCTGTAGGAATAGGAGGTTCAAAGATAGGAATTGTGTATTTGTACAGCTAATGATGTTGAGCTGTTACCAGACTGTGATTTGGAAAAATAAAAGTGCTTTTTTTTTGGGGGGGGGCAAACCCAACTCAGTCCTTCATGGTTTAAATTGCTTTATAATTTGTCTGAAGTGTCGAAGGAAACCTGATTTGAAGGGTAGGAGTATTACAAGATTTTATACTGTTTCATACATATAGCACAGGCCTGTGTGGGGAGGTAGGTTACTGGATCAGAGCAAATCGATGTGGTAATCATGATGGTTTCTGTGTTGCTAGAGCTGGGAAATGCAGGGGAGAGTGTACCACAAAGTACTAATAAGAAAGGAAGATGCTGCTCAAACATGTTAGGGTGGATTTTGTCCTAGTTGAGAGAAAGGGAAACTAACTGTTTTCATCACTGACGTTGTTTTTAAGGAAATAAATCCCAGACCATCATGCTTTGGACTAGATAAATGATTTGAGCAAGACCATCCTCTGTGTTTGTGAGTAATTGGGATACAGGGAACAAGGCAGTGGGCAGAAATAAAACTTGCTTTGATGGCAGGATCAAAATGTCGAAACTAGCCAGCGGGAAGAAACGCCTGCGTTAACTTGGCATAAATGTTGTCCCACTTGTGAGTCATTGAGCTGTTCGAGTAATTAATGCTGTCATTGTTTTGTTTTTCTGCTCTTCTCTCTGTGTATCTCATATTATATTGCAGATTGTTCAGTCTGCAGGTGTTTTTCTGGCAGGATGCCACTGCCTTACTGAGACAGGGCTGGCTGCTGACAAAGCTGTCCCTTTAGCTGGTGTGTCTCCAGGGTACCTGCACATAAATACTTTGTATAAAATGGTTACCTCCTGGAACTGATGTTGAGAGAGACAAACTTAATTCTTACAGATACATTAATCTCATAGTGATGTTTTAATAACTGGAACATGTATAAATGTGAGATGGGATGTTAAGTTGGGCAAAGTTTGCAGGTAGTATTTTTCATCACTGCCAGCATTTTAAGGGAAATCTCTCTATCAGAACTGTGGATCTCAGAAGCTGTGTTTTTGTTACAACATAACACTGGAATAGTGAAGGTGCTTAAGAGGAATGAATATAAACAAATGAATATAAACGCAGAACGTGGAGAGGGCTGGTAAAGCAGTTCCCTAAACCCCACCCTGATGTGCCCAGTTCTTAGCTTTGTTTTTGGTTCAACAGCCCTTAGGGGCTTCTTGGCTAACACCAAATACTCTGGAATCCTGAGTGCCAAAAGAAAAGTACTTATGCTGCCACCAAGGTTTGTGTGTGCATGTTCTTCCTGCTTTCCTTGGGAAGGCTCAGCGTCTGTGTGTCCTGTAGTGGAGACTCTGTGGGGACAGGGGAGAGGGAGGTGGAGAACTTCCTGTGTCTGCAGTCTGCACAGCTCCCCCACTGCTCAGTGTGTTTAGAGGCTGCCCAAAATGAAATGCAGCAGCCAGGAGTCCACCTGGGAGCCTTTTATCCTACTGACCTGTCCAACCCTTGGGAAGACAATGACATACAGTAATTGCAAATCTACAATCATGTGCATGTATGTTTTGTTCCATGTACACCTCTAATGTGTTAAATCAGGAGACTGATTTCTTATGTACCTTTTAACTGTTGAATCTGCCCTCTTTATGAAAGTCCACATCCTCCAAACAAGTCTTTGTTTTGTTGGTTTTTATGCCTTTCAGCCCTTCTGGAGCTGAAGGTTGCAGCAGTTAATTAGGACTTGTGTGTGTATGTTAAATATTCTATAGCATTTAGACATTGGAGTGTTGTTAGAATTGTGCAAAGATTTATTTATGTGATAACCCTCTGTAAAACTTACTTTTAGAAAAACCAAAAACCAAACCCAAAACAAAACAACAACAAGTTACATTTTCTTTGTTAAGGCATGTTCTCTGCTCTCAATTCAGTGTTTGGATCACCAGCCTGACTGATGAAATAGTCACATTCTTACTTCTAAAAGCTTGAACCCGGTCCATACTTGACACAGAACATTAATGATACATGGGTTTTTCTTTGAACATACTTTCTCAGTAACAGAAAGGACATTGAAGATTTTGACACTCATTCTCTGTGGGTTTCTTGAACCACACTGAAGAAAAACTGGCCTTATGCAGGAGCCTGTGCTGCAGTGGGGAAGTGAGTGTTGCAGAAACTAGGACTGGCTTTCTTGAATTGAAGTGGGCTCATTGGTGTTTATATGGTTGGGTTTTTGTTGTTTTTTTGCAGCGGTATAAAAACGTAATAACCATGTCTTAAGCATTTTTAAAGTTAAAAAGTAGATAGTGAGATGCGTCAGATTTTCTTAAGACTTTGAAGACTACAATATAAATACCAAACCTGATCTGTTTTTATAGACTGGTTTTTTTTTTTTAAGAGTTACTGTGGGGGTAGTTACTGTGTGTATGTGATCAATAGTCTTCAAAATAATTTCACCCGTGACTTTGTTAATCCTATTCAGAATGCAGTGATGAAGGAAGGAAAGGAAAAAATATCACTAAAGAATAATTAGCAGAATGAAATTGAGTTAGTAGGTGTGACATCCAATTATTTTCTTCCCTGGAGAAAAATATCAAGTCAAGGTTGGATATTACAATTGGAGTGTAGCACCTCTGCTCCTTCTGAATCAGGCAGAGTGAGAAGTAGCCATGTTGTGTGAAGGAAAAAGGTCATGTCTCTGACTGCTGTGGTTAATGCTGTGGTTAATGCATAGTTTGATTCAGGAGGGGGTTAGACACTTCTGATTGCTGCTTTAATGAGGACTTCCCTCCGTAAAAATCCTTGGGTTAGGGATTGCTGCATGGAATGTCTGATTTTGACAGTCTTCTTGCTCTATGGAGGGAAGCCAAACGCAGAGGTTTTTCAAAGACTTGTGTGTTCCAACACAGCATCTTTGAGGGCTAAGACTGAAGCACAGGATTGCTTCCACACCAAAGGATTTCTTCTAGGCTTTCCTTCTAAGAAAGCAGTTTTAAATAGTTGCACTTCATGTGACAGACTGAGCTAGCATGGCTGTGTGATAGCTGAATTCCCTGGTCCATTGAAGGGCTGACATGGGGTGGAAAAGCTGGCTGTGACAGATCCATATCAGATTAGCTGTACGTGTGAATTGACCTTATTCCATGAATTACAACCACATACAGTCTTCTGCAATGTGTTAGGCTGTTAATGACATGGTTTCATCTCTGAAATATGAGAGCTTTTCCCTTCATTAAATTAATAAGAAGAAAACTTTGCATTTAATAACTGGTGTCCTTCACTTGAATCTTGTTTGGAAATACTGTATCACTTCCTCAAGTTGATAATATGCCTATGTTGTGTCTATTTAGTGTTCTTTTAATTTCACTGCTACTTTGGGATATATTTCTTATGTTCAGATTTTGCATGGAACTGTCCAGGTTTTTTTTTCTCCAGGAGGGTACAGACAATATTTTTTCCTTTCTTGTTTGCTACTTAGCATTGTCCAATAATTCTTGGACTTCTGACAAAATGGTATGTTAAAAAATGCTTAACTGTTTGAATAGCTGTCAAAAACAATGTCACAAGTACTTGCCCATGTAAATTACACTTTATGGAAAACTGTGTTGTGTTGGAGAAAAGTTTCATTAGTAAACAGATGTAGAACTAGTTTAGAAAGTGTATGTAGATGGTGTAATTAGCTGTTGGAAATAAATGAAAAACACTGTTAATTGGGTTTTCTATGATGTGAAAATGGCCTGTTTCTCACAAGCTAGTTATTCTTCCACTCCTTATTTTTAAAATTTGTTGAATTTACTGTTTTCTCCATGGACTATTTTTCTTTGAACGTTTACCATTTGTAACTTATGTAGTCAGCACTTTCTTGGGTGAGAGAGGTGGTTCATCGATGTGTTTGTATAGCTCTGAGAACTTCATGGTACTTACGAGATGCAGAAATACTTACATATCTTTGTTTCTTAATGCAGTTTTGGTATTCCTTCTAATAAAGTATTCCGCTATTCAGGCTCTAACTTAAATTGTGTTATATCAAATGCAGGTGTGTTATGTAGGCAGTGTTTTTTGGAATGAGATAGACAATCTCGTTCCAAAGGTTGAACAATAGAATTGTTAGGGCTGGAAAAAATCCATCATGGTCAGGCACAACCATTAACCCAGCACTGCCAAGTGCACCACTAAACCACGTCCCTAAATACCACATCGACACATCTTTTAAATACCTCCAGGGATGGTAGCCTCACAGTTTCCCTGAACAGCATGTTTCATTGCTTTATAACCATTTTGGGGTTATACAATCTAAACAACACAGCTTGATGCTGTTCCCTCTTGTGCTATTGCATCTCACTTGGAAGAAGAGGCCACCTCCCCCCTGGCTACTGCTGCCTTTCAGGCAGTTGTAGAGAGGCATAAGGTCTCCCCTGAGCCTCCTTTTCTCCAGTCTAAACACCCCCAGCTCCCTCAGCTCCTCCTCATAGGACTTGTGCTCCACGGCTTCATTGCCCATCTCTGGACACGCTCCAGCACCTCATTGAAACTTAGTTCAGTTGACAGGGGATGTTCAAAGCTGAACAACAGAGATTTGGTACCAGGCAGTAAAACTGTAGAGTGAAGAGGCACTGAGATGGTGGTGAGACAGCTGGCATTGCTCATTTGAAGGAGGAAAGCTGCTAGATTAATGGGAAAAAAACCTCCTCCTCACACAAGCAGTCTCAACAATGTGTAGATCCTTTAATGAAATTTAAGGGATGGATTTCATATTTCATTGGTTTGGGTGCAATTTTCAGTTCTTAGAACTTCCCTTTTCTGTATATTTGGGTCATTAGTTTTACTAGTAACTCTCTTAAGTGGTTTATTTCTTGGAAACAAACACGAGATTAAAGAAGTAACTCATGTGAATGAAGCAGTGATCCATGCTCACTGTTGCTGAGAACTTACTGTGACTAGCACTAATGCAAGAAATCTGATGTTAATGGTGTCTTGAAATATTTTTTCAGGCTTCTCTGTGTAGCTGGAATAAGCACATGGAGTGTGGGAAGTCCAAGAAGTCTTCACTGTTGTGCAGGAATTGAGGTTACTAAGCACTGGGTTTGTGCAAGTGACTCTTATAAACCCCTGTTCTCTAGTGTTTATATTTTTGTATGTAGAGTTTACATGTAGATCAGAACTGACTATTTTTACTTGTTGAGTGGGGATTAAAGACAGCTCTGGCTAATAATAATGTTTCTCCTCACTGTAAAATGTTGCGAGTGTGCCTTTGAATTTTTTCATAACAGAGTGCTTGGCAAACAGTAATGCATAGGTACCTCTAGGGATGGTGGAATTCCATCTGATCAAAATGGGTGTGTATGTTAGCTGGAGAATATAATGAACTTGTTCAAAATATACTTTGCTGCACATGACTTTTATTTGGCAGATTATAAGTGGCTCATAATTTTTGTATGGTTTACTGGATCAGATTCAGGATATTGTTTAGATATTTTTTTAAATCTGAGAATGACCCACTTTTCCTTTTTTTGCAATTTGTTTCAGCAGACTTCTTGGCCACGTATTTTTCAAGTGCTTCAGTACATAATTTCAAATTTTATTATAGCTGTATTTTGAAAAAGTCAACAGTAAACTTTTTAAGGACTTTAGTTTGTTTAAAATGCATTATGTAGTTATGGCCTGTGCAAAAAGACTTCCTTTATCATATCATCATGCAATGTTTTTCAAAACCTGGTACTAGAAGGGAGTGCATTTTGGAGTGTATCTTGAATACAGAAAAGCTTTAGTTTTTTTCTTTTACTAGCATTGTCACTTCCTTGATTTCTCTTCTGCCCTTAATGGGAAATGGAGCAAGTGGCTTTCTACCTTCCTGCTGCCTCCTGTGTTGTCAGTCTATCCATAGTCCATGCAGTAGCCACTCTCACAGCAAGGCAGGGTCTCTTGGAGCTAGTCCAAATTCGGATCTTTGTAAGAGAATGCTCAGTTCATTCATTCCAATGTATTTATACCTGTAAGAGTCATTTTTAGCTCTCTTTTTTATGTTAATCAGTTACAGAATTCATGCTAGAGGTACTACTCTTCTTTTAAGCCATCCGAGTTTGTGAAAACAAATTAAAAGTTATGGCTCCTGTCTTGCAGTGAGAATGTTGATTTCATTGTGTTTGTTCAGACATTATCCCAAGTAGATTGCAACTACAGCTGATCACATAAACGATTGGTAAGGACTGGCCCCAGTAAGGATTTTGGCATGGTCCCATAAATACCTGGAATCTTGTGAAAAAGGTTACTATTCTCACAAAGAAGGAGATTGTGATTTGCTGGTTTGGGGAAGGTAAAATTTTGCTGACACTTCATATCAGTCTCTTCCCATTCTATGTAGTTTATAGATGAGATGGAGTGGGGGATGAGGAGAGGACCAGTGGAGGGTGGAAGAAAGGGGAAAGGAGCAAAGCATTGCTTAGGGACACAAATCAGCCAAAAGGCCACGACACATACTTATTTCAGACTTTCTCTGAAAGAAATTTTTTCTCTGAAGAATTAAGTAAACCTTTAGTTGTGGAGGAGTATCATAGCTGGTGTAGATAATGCTTTGCCTGATTTCTCAAAGGCAAGCCATCCTTTCATACAGCAGGAAAATAGTGTTGGGTTAGGAAATGAAATACTGTTATACCAGTTGCTTGTCTCTTTTTTTTTTCTTTTAAAATCTTTTCTTCCCATTGGTAGTTAATCATTTGGTTAGTCCTAATCATGTGCAGATGTTATCTCTAAAATGTTGTTGTAAGGGATGGGGAGGAAGCATAACAGATAGTATGCTTTGATAGAAGGGCAAAAGTACGATGTACAGATACATTGTAATTTATTGTTTGACTTTGCTGGTTTTTAATATTCTGGCTTTTTGTGCAGTAAGCATCAGTTCTCACAAGTGAGTACTTTAGGTTGTCAATTTGACAAATGGTACATATTAGTTTTTAAAGCTTATTTGTAGCTTCATACTGTCTTTGAATATATTATTTTTCTGTGGTGTGTTTAAGGTCCTCCCTTAACATCCCTTGAAATGTTTGATAATTCACAAATATTTTTGTTTAGCTAATTTCACTGTCATGTTCTCATATCTTAAGAGAAAAATCTAACATGACAGAATGCTGTAGGATTTGTTTTCCCCCCTAAGGTTTAGGTTTAGTACATCCTTACAGTTTTATGAAGGCATCCAAATCTGTACTTTCAGTACACTGTTCTTTGGCTTCTCACTAAGATGGTTGTTGAAACACAAGTGTCTGTTATGATAGATCATAAAGGTATCTGCTTTACTAGATGAAAGTGCCCTGGTCTTCTATGGGGTATAGTTTATAAAGCCAGTTTAAAAGAACCGAGTGTCCATCTTTATTTAAACTGTGTTCTTTTGCGTGTTGGCAGTCACTGTGCTCTCACTGTTCAGTGGGAACAGGCTGTGGGTTCTGCACTAAAACCACCTGTAATGGAGGTGCCAGTTTCCTCATACCTGCTGTTCTTGCCTAGTGGCTACTGTGTTACTGGGATCACAGTATGAAAGAAAATCAGTTGAAATTCAGTCACTCCCAAAGTTTAGCATGGGGATATGTTGTAGAAATTCAAATACAGTAAATACCATAAACTGCTTCTTTTACACAGTTTATGGAATGTTCATGACAATAGAAGTTTTTTGTTTTGTTTTCTGTCTGATGCCTTTGGATCCTGTTTTGGGATTTTTTTGGTTGCAGCTTTTTAGAGAGAATATTCAGTTTGTTTATTCCTTCCTTATTAATGTTGGTAATTGCCTTTGTAGTTCTTCTCTACAATTGCATCATGTTTGCCTTTTCCTGGTAACATCAGTGAGTATCAGTTTATAGATGTGTATGTATGGCAGCATGTAAGAAGCTGGTGTGTGTTTGTTTCTAGCTGTTGAGGGCTCTGCTGAGGTTTTTCCTAATACTCCTCAGCATGTGAGATGTTTTCTATAAAGCCAGTCATCTCTTGCTGTGCCTGTGTGCTTCCTCAGCAGGACTAACCTGTGCTCTGCTGATTGGAGCATACGGAGAATTCACAGGTGCTTGTGAACTCCTGGCTCTGCAGCCTTTGACTGAGGAGTTTGCAAATGCAGCTATCAAAAAGACACTGTTTATCTAAAAAAAATTGTGGAGAAGGAAGGAAAAGGGAAAAAGGAGGGGGTGTCAAACTCTTTAATTGTTTAAGGCTATTTTTGTGTCTTATTTCCAGTTGCTGCACACTGGCTTCTTAGGAGTGCTATGCTTGAGATTCTGGTAGGTTGATGTCCCATGGGATATCAGAGTTAGCAAGGGTGTGATGTAGTTTATATCAGCAGCTCCTGTCAAAACAGGAGGTTGCAACTGCTCCTTATCATCCTTCTCACTGCTGGGTTTTTTTTCTGTATTACTGTTTAATCATCACATTTTTCATTATCAGAATATGAAAGCCATTAAAGTAATACTAACAAGGAATATTTGGGTAATCTCATCAGTCTTTACATTTTCCAGTTCAGGATCCTGGTCCTGATTTTCATGTGTATCTCATATTTGTGACAAAACTTTCTTGAAGCAGTTTTATTGAGAATGCTCTCAAACTGGAAGGCCAGATAATGCACTATCTACTCACAGCAGCAGCACAGTATCTTGACTTCACGGTCTGAGCTCTTTTTGTTAGAAGACAGTGTGGACCCAGAATTGGTAGATGTTGGCATCACTGACAAATTTACTACTGCAGTGCAGGACCTTTTTTTAAAGCCCATTACAGATGTTCTTAAAGAGTTGAAGTGGCATGTCCTGCATTTCATTCTGTAGCATTAAAATATTCTAATGTTTGAATATGTATTTTATGCTCTTTTATGCCCCATCACATGATATTACCCTGAGGATGAAGGTGGAAAAACTGAGCAAGGAAAAACACGTATAACTTTTGTTAGGTAGGGAAGCTTTGCACTTCATCAGAAAGCAGTTCTGGCATAGCTTCCTGTGTGTGTCTGTTTGAAGTTCAGGGAGACTAGCGAGGAAATAGCTTTTCAGAACACCAGTGAGCTTATTTGTGTTACAAGCTGTTTCCATTTCTTTTTCTACTGATAAATAGCATGGTGCTTTACCACTGATACTTCCCCTACTCCCCTATTCTCTCCAGATCAGTTAACACTTGCATTGAATTAAATGCTTCAGTGAAGAGCATGAGTTTAAGACTCGGTGAGTGATAAAAATTGACTTCTAAAGGTGAGCAGTGCTGCACAGGAGGTAGTTGGATTGGAGTGCTGGTGGGTAAATCCTTTACTGTTACATAAGCCTGTAAATAAAATGAAGTAGTGGACATTTTGGTGAGATCCTTCCTAGGCCTTTCATGTTCCTTGCCTGCAATAGTTTCTTCTGTTTTTCACCTATATGTTATATAGATAAATCGGTTTCCAACTAATTGGGTTAAGACTTGCTACATATGTGCCAAGCTTGGAAAGGAGAAAGTTAAACCCTGATCTCAAAATGTATCTGCTGCCTTTTCAAAAGAAAGGTCAAAAAGTATTTTCTGTTAAATTAAACCTGAGTTTCTGAATGTGCCTTGAACATCTTACTGAAGATACTACATGATATTTTGGATTAACTCAATGCTCATGCTACAGAGCAGACAACTATAATAAGTAGTCCACAACTGAACTTTCAACTGCTATTTGGTAATATTAAGTAAACCTTCTATGTTTGTTAGCAGCTTCAGAACTCATTCTTAAAACTTCCTGGAATTCTGAACTTTGGTCTTTATCCAGCAGATATGATTGTACAGTGTTAAGAATGAGATAAGTCCCATTTGTTTCAATGAGAACATTTGAGCCTGAAATTGCTGTCACTCCTGAATAATTAGCTCTTGCTCATTATATTTCACTCTAATGCTTCTTCTTGGAGGATTTGTACTCAACAGTAGATATTGTCAATATTGATGATTTTAAGATCTGATAGTGTTTTAAGTTTTACTTGGGAAAATTTAAGTAGGTTTAAGTGCAGTACTGCTGCAGCTGCAGGATGCCAGCAGTAGTAGCAGTAGCCTCAGCATGCATGTGCAGTTTCTATGTGCCAGACTGTCAGTGTGGTATGGTGGCTGATAGTACCATAGCTGAATTTTCCCATGATGATTGTGTGAATACTTAGGAGGAGGAGTAGGGGTGGTATTACTCTTCGTTATTGTTTTTTGGGGATTTTGGGGTTGGGGTTTTTGTATGTTTGTTTTAGGAGCCTAATGCTTTGATACAAATCCTTTTCTGAAGATTCTGGATGAATATGAAGCCAGGCTTCCTTCGGTGAGCTCTTAACTTTCTAGCAGGTGTGAGGGAATGTGTTTGGCCTTGTCTCCTGTGTGCTGGAATAGACTTGCTTGGAGTTACCTGCCTGACACTACCTGCCAGTCCCCTCCCTTTCAAAGACTGCCAGGCCAGTCTTAGATTTACTTTAATCACCTCCATTCCAGAGAGTTGGATAACTGTACAGAGAACCATATTTCCACTTAAATACTTTTGATTTTAGTGTAGCAACATTAATACCAAAATGCAGTAATTTTAGAAATTAACTTCCTTATATTCTGAAGTTGTTAGGAATAATGCATAAAGCACAGTGAGGCATAGAGATAAGTGAAGTACTATAGTTTTAAGATGCTGCATTTCCAGAAGTCATGTTAATTTCATAGCAAATTTAATATGTGAATAACTCACTGTGAAGAAAAAAAAACCTTAGAAATTATTACTTCAAAAAGTCCTATGGTAATTTGTGAAGGCTACAGAAAGATTCCGTGCTGTGATCATAATTCAGAAATGTAAATAATAGACCATTTATTTTTCTCATTGCCTGTTAAAAGTAGGCTCTGGAGTTATAAAACAGGAGTCAAAACCTCTGGGTGGCTACTTAATTTTTAAATATGTTGATAGAGTTAGCAGAGAAGGAAGAGGCCTAAAAGCTTGTGTATCTCTGCTTTATATGTTGTGGAATTAAAAGTAGATATAAATATTAGTAGATACTGTTTTTTTCTTTTTTCATTTAAAAACAAACCAAGGTCATATTCTTTTAAATGGAGAGAACTGAATTCTAAAGCTTGAGAGATTTTTTAGTTTATTGACAGCTTTTGTAGCAAGTTATTTTAAATTGTAGGATGGATGGGTGATGCAAGGTTTAAAAAAAATAAATCCAGCTAACAAAATCAAGGTGTCGAGATCAGGTGAAGAATGCAATGCTAGGGGCTGTGTTTTTGAATATACTGGTGATATGATTAGTATGAAAAAGAGTAATTGTTCACCAAAGTAATAAATCCTTGCTGTTGAATAAAACCTTTTTTTGTTTTGCATATGTGAAGATAAAACCTCATAATACTGTGATTTTTCCAGGTAGCTTAGCAATGCTGGGTACAGGACACTTGTTGTGATGCTGCTTTTAGTTCTAGACTCTTCTAAAAGGAAAACAAACCCCCCAGGATAAGTCTGTGGTGTTCTTGTGTGAAAAACAACCTACCAGAGCAATAGAAATGTAAAAAAAAATAAGATAGTGATAAGATGCTGTAGAAGTTTGGGAATAAGAGAACTCAAGACACGTTCCAGTAGTAGATGTTCTTGCTTTATGCATAGGAAGGTGAGAGCAGTCTGTGATCTGCATGCAGCAGGATGTGATGTGCAGGGATTAAACCAGAGGTGTCAAGACCTCCTCACTGTCCTGTGCTCTTGCCCTGTCTCATTTTTGGACTGGGTATGACAGAATATAGAGGATCTCCACCAGTGGTGAAGCTCAAAGCTACTTTTTACTGATTGAAGCCTTCATCAGCATCAGTTTTAGGTTAGTACAATGAAATTCCTTTTTTAGCTGAGAAAAGCAAAAACTTTAAAAAAGCAATAATTTGTGTAGATCTAAAAGGAACAATGTTGGATATTGTAAATGCAAAATTTAAAAAATTTATGAAAGTAATTAAAGATTAATAAAGGTTTTTAAAACACTTTAATAAGAATGATTCATATAGCAATTCTATAATAAGAATTGTTGCATATCTGGGTCTTGAGAAGAATTTATTCTAATATTATTGCTTCAATATGAACTATATACTTATTTAAAGAGAAGCAATATTCTCATGGGGGATTTTGCTTTCAGGGTTTATGGCTCAGAGCAATGCTCTGTGTGTGGATATTGGGGAGGTTCCTACTGTTCCTTCAGTGTGAATTCAGGCAGAAGGCTGGCTCAGGGACAGCTGGCGCTGCAGGGTCCCCAGGGACAGGGCAGAGTAAGTCCTGGTGCCTTGGCTCCAGAGCCTTTCATTCAGCTCATGCTGAAGGCCTGAGCTGCTGAAATGCTGTAGAGGCAAGTTTTTGAGCATCATTACAATTTTTCTAATCGACCTGTAATTATGCTTTTAGCCCGATATAATCACACTGCAGCCCTTAAAATGTCTTGTATATAATTCAGATCTACTCAGGTCAAAATTGGGGAAGCAATTCCAGAGCTAACTGATTTATAAGAAGGAACTTTAAAAAGTGCAGTCTTACTTAAATCAATTAAATGTAATGCTGTGGTGTTAGTGAGACAAGACACGTCCAACACCTTTCAAATATCTTCCTATATTTCATTTTTCAACACCAAACTTTGCAAGTCAGAAAAACAAGTTATTGGTAGGCTGAAGATCACTTTTGTGATCTTGGATCATGAAGAGAGAGTATATTTCCACAGAGGCTTTGCTGCAATGTGATCACTGTTATTTATACCATGAAGCTGGTAAAAGAGAGAAATTATGAAATTATTTGGGTAATTTTTAATGATGTTGCTTTGAAAAGTTGGAATAGAACCTGCAATCATAAAATGCAGTAATAAGCTTAGTTTTGAAACAGTTTTTGATTTGAGTTGACTTTTAATAGAAAGATTTATATGTGAAATGAATCAAAAATTTCAGTTCAGTTGCTCCCATGTAAGCATTCCTGGTGTGCTTTCTGCCTCCCATTACATTTGACATACTTTTTGGCAGCCTGACAGAAACACAGCTTAGTAGACAATGAACCTGAACTAGATTTCTTAATTTTTCTAACCAGTGATAAAATTGAATGGTTATGAAAATAATAAGCTGTCAACAGAAGGAAACCTCAGCTCTCAGTGTTGCAGCTCTGTGGAAGGGCTGGGCTGCTGTGCATTCTGTCAAACTGGCTACTTTAAAGTGGGGATTCTCCTTCGACATTAGTGCTGCTTTTAGTTGACATCACTGTCCCCACAGTTTATATAGTATTTATATTCAATTGTGCAAAGCTTCACTAAAACTGGGTCACTAGTTTTTATGACTGCAGTTCTTAAAAGGTAAAAGCAAAAGAGCTTTACTGCAGAATGTACTACACCATGTCTGTGAGAGAGCAACTAAAGTGCCATAAAAAGTCCCTTTAAATATGAAATTGTTTGAACCTGGCAAATCTTTGTAGAACTCTGACCCACACGTACTGTTTTTAAAAATGAAATCTTGAGAATTAACTTGTCATCAGAGGATGGTATGAGCAGAAGAGAAAGGTGAAGCTAGAGCAGAACCTCTTTTCAGGAATAAGGAATTAATGAACAACAATTGACTTAACTCTAAGCAGAGAATTTCTGGGGATCATTAAATTTCCCAGAAGGCGAAGTCAATTTGCCTTTGGCTTCTGCCTTAATGTAGCAGTGACAAGTAGTAGTTTTGCAGACAGACTGTCCTCTAGAGGATCCTAATTCTTAATCGTTTAAAAGTTCTAATTGTTTCATTTTTAAGTGCTAACTTAAACAAGTTGTGCATATAACTTAATTGTGGTATGAACATCCTGCATGAATCTTAAATGAAGCAAATAAATCTTCCAAGTGTTACTTAAAAAGACAGAATTAAGGATAAGCTAAGAAAGCAAGAGATGAAGGGTTTCACTTGCTAAAATATAGTTGTTTCTTAAAATCATACTGTTACTGCAATGCTTACAAGTTCCCTTACTGTACTATGCTTTTTCTCCTGAGACGACATCAGCAGTCCCTTAACGAGGTTTCAGTGAACATTAGCACAAGGTTTAACAAAATGATGCTCTTCAGTATTGAAGATGATGCCCTAGTAAGGCATTCATTCAGATGCATCGTGTGGCTATTGATAGCTGCTCAGAACTGCTGGCACCACAAGCCTAGGTATAAAAGGCTGGAGAGTAATGTGAAAGCTGAGGCCAAGGGAGATGTGATTTCAAGCCTGTATTCTCCTCAGCACATCCACTCCTGTGTGTCTCTGTGGACAGCTGGGTTCAGGGGAGTGACCTGTCTCTTACACATGCCTTAAAATTGGTGTTATGGTGTAGAAGCTTTCAAAGACTCAAAGCTGAAGTTTTTCTGAGACTTGCTTATGATGAAATAATCTTATTGAAAGAAAAAGGGCATTAAATTTTTTTGTTGTTATTAACTGTAGAATGTACAGTTAGCTTAAAAGGATATTGGAGATGCTTTTTTGCAGTGTGTTCTGAGTAACTGCCTCCCAGTAGAACAGGCATAATAAGAATTTTATCAGTTTGGTCAAGACTATTTAATCAACAACTTAAATATGGAAGGTACCTTAAAAAAAGCAGTATTGAATGAGGGGTAATTGACAGCTACTTGGACATGCCTTAAATTGAACAGAATTTCCAAAATTATTACAAATAGAAATATTGATGAGGTAACCACCACTTAGAGAAATGATGTCCCTGTTGCTATTCCAGGAAGAAAACACTAACTTTGAGTAAATTGGAAAAAAAAAAAGGTAGAAAAAAATATTAACAGTACATTTCTTTCAACAGGAAAAAATGTGTATATAATCAAATTGTATTTTATAGTTTGGTCTACGCTTTAGGGATGTTGATACTTCTTGACACAGTGTTAATATTACAAAATAGCAGATATATACAGTGCCTGATGATTCTTTGGGGTTTTAGTGGATTATAAATCTGCCAGACATTATCTACAAATGGTGAACTCTTTTGGGCAATTGTAATAAGTTTCAAGCATGCTTTGGTTAATACTACATTTACTAGGCAAGAAGAAGGACCAAAACCTAATTGGAGTATTTAAGACTACTGTTTCAGCATGGGAGATTTCCCCTTTGATTGTAGTTACTGATTTCTGATTGGAAAGGATAAATAGTAAATCAACACAAAATGTTAGGTTTCCTGGATAAATTTTGTATAATTTTAGTGTACCTAAAGCAGATTTGTAAGATACATGGTTTGTATGAATAGCCCTAGTCCAAAAATGTTTTTGAAATGGGTTTCAGTGGATTGATTGAACACTGCTTAGCAAGTCTACACAACTAAGTAATTAAGGCCAGTGGTCTGTAGCAGTGAGTTCATTCTATTGGGAACATAATTTTAATATCACCATGGCTTTTCAGAACAAAGAAGCATGGCCAAGTTTTTAGCATGTGCCAACGTTTTATTCATGGGGGGCGGGGGGAAGGAAAATGCTAATATAGATTGTATTGCTTTAATGACGAAGAGTCTAGCAGGCTTTTTATTAAAAGTGCCATATCACAAGCCCAGGCTCTTTAATATAAGATTAGGCAGGGAAAGTCACAAATGCAGTGTTTAGTTTAAAAAACAAATACCACCACCCTTGGCATTCCCCCTCTGCTGCAAAACAGCTACCACCAACCTCCCTCCTCGCCAGGTTACTTCTTGTGCTGTGGATGTGACTGAAAGCTGATCCCTGGGTGCAGGGAGCTGCTCAGCTGAGCTTCAGATTCATCACTTAGTAGAAGTAAATGTTGCTTTATTTGTGGACACCCAATCTTCCCTCCTTTGCAACGCTTCAACAACCATTCCTTTATTTGAAAGAGTTACAGACATCCCCTCTGGATGACAGAACAAGGCAAAAAAATTGCTAGTTGTGGATTCACAAAATTGGACATCTTAAAATATGAGCGATGTGTTGCTCACTAAGGTGTCTCCACAGTTGAGCTGAGCTGACAGGCTCTGTTAGGCTGTGCTCAGCTGTTTAATTTAAAGGCTTTTGAGATGATTCTCTTGGTTGCTCTGGACTTTGCTAATAACCCTGCTGAAATAAATTATTTTGGAGCTGTTTTTTCAGTAACTATGTGATTCAGTCAGTGACCTGAGCAATTGAAAAGAAAGGTGTGTTTAGTTTTATTTAACAGTAAACTGGTACCTCAGTTTTCAGGTTCATCTAGAGTTGCATGTCTATAGCAACTTTTTTTGGTTAAAATTCCACATTGGTTGTGATAGAGAGGAAGCATTAAAGAAATAAATGCAAAAAATAATGGTTAAGGAAGGTGACCCTGATTTTACTCCTATCCTTTCAAACTAGGGAAATGTGTTAGTGCATTAACTGTGTGTAGACACTTATCATGGATCCACTACAACAGATCACCTCTTTTTTTCTAAGGGCTTCAGCTGTTGAGTATTTGGAGTTTAGACAGATGAAACTGTTATTTCTCACAAATGAATCAGATGCTTGACAGTCATTTAAAACTTAATTTATGTGCAGGATATAGAGAGTGAATATGGCAGAATTCCAGATTTTTCTGTTAACTTATTCTGTGACTTCTGATGAGCATCTCAGCCCTGAAAAGAGATAGGCTGCTGATGCAGACATAAGATAAACTCATCATTGTATGGGAGCTTCAATGAACTACCCTAGAGCATAATCCACAGCAAAGCAAAAAAATCACTTGCTTTAAGGAATTTCCTGGTAGCCTTGGGGAGGGTATTAATAGAACTTCTCAAGCTTAACCTTGTTATAAGTCTGTAATGCAGCCATTGTTTGTTCTTAGAAGTCAGAAATTTTAAGAAGATTTATATGAAGACTAGCAGAGCTCAGCCTGAATCAGGTTTTATGGTGTTGTCAGTGTCTAGTTAATTCTTAGGTAAAAGTTACTTGTTTTGATAAAATGTACATTAAATCTCAGCAGTAGTTTTAGTCAAGTATGTGTCCTTAACTTATGTAAAAACCCATCAAGTAAAGCTGTCTAAATTATTTTGAGACCTTTAACATTATTAAAGGTTTTCAGCAAACATGCTTTCTGTTCACTGTGGTAGTATATTATGTTTTATTTTTTTAAAATTCAGAAATAACAAGTCTGTTTGATCTGGGCTGTGTTTGAATAGTGTTCCCACCTCTGCAGGGTTTTTAGTTAGTTTTTAGAGTGGCAAGGCAGTCTCAGGGTGAAGAGGACTCTGAAATGCAAAGACTAGCAGACAGCACTGGGAGAAGGGAATAATGCAGCAGGAAGCCGTGGGCTGCTGGGCAAAAACTCACTGGATGTGTTGAAGAAATGCATGTATTTTACTGAGGCAATTAACTTGTGTTCTTGTAAAGAGTCATGAGAATAGAAACTGAAATTAAGAGAATTGTAGCAGGGAAAAATACTTAATTTAGATCTTGAATATAAATGCAGTTTACAAAGGAAAAGTGAGTGATGCTGTTGCATCAATTTCATCTTTTTTTACCCCCAGTTCTGATGCTGGGGAAGAGCCAGATGAAGTGCCAGGGTGCTTTTTGAGAGGTGTGCAGTTAGCTGTTGTGAATCTCTTCTGCACAGGGAAGTTCTGACAGGGCTTGCTCGCTGCAGCTGTTGTGTTGGTTCTTACAGTGTAAACCCAGCCAGAGTCAGAAGGCTTTAGTGAATAAAGGAATGCTTTTGGTAGTGTCTCTATCCCTCAAAGAATGTTCCTCTCCTTGTTTAAGAAAACAATATGATTGTGTGTGTCTTCTGCTGGGTCCCTTTAGGTTTTGCTGTACAGCAGGTCCACACTGATACTCGTTATTACTTCAAGTGATGTGTGTTTATTTTTCTCTGCTAACAGATAAGGAACAAAACCCAAAACCCAGCTATCTGAGGCTATCAGATAGGACATGGAATAAATATTAACATTTTAATCAAAGTATATATTTAACACTTCTAATGCTTAGCAGAAACACGTAGCATAGAAAGCACATGTGCATTTGTTTTCTAGTACCTTCAGCTCTGGATGGTGGGTGACAGGCAGTAGCTTAGCTAACACATGTGGAATCCTGCAAGTAAAGAAGGGTGGAAGGCTACTCTGTAGGTATCTTTCTAGAGTTCATGGGGGAAAAACCTGAAAAATTAGATGATAAGTATGGAAGGACTTGTTTCATAGTGCATGGTGAGAGCATATGAGCATCTTGAGGTAGCTTCAGTTCCTTCAGAAACTAAATACAGAATATTGAAAGGAAAGTTGTATTTGTGTTTGCAATATTGATGACTGTGGAAAATTAAATTTAATCTCAGTGCTTTATTGTGTGAAGATTTTTACAGGTGAATGTGTGAAACTGGGTGAACTGGGATACAAAGATGTCAAGGGAGAGTTTTCTGTAATTGGCTCTGCAGTACATGGTCAGAAATGAGAATTTTTTAAATAGTAGATTTCAGTCTCCTTTCTGTTCTGGCTTTGATCCAAAGAGAGCAAAGAGTAATGTGAGGTCAGGTTTCCCTGCTTCCTTGTCCTGTGACTGAGAACAGCACCATCAGCAGTATAGTATTCTAGAAGCCAGCAGTTTGGGGTATAAAGCAGATTATGTTTCCAGTAGGTCTTTAGTTTTCCTCAATTTTGCTTGGACTGGTGGTGCAAAATAAGTTGTTCTCATCTGTGTTAAGAATTTCTGAAACGTGCAACCAAGATTAACTGGTCACATGTAGGTGCTTATGGGGTCTCTCTGGGACACTGGAGTATTTCAGTGTTGCTTCCTGTAGCACTTAAAGATATTCTTTACAGGCAGGAGTCTTGTGATGGCCAAGCTGCTGTTGTTTAGCTCAGTCTGTATTCATAAAGGCACTCTCTTCTTGGATGTTGAAGGATTCTCATCCAGGAGTTTGATGTGAGCTTTACAGTGCAACCAAATTCAGTGGTGTCTGCTTATTCTCAGAATTGGCGAAAATTAGTATTTCTTTCATTGGGCTTAGCAGAACTTTTTCTTGTAGACAAAGCATCTGAGAAGCATGAGAACAACCCAAATAATAAGTATGCTAGAAAAGAGAGCCATAAAGGTACTAAAAACCTGGGGTTTTTTTCACCTGAAGATTACTAATTTTCAGTATATTCTTCTTAACGTTTGATGTGTCATTCTAGCACAGTGGTCAGATGTTGTCAGTTTTATCTGTGATGAACTTTTCCACAAATGGGGATAGAGATATTCAGTATTTAACATACAAGGATGTTTCTCTGGTTGTCAGTCAATATGCTGTAGATCTAAGGTAGTCTATGTGAAACTCAAAATACTGCTGGAGATTTTCCTTTTTTTAAAAGTAACTTCCTAAGTAAAATTGACAACATGTTAATGTCTGATGCTATTTTGTGATTGTTCAGCAAAGTGTTGCACAAGGAAGAAGGGGAAGAATATTGGAATTTGCTAGTGATGGAGAATCCTAAAGAAACTGTAGTTATAAGATGCTATAGAAACTCTTCTTGGTAATCTAAAAGAATCACAAGAATTGCCATGAAAGATGCTGGATTAGAAAGATTCTTCTAATAGTTATGTTTCTTCTTTTAAAGATTTGCTCAAAAATGCAGATCCAGCTCTTCTTGAATTGAAATTTTACATATAAATAAATGAAGAGAATTAATTTTGTTTAACTGGTGAAGCTTTTGTATTTTTTTTGATGTGTAATTGGCAAAACCCAGTTAGCTGCAAAGTGTCCTACTGAAAATTAGCAGAGTTCTATACCTTTTTTTTAATCTGAGCTAATCTTAATTAGTATTTTATCCTGATCCTGAATTTGAGTTCTGGATTTGTAATGGATATAGTTTTCCCTGTGGCAGGAAAATTTGATACAAGTATCACACTGTGTTTACTTGTTGAAAAATCTTTAACGTGAGAACTTAAATAGTTGAATTTATGTTGTTAATTAAATAAGCATCAATAAAAATTGAGGAAAAACATTGGCAGAGTGTATTTTACAAATACTCTTATTTACATGTTTGAATATTGCATGTTTTCACTTCAGAAAGTCAAAATGATAGTACTTTAGATAAGGCACAAAATTCATTCAGTGATATATGTTAATCTTTTTTCACAGAGGGAAGGGATTTATGACTTAGTGTTTGCCTTACTGTGTTTTGTCCCAGTGCAAATGAGGATTTACCCTCTTGTTTAACAGTATTGAGGAGCTTTCCATTGAGGTTGGCTGTCCTGCCCTGCAAGTGACCCCCGTGTAGGACCAGTGGGAGTCTCCTCCTGCTGTTGCAGGCTGCAGCTGCTTTGAGAGGTGTCTCCTGAGCTGTAGGGCAGAGCCTGTGGCTGCACCTCTGTTTCTGTGCCACTGGGATGTCTGGGGAAGACTTTTTTCAGGTGATAGCCTGTAGCTGTAATGCGTGTGAAGCAGTGGCAGTGAGAGGTATTTTAGGTCAAAAAGTTGCCACTGCACAGCCCTTTTGTCCCATCTGTTGACAGCACACGGGTTCTGCTAAATGAACCACATAGCTGAGAAGAGAATGGCCACAATGGAGCATAGAGGCACAGACACAGAAGTGGTTGAATCATTTCCCTTTAAGAACGGTCACTGCTGTACCCACTAAGAACTGGTATATGACAGTGTTACCCACATCAGTGTGTGTGGTGACTGAGATTCCTTGTGGTTTTGGTTGCATTTTCTTAGGTGTCCCAGTGATTTCCGTCGCACAGAGCTAGATGGAGCTATAAGATCTTCTGTCAATAGGTACAGTGCTAGGGACTCTTCTAAGATCTCAAGTTTCTGTGTTTCCTCTTGGGCTGCCTTTGTCTGTTGAAGAGTTATGAAGAGTGAGCATGTGCTGTAACCCATAAATGCTCAGTAGGGGAAGTGGTGCTGTTTAACTGGGGCGTGGTAAGTAAGTGTATTGTGGCTATAGCCAACCATTGCCTTACTTGAAAGGCACACATTTGAAATTTGCTCTTCTGGGCCATCAAGGTGGTATTAGAATTGTCAGCTGAGGCATCATGAAGACACTCTGCATAAGGCAGAGTCACTGATACTGGAATGGATTGTAAACGTGATGAACGTGGAGCATCTGCTGCCGATCCTGTAATCACAGAAGGGTCGGGGTAGCTTACAGGATTGAGTTCTGCACAAATATAGGGATCTGATAGCTAGTAGCCAATTCTTAGTAGTGCCTGAGTATTTTAACTTGTGTTTTCCCCATTGTATTCTCCTCTTGTCATAACTGTGCTGTTGCTTTGTGCTGCCAATGCATGATAGATAGGAAAAGAACATGAGCTGCTAAATTTTTTGTTTATTTTTCAAGTAAGAATCCTATGTATTGGTAAGATGGTTAACTATTTGAAGTAGTTAATTGCAATATAAATTACTGTGTTGCATACTCTAGCAGGATTGCTCAGGTCCTTAGCTGTTAACATATGCAGATAATCATGATAGTGAGCACCATGATTTTTAAGTTTTCAAACACCACTGGAATCAATTAGGTATTTTATTAACTGCTTAAGATCTTAAAAATATTAATGCTTTTATTTATTTTAATTTTTCCTTCTATCTGGCTGATATTTTGACTTTGTTAGGGACAGGCATAGGGGCTACACAGGAATAGTAGAGAACAGAAAAATACTTTCTGCATTCCAAATTTATGATGTTTGAATATTGCAAAAGATGCTATCTTGACAGGCCCAAAGGCTGAATTTCTATTTGTAGAAAGCAGCCAGCACTCCAGGGAATGGTAGTGCAAGGTTATATTCTTCCAGATATGTCATCACCCCTGAAGTGACCACCTTGAATGAGGTGGCTCAGTCTCCAGTCGTCAGTAGGCCTGCTGGCAGAGGACTGTCAGCACTGGCATCTTTGTGTACATGCTTGTCTGGAATATGAAATTGTCAGTTCCTTGCTCAGGAAGATAGGAATTATTTCTCTGGATTAGCTGTTCTTATTCCTGTATTTCTTAATTTTTGCATACTGTTCACAAGAGTACAGTAGTACAGTATCCAATGATTTTTTTCTGACACTGTTGCACTGTGGCAGCACATGGCTCTTATTTCACAGACATGAAATGCTGTTGAGGAAGTGAGGCTTGGAGTTGCATAGGACACTGTGTCACAGGACACTGAACAAAAGCCAGCACCCTGGGATCTTTTTTATATCCTGATCCTAATCAAACAATTCTTTCTCCCTGGTTTTGGATTAAGGTATTTGTAATATTTTGTAAGTAGTGCTTGGTTTATGTCATAAGGTACATAGTAATAATTATCTGTTTTCATTCTTCACTAGAGCAACAGTTCTTTTCATCTGTACATATTTCATATTCCAATGTAAACTTAGGCTATGTCTTGGAGTCACTTTATGATGTATTTCATATCACCTACTCTATGCCCAGAAAATGAATTTTACGCCTTTCTGGGCCTTTAAACTGAGCCTGAGAGAGGAGAGAAGGAAAAAAACAGCCAGAGGAACTTTTTCAAGCAGTTCTGTGCTTCAAAGTCACTCTTCCTCTCTGTTGTTCTACTGTGGGAAGGGATAGCTGCTGTGGCAGAGAGCAGGAAGAAGCACCTTCCTTGCTTTCCAGCCAGCTCTCGCCTCTGTTTCTTCAAAAGAAGGGAGACGGAGTTTTCCTGGGACTTTGGTTTCTTCTTCTCTTCTGGACTTGTTCAGAACACCAGAACATCAAACCCTCACTGGGAGACCTTCCACTGGCCTGCAGGGGGGTCCCCCACGCCAACCCAGCTCTGGGGAGGAGAGACACCACACCCAGAAAAACCTTAAAATTCTTCCTGGTTTCTCTCAACAGCAAGAATTTTATTATTTAGCATTATTATTCTTTTCTTGTGTGTTTGTTAAATAAAAAGGTTTTTTTTTTCCTCTTCGCTTTCCTCCAAAGAAATATTTCTTTTCTTACACCTGGTGAAGAAAAAGTAACTACAACCTGCTTTCTATCAGAAGATATTTTTCTCTGAATTTGTCTCAAACCAAGACAGGCTGTTAGACTTTCTAACAAGTATTTACAATTATGAATGGGCTATAAAATGGATAAACCTATGAAGAAATTTGACAAACTTCTGTAGCACTATATTAAACATTAAAGTATTATAGGTTATGTATAATTGCTGTATATGGGTTGATTACTGTATGCAGATATTACAACTGACCATCTTTAGTGTATGTTTCTTTTGCTTGATATACACCAGAGCTCTGTGCAATTTTTTACACAAAAGTTTCAGCTAGTCCCATGTTTTCTCTTGTGTGAGTAAAAGCCATGCAAGAAGCTCAGCTGTAAATTTCAACATGGGAGTATCTACAAGTGTGTTTTGAATAGCTTGATCCAAACCACAAATAAAACTTGAATTTTGTGTCTCAGATGAGATTTTTAGTTGGTGTGTTGTAGCTCTGCTGGCTGATCAAGTATGTGGCTAAGAGCCGGGGCAGCAGGGTACCTTGTCAGTATATATGTCTTGACTTTTAGAGAGAGGCTGAGACCTCTGAAATGGATTGACACCATCTGCTGTTATTTAAAGTTTGTGTCTGCTTCAAAATGTACTTATAGTGTTATCTTATTGGAACAAGTGTTTGCATCCATGGGAGAGTTAGTATTTTTCTATTTGCCTGTGCTAGAAGCCTATTAAGTTATGTACTCTGAAAGGGTTGCTGGAAGAGTTTGTCACTTTAGGCAGAGATCTTAACCATAGCATTTAAAATGTGATCTATAAAGTAGAGGATGTGGATTCCCTCAGAGTCTTGTAACAAAAATAGCTAAAGCTTTTATTTTCTTTAATATTATGAAGTGTGTAACTTTGTGCATGTGCTCATGTCTTTGCCTTTCACATACTCAGAAAAGTGCATCTTCCTTAGTAAGATTGGCCAAGCCCTTTGAACATGGCTAGCTGAATTTAACTGCCAGAGTCCCTATTTAAGCACCTGAATATGTTTTTGTGTTTTGATAAATGGAGGGAGGAGCAGTGGGACTTGTGGAAATCAGTGTATTCTTCAGGATCTCCTGTATTTTGAGCTCTGAGGATTCGCCAGGTGTGGTTGCAGGTAACTGACTTCAGCCTTTGGTTTTTTCAAAAGCTTGACATAAGCATTAAGGCTCATCTTTTGACCTCTTGTTCCTCCTTACTCAAGGTGGTTCTATGATGCCTTTATGTCATAGCAAAGATATTATAAGGACGTTATTATGAAGGGGTACAATGGGGTGTTAAAAGAAAAACACTTATAGTCCTTTTTCCTTTATAATAAATGTACATACTAAATTGAGTAGAAGGCAATAATTGGTGGGTGCTGATTCCTCTGTTGTTCCTGCCCTGATCACATCTATTTGAGTGCATGCTGTAAATCTTCTTCTCCTGTAATTTTCAATGCACAAAAAATTTTGGTTGTAAAGAAGGAGAGGGAGTGGTATCTGTTAACAGTCCAAAATTGTTCTCTCAAGTTAAAAATAGCAAAAATGAGCAAATGCAAACATGATTTTTTGTGAATTCCTTAGAAAATAGGATACCTATGCACTGGTACGGATAAATTGATTTCCAGAGTTTTTTATCAGAATGTGCACTCTTGAGCTCTTTTACCAGGGCTTACAGTCATGATGAACAAACTTCTCTTTGTGCAGAGTACACAAATAAAACCAGTGAACATAATCTGTAAACTGCCTCAACTTTTAGCAACTACATTGAATCTTGTGAAGGTTTCCTAAATCTTCTCTAGGCAAAAGTCTTCCAAGATTTCTTTTCCTAGGCTTCCTACAGTTAAAATGGAGGTACCTGAAGTATAGAAGCTGGCTTAGTCTGCCCATGAGGACGTTTGTAAGGGGCATATCTCTGCTTGCCTATCTCTGTTCACATGCTTGTCACCCACACCTTAATATTTTCTCTGTTCCTTTTTGCACTAAACCACAGTTCTCGTGGGTTCATTTTGATCCCCCCTTCTCCTCCCCAAGTGTTAACTGAACCTGTGAGTCAAAGTTGACTTGTTAGAGTTTAGAGAAGAAAAGTTGGAATTTGTCAAGTTTCTCTTGCACATGGGGGTTGTGAGCAAAGTAGAGCAGCTGTGTGTGATAAGGAAGGCCCAGATGCTTGCTCTGTTTTCTACCAGCAGAATCTGGGCAGGTGTGTGCTTTGGCCACAAAATAAAAAGAGAGGCAATGAAGTTGTATTTCCTTACTTCTTTAGCAATATCCTAAATGGCACTTGACTGAGAAAAGGAGCAACATTAAGCCTGGCATTTTATACATTTGTGCATATCTGTCTGAGTATCCTGAAGCTGGTGTTTTGCAAGCTCTCTTCATACTGAAACAAAATTTATGATATGATATCAGACAGCTTTCCAAGATGCTTAGAGGAGCACAGCTGGTCATTGCATTGTCTGAAAAAGCAAAAAGATTGAGATGCTGGTAGGGACTTGGATAGGGTGGTGTGTTAAGTGGGCAGTGGGTCTTCTAATGTCTATTGATGAAAGAAATTCATTGTATCATTTTAAAACGATACTTAAGCTTGTTTTTCTTTAAATACTTAGGCTAGAAAAGAAGGAATTTGGAATTGTTCATCGGCTATTTGTTTCTATTGTGGAAGAGAAATAATAGAGAACAGATAAAAATAGATAATCAGCAAAGTGATTTACTGCTGCATGAGTACTCCTAGATTAATGTAGTGATAATGTGCTGTCTAAAGCTGGGAAGATGCTCAGAAGAAGAGTTAATGATACTTTATTAATAGTTAGCTTTTATTTTTTGTACTCCTACTGTCAAGCTTCATTGTTACTGTGATTATTTGAGCTGTTTATTTCTTTTCGAGATGAAGAAATCTGCTAATGTCTTTCTAATGTGTGTGTGTGTGTACATATGCATGTGTGTCCTGCAAATGCTCTGTCTTAACTTCCATCCTTAGAAAATGTACTGCCACCTACTCTTAACGTTTTCTGTTTTCAGCAATTAATCCCTCTCTTGGCCATGAGATTGATGTGCTTTCAAATGATATTATGAAAAGAAGAAAGCAGTGTCTTCATTTGCTTTGTAAATTTGCTGGTTGATGGGATGTGCCCTCATTACTGGAAGCCTTTCTCCAGATTGCAAAAAGTAACAAACTTCCTTTAAGTCAAAGCTGAAACTTTTATCTCCTAAAATGTGTCCCACAGCTGCAGTTTGGAGATAAGATCAATTATGGTGAGATATGCCCTAATGTGTTTTGGGACCTGGCAACTCTTTGAATAAAAGACTCTGTTCTGTCTCTTATGGTAGATTTCAGTGAGAGGGAGGAACTGGGTGGGAATCTAAAAAAACTTCCTATATTCGGTGAAACATCCTAATAGGGAAATAAAAAGTCTTCAATTACATATAGGTTTTACAATTCCAAAAGTTGTCCCTTATGATTATTAGGTTCAAATTTCTGGTATTTGAATATTAACAGTGTTAGATCCCATTTTTAGTGACTCTGCATATTGCTCAAATGCATACAAAAAAAAGGTTTTGTGGTTTTATAGCTTGGTTAAATACATCTTTTCTAAGGGCATTCAAGAGAGGTGAGTGAACAGAGATCTAGGGGAATGGATCAACCAACTTGCTTTAGGTGTAAGGAAACAGGTTTCTCCCTGCGGGATGTGTCTGGCACTGCAGAAGGAAGGATTACTGGCTTGTCAAAAGGCTAGAAGACCATCTGGTAGTTATCCAGGTATGCCAGTATGCTGTCGTTGATGAAATCCTGATAGGATTACAAGGCACTGCTGATGGTCTGTGGGTCTGTGTTGAAGAGCATCGCCTACTAATATTTAAAAGATGGAAGATGAGGATCCTGCCTAGAGGCTGCTGTGCACCGTGAGGCTCGGGGAGCTGAGCTCTGGAGCGTGGCTGTCATGGGCTTCTTGGTTGCCAGTACCAGATGAGTTGGAGAAGGATCTCTGCCAGCTGTATACAAAGGCCAGGCACAGTGTATGTTTAATTGGACACATACTGATGTGAGCTGGGATTTTGGTTTGCAGAGGGAGTGACAAGTCTGTCTGCTTGCAACAGTCAGTTAAACTGCACAGTGTTTTCTTTGCCTTAATAGGAAAAGATGTGGTGATTGTGTAACTATTTGGATGCATTTCACTTCTTCTGTGGAGTAGAAAATCCCATCTGGAAAGAAATTCTTCTCTCTGTAGAAAGGAAGGGTGTGAGCTATTACCTCCCTTTACCAAGCTGCTTCCTTTTCTCTTCTGCATCATTTCCAGCTGAGCCTTTTTTCTTTTCTGATTGCCCCCATTCTGCTTTATTACAGGACATTCAAAATGGTGTAAAAATGAAGAGTGCTGTTCTTACTGTGAGGGAGAGACTTGGAAGAGATTTTTAAATGTTTAATGTAGTTGTAGGACATCAGTGTAGTTGGATCTTCTTTGCTTGTCTCCTTTGACTAGTTGCCCAAGTGTTAAATGCAATATTTTTAGAAGACAGTAAAATGCATGTTTTACAACCAATGAAATAAAACTCATCGTTATTTTTCAGAAACTTACAGCTGTTGTGTAGCTGCACAGCAATTACTTTCCCATGGGCAAGTTATCTTTTAAAATAAATAAATAAATTTGCATAACTCTATAGGGAATAAGATAACTGATGTAATAATTACTTAGGAGCAGACCCAGCATCCTGCAATTACTTTAAAGCATATGTGCTGCAATGTCTCTCTATATTGATATACTTCTTGTGACATCCTTCTTCTGACACATTCAATTAATGTTTTATTATCTTCTTTCCATTTAAAAAAAAATAGCCAGTGACTGAGCTAGAAGCAAAGTAGTCTGTTCACTTACTTAACAAGAATGGTTAAGTGTTTTTTTTTCAACCATACTTGTAAGTATTTTTGCTGCATGAGTTGACCTCAAATCACTGCAGGTTATTGATTATACTTATGCTTGTGGTTGGCTGAGGACAAACAGGTTGCAGCATTTCCTTCAGTGTGGAAAGCTCATGATGAGATGGATGTGGTATTGATTAGAATTTTTAGATTTGTTGAGCATCACTGTCTGCATTCTCTGTGCAGCACATGTGGCAACTACCAGTCCAGATCGGTGGCATTTCTTGTCTTCGCTTTGAACTCGTTTTGTTAAAGTACTCCAAACATGTGACCATGGAAAATATTTCAATATATTCCCTATTTCCATGTGGATTGTAATCGCTTGCTTATTATCTGCTTTAGAGATGCCATTTTCTTCACTTTTAAATTGTTGTATTTGTCTTAGTCCCTTTGAAAGAGCTATGTTGGAAAGGAAAAAGATGATAAAGCTGTAAAACCTTGAAGAAACAGTTTCCACTGGGTTTAGAACTATCGTGTGTATAAAAAGTTATCTTCTTTCCCAAAACACATCTGTGGAGGGGATCATGAACAGTTAGTGAGCTCTGGCGACTGCTCTGGCTGTTGGGATCTGTAACCACTGGCACACTGGAAAACTGCTGTCAGACCCTTGCTGACTGCGCAGTGGCCTGCAGCAAGGCACAGACGAGGAACTGCAGCCAGATGTTTGTGTGCGTCAGCCTGTTCACAGCCACAGCAATGAATCTGTGCTGTGCACATGGGCCCGTGTGAGTGTGCTCAGAAGGGGAGCTGCCTGGGAAGGTGCCACGCACAGCATGTTTAGCATAGGTGTCCATATGTCTGTATAGAAGGTGCTCACCTCAGCTTAGTGCTGAAAACTTTTTTCAGCTTGTTCAATGAGTGGAGTTTACAATGAGAGCACTATGACAGTTCTGGTTCCGTGTTGTAGCTGTGGTAATTAATATTTAGCGTGGTATCTAGTAATTTTCAGCTTCAGTGCACTTTACAAACATTAATTAATTGTCACTGCACCCCTGTGCAGTAGGTAAATGCTTTCTTCACTGCTGTTTTTTAGAGCAGCTGGGAGCCCTGAGACTTGCAGGCTCAGTGGGTCCCACTTGGTGATCTGTACCTTAATATTCTGAAAAGTTCTTTGTTAAATTAGGGTAAGTTGTTATTAATTCTGGGTAAAAATGAAACTGTGGTTAGATTATTATTGCATTAATTTCTGCAATACTGTGTGTTCTAGATGCCGCAGATTCCATTAGAAGGTAAGAGATTAAAATCAAATTATTTCAGTTTTATTTTGCTTATTCTTTGGATGCTTTGGCATCCTCAACTTACACTGTGGTGGTGGGAGAATTACTTGGAATAAATTTGAGGCTTCTGTGGCAGTCATGCATTTTTCTTCTAAGAGTCTCCTTACTTTGCTGTAGCTCCAGTCTTCATTAGTGATGCTGGGTGAGTATGTTGAGAACTGGCTTTGGAAATGTGTTACTCTCTGCTGTGTCCTTCAGAACGTGAAGGTGTCAGCGTGGGTGATCCATAAGGATGAAGGAATGTGTGTTCTGGATTGGGTCTGTAAGTGCTCTCCCCCCACCCCCAGTTTATGTGGTTGAATGGGAATAAAGCCATTCATGTGTAAGTGTTGCTTCTGTGTGAGTCTGGCACACAGACCACGGTGGCTGTGTTTGTAGCTGTTACCTTTAGCTTTCCACTGGGCTGGTCTCAAGTAGAATGTTTGACGAAAAACTTTCAGCTGTTCCTGCAAGACTACCCTGGAAACTGTTTTTACTTAGAGCTGCTGACAACTCAAGAAAGCATTTGAAAAACATTTTGCTTACCGGAACAATTCTGCTGACGTATTTTTCTTCCTATCCTTTTATTGCTAGCAAAATTTGCATGAAAACAGGGCTCTGTGTGTTAAGAGTTCACAATCCTCAGCTTGCCAATTAGAGTGGTGTTCAACTTGCACAATGGCGCTAGAAGGAACTTGCTTGATTTTCCTTTGAACCTGAAACTTCAGGCTCTGTTTAATCATCTTAAACCAAATTTGTGTTAATCCATGTTTTGGTGTGTAACTGAGGCAAGATTCAAAATAAAGTGTGGTGGACAGAGGAAGGCTTTGTATGTGGCTAAGCAAAACAGAAGACTCATGAGAAAGTGCTCCCTGTGTCTTCCCCCAGCCTAATGGAAAATGTCAGGCTGTGCCCAATTCTAGTCCTAATGACTGAACCTAATCATCTCCATGGCCCTAATTATGGTCCTGTGGTAGGCTGAGATATTAGGTGAGGAATAAGCAGCAGGAGCAGATCAGCTCTTGAGCAGCAAATATCTCATTATGCTTGAGGGATCAGTATTAAAAATAAAGGGGAGGGAAGAGTCTGAAACACTCTGCTAAAATAGAATCCTGAGTAGCAAAATTTCCCTGCATTTATATTAATTCCTTATTAATTCTTTGTGTGAAGCATGTGGCTACCTCAGCAGCCTGGAATTTTTATGGTTCCTTCTTCCTCTACAGGCTTTTTTGTTGCATGTTTGTCCATGTTTGGGTCTGGAGTTCACATCAGACCTGTGACCCTTCTCATTTTTAGAAACTTGTACTAGATGGGGTGCAGTTGGCTTTCATTAGCCCTTTACTGAAAGGATTTATGATTTCAAGCATACATATTGTCTTCATCTGAGTGGTTTCTCTATATTACTATTCTTTTGAGATCTGGGAGTATTCTGGAGTGTTTTTTACTCCTCTCACCCAAATGAACAGTGTCTAGCCATAGGTTGTTGACTGTTCCAGCAATTTGGAAGCATTTATGTAAAAAAGTTAGGAACACCGTCTAGGGTTTTTTTAGATTTAAAGCTGTTGATGTGTTTTTAAGACATCAAGGTTAGCTTTTATAATGTCTGAATAATGTTCAGGATTTTTGTTGTCAGACTTGATTTAGTTTAAGCAGTAGTGAAACCAAACTTTTTTTTTTCAGGTTTTATATTTGCTTAGAGGGTTTTTTTTGGGGAAGATTATTCAGATGGAGTAGGTCAAGTGCTTTGAAGTTAGTAATAATACTTTTTTAACAGCACTAATGTATGCTTACAAAAAATTTGTATTTATTTTATTGAATGGAGACAAGTATTTGTTACAGTAAATGTTAGATGTTTATGGCTCTTGCCTACAGATGGTACAGTAGGCTTTTTTTAGTTCATGTTCTAGAATTTCTTTCCTTTCTCCTTTTGCTACATTTTCATTTAAGAAGCCACTTTAACATATACAAGTCATTCAGCATAGGGTTTGTTCCCTGCTTTCCCCGAACTTGAATGAGATGCTGGCCAGCAACCCCTTCTGCTCTCTCTACATGTTCATCATAGCTTTGTTCTAAGTCACCTTCTTACTCAGTGGAGTTTGCTGTCAGTTTTGGTCAGGTGGTGGATGTGCTGATCATCAGTTCAGAGAAGACTGAAATGTGAGCCAGCAGTACAGAGCAACCTGTCCTGGCATCTTGGTCAACAATTCTCTCTGCTTGAGAATTGTTACTATGCCTGCATAGAAGCTCTGATGGTATCTCCATAAGAAAAAACAGCCATCTGTCTTTATGGAAGATAGGAAAGTTATGAAAATTTTTTGACCTGTGCATGGAATAACCTTTTTCCATGTTATTATGGGCTGGTAGACTATTAGTCCTCTGTGACTTGGAGCGTTGGACTGTTCCAAGAGTGCCACTGGTTAGAATTCACCCTGTTCTCATCAAGGAAATGGGATGGCAAAGTCCAGAAAACATTGTGTAGATGTTGATTTTATTACAAAGAACTCTTTTTGTTTGAAAGAAAAAAACAAACACAAAAAACCTTTGAAAAGAACAACTTATTTAAAAATATTATCAATCGATATTTCCACACATAGCAATAAAGCTAGATCAGAGAGCTTTCAAAAACAATTATGTATTTATATTCCCTGTTATCTTTATCAGTCCATTTTGAGTCCATGGAAAGAAATATTTGTAGGCTAGTTTTTCATTCTCTATTTTAAGATGGAGTATGGATTCAGTAGACCTAGAAATGAACTGGAATGCTTTTAACAGCTCTGTAATATATAATATATGTTTCAGTGATAGATAAAGTTTATATCTTGGTTTGCTAGCTGTAAATGAGATTAATAGTGCTCTAGAAATAATGTTGGTTGCTTCTGGAGATGAAAGAGAATTCAAAAGATAATGACTTCTGAAAGTTAAATTTCTTTGTTCAGAGTAGACAGTGATTAACTGTGAAAGAGTCCTGCTGTAATAAAAACTTGCAAAGCTATAATGTTTATAAAGACATTTTTAATTGCAAGGTTATCTCTGTATGTCTTTTGAGAATGTTCTTTAAGGATTGACCAGGCAAATGGCAGTTAGTCAGTGTCCTGCTGTTACCCTAAGGCACTCTTGGGGTGTTCTCAAATAGCACGTTCTAATTGTCTCTTAGAGCTGCAGCAAGACCAGCAGTCTCATTTCTCACTCAAGGTTGTTTTTGTTGTACTGTGCTGGATTATATTCTGCTTGGATGGCCCCTAACAAAACTATGCAGTGCTACTCGTGTAGTGCTTGTGATTTGCTGGCAGTTCTGTGACAGTTATTTCCTGTGGCAGTGCTGCTCATGAGCATAAAAAAAAAGAAGGAAAAAGCAGTATTAAATACCTATATATCAGCTTCATCTCCCTGCAGCTCCATTTGTTTGATTAGTACTGTGGTGGTGTGACAGGGCAATATATCAGAAGTAATCGATCTGATTAGTGTGGAGATGATATAAACACAGATTGTATTGATGTTTAATAATATGGGCACCCAGGGTAAACATAGATGTTGCATAGGCTGTGGGAAAGGTCTCTATAAAGCAAATGGCAAATACAGCAGATTTTTGAGCTAAGTTATTTTTCTGCCAAATTTCAAAGCAAGTTATGGGTAGTTTGACTTTGCAGTGTTGAAGATGGTGGTCAGATGGGTTGGCATAAATTGTTTTAATTGTTTCTTGAAATACACATTTTTTTCCCCAAGGCAGATCTGAATCTTGGTTTCATAGGCTGCCTTATGTTGAGTCAATTTCAACAGTGTGGTAAAGATTGCAGCATTATTAGACATGAAAACAAACACTTCTTTCAATTTTGTTTTTGATAAAAAGGCTGCCTACATCTATTATTAAAATCTTGATCTCTGGGTAATTTGACTTGATGGCAAATTATTTCTTTTCTATAATTTAACTTGGGAGGAGATGTAAGCAAGTGCAGTAAAACGTGTTTTCCTTGGATTTTCAAGTGAATGGCTGGAAGGAAATTACCATGAATGAGGGAGCAGAATGCTGTATCGAAGTTACAAAAGGAAGAAAGTACTTAAATTCAATTTCCCCCACTTCAGAAACAATTGTTTGGCTGTGTCTGTTTTAATGCAGGCTCTTTGATTGCCTAGGGCGTGTGTTGAGGAGGGCTCCACGGCCGAGCCCTTGTGAGAGGTCGGTGGTGCTGAGCTGCGATGCTGCCTTGCCGCGGGGGTTCCAGGAGCGGAGCTGTGCCTCCGCACAGGGCGAGCTGCTGCTGCTGCGGCTGCACCGCCGGGGCCAGCGCCCAGCACCGGCCGGCCTCTTCGGCAGCCTCTTGGAGCAGGCGCTTCGTTTGGAAATACCCTGCTGAATGACAAACTTGCACCTTTCAGCAAAGCCCAACACGCCAATTACTTGCTTTCTCGGCTCAAATCCTGGGCTTGTCCCAACTAACAAAATTCTGGCATTGCCTCCATCCAGTGCTTTGCCTGCTCCCACCTCCACAGGCAGTGCCGGTGCCGGGGATGTGCCCTCGGTGTTTGGTGTGCTGAAGATCTGCTCCCGGAGCTGAGCTTTCACAGGAGCTGCCAAGGATGATTTCTGAAATGGCTCATTGTCTGCTGCTTGGGATCCATTCTCTGTTATTCCTGGTGTCAGCAGCAAACAAATAACCAAATAACTGATGTGGACTAAAACTTTGCTCTTAAAAGACTACAGTGAAGAGGAGGGGTAGGGAGAAGAAGCAGCAAATCACAAGCTGCAGAAGAAGCCCTGGAACATGGATGAGATTTTCTAAATTGATGCTTATATGGAAGATGGGGAAGAGATGGTTAAGTGCAACACTCACTTCAGACCTTTGTGAATGCAACATGATTTCAAATTAAATAAGCTTTCTTTTTAATGACTGGTCTTTCTGCGTTCAAGGTCAAGAAGCGGAGCTTCTTAATCGTGAATTTCCCCCTTGTTATAGGCAAAGATGTGTTGTGTGGTGAAGCAAAAAGGCCATTCCCATTACACTTTTAAGGGTATTAGTTTCAGACTGAATTTGCTTGTTTAATTTGATCAGTTAAACAGAAAAGCATTCTTCCCTGTCTGCTTGGTATGGTTCAGTTTTTAAAAAAAATGAGGTACGGTTGGGAATTTTCCATTTTTAATAGGAAACATTTTGGATCGGATCACAACCTAATACGTGCCAGCAGTCTGGTATCAAATTCAATTTGTGAAGAAGAGCAGTTGATTTACCCACCTGCCTTAATATCATGGAATGTATTTCATAAAATATGGAAAAATATGCACTGCCTTGCACCTGTTTACACATGCAGTAGTAACTGCTGATTGTAGGTATCACTGGGTGTTAATAATGTGACACTATTGAATTTTCAATTTCATAGCAAAAGAATGAAAGAATGTGTATATACACAAAGAAGTTCCTCATTGATATGAACAGAAAGTATTTTATTTCTAAAATATAGACCCTGGTAGAAGAGTCTGTTCCTTCAACAACTGTTTCCTTTCTTTAGTCTCTACTGAAAGAAAAATTCATTTCAAGATGGTCTGATTAGTCATGTGCCCTTATGGAGTTCCTGATATGGATGCGACTCAATGCTGTATTCCTCAGATACCAACTGCAGTTCTTACATGCTGCTTGAAAACTAGAAAACTTTGAAAAGTATTTTTTCCAATGTTCCATACTCACCTCAGTTACATTTATGACAGTTTCCTTTTTAACATATTATTTGTAACACATCAAAAGAAAGATTTGAACAGGATTTTGAAAATCTAGATTCTGCTTCCAAGTTATATTTTTTTTTTTTTGTAGGCTGAAATGCAGGCTCAGATTCCAAAACTGTTGTTGTTCAGTTCAACTGTTTTCCAAAACTGCATGTAGATTCTCTAATCTCTGAACTCTTCAGTGGTAGTAGTAGCTACTGCAGGGGTGTCCTTGTCTGCTTTGGAAGTCAGATCAGCTCAGATGACAGGAACATCACCTGTTGAAGTTTAAAAATCTGTTTAAAGCTGGATTCAGTGGGGTTCTTTTCAAATTGGTCCCTAGTGACCATCTTCAAAGGCAATGTGATGGTCTTGTGTTCTGTGATGTCAAAAGCTTGGAGGAGAATGAGATGCGTTTGTAATTTTCATCCCAGTTCACTATTTACTAAGACATTAAATAGTAGTTAAGCACTTTATGTCCCATTCATTTATGGCACTGTAGCCTTTTCACCAGTGTCTTTTTCCCAGGTTCTCTCCTAAAAGAAACTTGTTAAAACCTACTTATGGATTGTTCATGATGGTAATTACTTTAAGTGTTTAGGTTTTGTGTGGGTGGGTTTTTAAAATGATTTAAAATTTTATTTTAAAATAAAAGAATCGATGTCATAACATTGCAATTTGCCAAACACTTTAAATAAAAGATGGTTACAATACAGAAAGTAAAACTGAGAAGGACCATTAGAAATGTAAAATTCTGCGAAGAAGAAAGAGTTGCTTTTAGTGATAAATAAAGCTGGATTTTCAATTCAGCAATATCATGAATGTTTCTTAAAGGAGTTCTGTACCTTCCTGCAGTGAAAGTGTCTCTTTGCTTTGCTGTAATCATTTTTCAACATCATCACCCTGGTTCGGTGTTATAAATCAGAAGAGGAGACTTGTACTGACCCAGTCTAGAGAGCTGTGTAAGCAAGTGCTCAGTGCTGGGCCTTGTCTCCAGAGCAAGGGGATTTTGTTCCTGTGCTTGAAGCTGAGCATGTGTGTAGATGCCCTGGCAGTGATAAATAACACTTGAGTCTGAGTCCAGGTTTTTTCATAGATCTCAGTACGTTGTTGTAAACTGGGCGTGTGGTGTCTGAGTGCCTTTCCAATTTAGTCATCCTCCTAGCATTTGGCTGCGTGTTAAGACTGCATCCGTCCTTCTTGCATACTTTTTTTTCTGACTAAATGCTAGACTTGTGGTTCTGGAAGTGTGTAATTGTTCAGTGCTTACTTCTTCTTCCTTTCTTTAATTTGAGGATTTGTTTTGACAGCTAAAATTCTGGTGGTTTTCTGGTTGTCTGCTGCAGTAGAACCTATGAACAGATGTCAAAGCAGAATGTTTGTGTCCTCTTTTAAATAGTGAAAATTCAATTTCTCCATTAACTCACAGTCTCCCCTCCCAGATAATGTACATTTTTTTTTTGATGGTTTCATACCATCCTATGTCACAAGTTTTGGTCTGGTGGTTTAATGACTTAAAGCTAACATATTTAATACATTTTTATTTGCTGGGAAAATTTAAAATTACTTAAAAATATAGTTTTGATGTTTGGTCTAATCCATATCCTGTGTGTCTAAGATTTTTTTTTAGTTGGTACAATTAATCTTTGTTTCAAAGCAGATTTTTATTCTGTGTGAAGATCTATTAAAATACTCTATATTTGAAATACTGGGTGTACCTTGCTTACTGTAGATGTGTCACAGATTTTGTTGTCTGTAGCTTCTAAACCACTATTTTCTTTGTGTGTTTGCTTTCAAATAATTATACTTGACTCCAAGTACTAAAATAAAAATATGAGCATGGGTTAACTTTTTTGCAGATCTGCTGCTGACTCTGCAAACCAGGTTCTCATGCTGCCATCTCCCTTCTCACCGAAACTTGCACTGCTTTGCAAATTTATGATGTCAGATAAACTTGAGATGTTGTAATTCTTCGAGTGAATGCTGGTGAGATGCCATATTTTTTTGAAGATTAGGCTTTATTTAACTCCTTAAATTTTAAAGACCTAATTTGCAAAAGCTGTAGGTTAAAAATGTGATGGGATTGTGTTCATTCTTTCTGGGCTGCCCTGAAGGGTTGGTGGTGGCTCCACAAGCTCCGTGCCCACCACTGAGGTCTTGTCTGAGCACTGGGGCTCAGGGGCAGTGCGGGGGCTCAGCTGCTGGCTGGAGCCTCTGCTCACCCCTCGCCTCTTGTACTCAGGGTGTGAACTGTGGCTATTACGAGAAGCTCTGGGATTTATTTCTTACGGTGTGCTTGTTGACTTTTTAAAGTTCCACTGAAAATCAAAATGGACTATTTGGATTTCATTTTCTGTTTTGAGGAATGATGATTTTTAGGACATTGTTAATTTTCTGTTTTAAATAGAGTTCTCAAAATCCACTAAGCAAATAATGGTCACCTTGTTATTGCAGGTTCAGTATTTGTTTCTATAGAAACAGCTGTTGACAGGGTTGTTTTAAACTCTTCCTATCTTCTTAGATTTCCAGTGAGTTGTAGAAGAACGATTTCTTGAAAACCTTGAAATCAGTAATCTGTGACAAAACAGAAATGTGTAGTGTTATGTAAGCAGTAGAGACTGGGCAAATGTTGACTGATCAAGAAGTAACTCAACTTGCTCAAAATATATAGATAATACTTCCTTAGATGTTGAAGTGATTCATCTGCATTACAATATGTTGAGTGTGCTTTTCAACAATTTCTAATTGATGGAAGACTGTTGGTACCGGTATGGGGTTTTATTTTGACAATTTAAATATCTTGGTGCTTTGTGTGATTTCTCAGGCATATCTCAGCTGTGTTCTTAGTCTTTTAAAATGAATCTAAACCTGAAAATAACCGATGCTTTGGCCAATAGGTTTTTTCCTGATAAATGATAATAAAGCTTTTTAGAGAGAGCTTATACTTCAAAGATTTTTACAGTAATGGTTTTATTTTTATAAGTAACCAGTATTGTCTGTTAGGTCAATATACATTCTATTGGACTTTTTAGCTCATTTGCGGTGAGTGTTGTAAGAAGTGTTGAAAATCAGGTTTTGCAGGTATCCACTGTGCCCTCAGTGACTGATCTGCAGTTACATTCCCAAGCCAGTGGTTGTTGGTGAATTGTTCTTGTTGGTATTTAAGTTTTATCATAGCTATGTTTGTATTAAGGATAAATTTTGACAGATTTGTACATTTAAAGAATTTTTAATATCTGAGTGTGTTTGGAAAATATTTCTGTATTCCAGATTTGTGAAGTGAAATTATTCTTAAGTTAATTTCTTTGCATTGTATGTTGGATGATAATCATTATGAAAGCATTTGTATCTGCTCAGTTGCTCTAAGTAAGTAAAAATAATGATTAAAAATTTTGCTTTTTATAAGACAAACAGAACTTACTTTATAAAAAATTAATAAAATTCTAATTATGTTTTTGGAGTATTCAAATCTACTTAAAAACAATTTGACTTTTTCTGTCTTTATCTGATACTGCTTCTTTACCCTTCTGTGGAACACTTATTTTCAGCTGTTAACTGCTTCTCAGGAAATGGGACTTTTTCCTTCACTCTTAAGAAAACTCAGGCAGGATACTGTCCAATGGTAGAGGGAGATAGGAAGGCACAAACAGAATCAATTAACAGTAAAGCTGTTCTGCTTTTTGGATGCAGCTGACAACAGCAAAGAAATGAAAAGGTGTAGAAAAGGTGATGTGGCCCTATTCTAGGGCCTTTCCACAAAGATGGCTCCGTGTTCATAGACTGAAGATCTGAAGGCTTTATTAATTTCAAGAAAACAGAACAAATCTTTCTCTCCCTCCAGCCATGCTAGCTGGAGAGGTTGTCTGTGTCACTGTGTCTGTGTGAACAGTGCAACCCAAAGTATGAACAACAAACTTGGGAGTTTGTTGACCTCATTGGTCAAGGAAAGCACCTTACCAAAACATCTCATATTATTTACATTCTTTCATATTTACAAGTCAAGGATTTTTCCTGGGAAGCTACAGATCTTCCCTTTAGAAATGGGGTTAACTATTAGATTCGAGACAAGTTAAAAGGAACTTGCCCTTCTCAAGCCTTTTGCTGAGATCTCTCTAAAAATCCACTGAAGAGGCAGCACCACAAAAAGGTATTTCTGACGTTCTGCTCACAGTTTTGTTTTGTCTCATGTTATTTGGCATGCTCACTGTAATGGAGAGTGGGGCAACATTACTTTCTGCTTGAAGTTTAGATGTAACATGAAAAGTGAAGATAGAGAGCCTTAACTTAGAATTCCTTGCTTCCTTTTTTTTTTTTTCTGTCAGCTAGTGTGTCACCTTTAAAGCTAAATATTTAGTTTGGCTGCCATTTTATCAATCCCCTTGTATACATGTGATTGCAATGAAAAATACTTTTATCACAGTAATTTTTCAGCTAATACTGTATTAGATATAAAGAAATGTTGGCAAACCAGACAAGATAAACAATTTCCTTGTCATTAATTCTGTATTAGTGCATTGCTAAAAAGAACTGTCACATTGCCTTTCTTCAGTAAAACAAATTCTAAATTCTTTGCTGGAATAAAAATTTTAAGACATTTACCTTGAAGGCAAAGTGATTAATCTGTGTGGGTCACCCTTGGTACCTTAATGCTAGACATTGGAAGAATTGGGAAATATGGAAAAAATTGCATGTTTAATAGTGTGGGTTCTGCTGAAAAAGATGGTGCAGTGTTCATACCCCACTGAGGCCTCCTTACATTCTAAACTTCTGCACTACCAGCTGTTTATTAACCTTCAAAGTTGCCCAAAGCTGGGATCATCTGTTTTGTTTAATCTTCCACATAATCACCAGGGATTATGCTGAGTTACAGTTTCAGATACACCTGTAGTCTCCCTGTTTTCTCTGTCCTATTCCTCATCAATGACATCTCTTTAATATCATTGTGGCTTTTAAGGGCTGAGGAAACAAGAGGGAAGGCAGTGGGTGCAGTCAGTGATAGGCAAGGATGGCTAAGAAGTGGTTCTTAAGGTGAATATAGAGAAATTTGTATTTGAGTTGGGCTAGAGACAATGTTAAAGCTGTTTGAGGCCATAGCGATGCCATTAGTCCTCTCTGCCCTCACTGGCCTTTAGATTGCAGCTGCAGCTCAAGTGCACAGGAGCTTGGATGAGCATTTGTGCCACAGGGATGCTCTTCATGCCCTTTACAGCATCAGTGAGCCACTCCAACCTGCAGCTCTACTTTGCTTCCTGGTGAGCAGCAAGGGTCTCATCCCCTCTGCAGAAAATCACCTGCCAAGTGCTTTTACTTTTCCTGCAGTGGGCTGGCAGGTGTGACATAGGCTGTGTGTGACAGTGGACTGTGCAGTGCTGCATCTTACTGGGAATTACACAGCCCTTTTTGCTGGAGTGGTTTTGGCAGTACTTTGAAAAGCTGCAGTGCCCAGCCATTTCTGATGTAGACAGTTCCCCAAATGCCCCTGTAGGTCAGGACAAATTCCCCAAATGTAATTGAATAGACCAAATATTGCAGTACCTGGGCTCTAGCCTGTGCCTACTGGACTAACACAGAAATTTGTGGGTTTATACCATTTTCAGATTTAAGTATTTCAAAATACTTAAATGCTTGCTTAAGTTAGTTGAACTTGTGGATTAGAAATGAAAACAAATTACTTGCACTGCAATTCAGTACTTCTTTGCAGTGCACTTTAATATGCATGGCTCTCTTGGAATGTGTAGACCAAATGCATGTTCTAGTAATGCTGTATTGTCTATGATCTGCTCCTTCTCTCAACCCTATGGGTTGCTGTCTTGCAAGAGGGCAGATGAAAAGAAAACATAAAAATGTTTCCAAAATCTGTCTTGATTAAGCAGCAGATGCTCAAACAAGATATTATAGCTGGTAATGCTTTGTATCATGACCAACTGCAAATTCTTAGTGACAGTGGGACTGCAATTATCTGGTCTATACTTTCTTGCAATTACAGCTATAGATGTCTTGAGAAGTTACTTGTTTTAAAATACACATGTTTAGTAAGGTATTTCTTTTTCTCTAGCAGTGTACCTTAAAAGCAACAACATAAAAACTCTGCTCTAGAGTACAGTACAAGAAACTTAATCATAAACTAGGCTTTTATGGCATGGTTCTGAGCTGTAATATAATGTTTTCATAGTGGAGCAGGTAGTCAAAATAAAAAGGTATTTATGCTGAGAAGTGTACTTCTAACATGCTTTAAAGGGCAGTTACATGGTGTGGGAATTGAGCCAGGCACCAAGTATTTTCTGTACCTTTTGTGTCACACAGAGACGTCAGGCTTTTTTTTTCCCCTTTCTCCCCACTCTGGTTATCCTCTGAGTTCATGTAGGTCATATAAACTTGTATATATGCATATTTTTCATTATTTAAGGCTTGAAATTGGCTGAAATTTTGAAATTGGATGTTAAAATTCCAGTTGTAGCAGTCATTTAATAATTGTGGTTTTTTCTCTGGTTTTGTTGCAAATGATGCATACAGTGTAGCCTTTTAAGTTGCCTCTCTCAAAGCTTTGAAAAAATCAGATATGAAAGAATTAAAAATTCATTTGAGGTTATGGTTGTGAATTTGACTGATGAAAGGTTGAGTAGTCAGTTAATAAATGTTCTTGGGTAGCCTGACCTATGGCTTCCTTAGGTCACTTTGTGCCCTCTTCGAGGCCTTGAGTGTTGGGATCATAAAGTACATGAAGATTGCCTTTCTCAAAAGATTGAGTAAAATTCAGTGATGGAAAAGCAAAGCAGCTCACAAATTGGCAGAGAACCTGAAGTACTGGCTGGTCTTAAACCCCTACTATTTGTACTCTTTTATTAAAAACAATTATTTCCGTATGATAATGTAGTAAATATTCCACTACAGGAATACTGCAGGATTGGTTTGGTTTTTGTCATGGAGATGCAGAACACTGGGAAAACAAATTATTTCAGTAGCATGTAATTTTTCATTGGGCCTGTAAATGTGAACAGGTAGGAGATCAATTACGCCTCTAGTCCTGCTTAACTGTTTTCATTTTAGGTGTTTAAGCAATGACCGTCTTTATTTTCTTATCTTTTTATATAACTAGGATAAAGCCTGGATTTGGAGGGCTTCAAACATAAGGACTGCATACTTAAGTTTAGATGGGGGGAAAAAAAATAAAATCAAACTTGCAGAAATTCACAAGTAAACCCCAGCTGGCCTTGCAACACTTGTAATCTGTGGATTTGCAACAGAAGGTGTCAAACAGTATGTATATGTGCATTGAATTGTATATATATTGAATTGGATAAAAAGTACTTTGTAGACCTAAATGAAAATATTTTAGTTAAAATAATGCATATTAAAAAGATCATGGTTAGAGGTATGTGGCAAATGTATCAAAGTAAAAACCTTGAGGGCTAATAGTTCCATGACGATAGGTTCATTTAATTGATTATCCTAAGTGAGCTAGAAAGTATCTGTTCTCAAGTACCTCACAGATTTCAAAATAGCTCTGTACCAGTACTAGTTGTTTTTAACTCTGGAGGTTAGGACACAAGCAGTTACACAAGTATTAGTCACAAGGCTGACAGAACTGCTATGTGCCACAGACCTGGCTCTCTGCTGCTGTGTCTGTTGATTTAGAGGTGACACTTTTCTTCCTCAGCCTTTTCTTCCACCACTCCACACATGTGCTGATAAAAATAAAAGTCATGTAGATTGACCTACACTTGATAGGGAGAAGGGTGGTTTTGGACTGAGCCATCAGTCTTAGTCTTAAATGAGAATGGGCTATGCCACAGAACGTGGGCTGCCACAGACTTTGTGTGCTTGTCAGCAAAGGCCTCTCCTGCCCTGGTCTGTCACTCCCCCGTAAGCTGGACATGTAGTAAATAGTGAAAGAATGCTGCTAGTGACTAGCTTGTCTTTTGGTGCCAGCCTTTTCAGTGGGCATCAGAACTAATTTCTGGGGCACAATGGCAGCCTGATCTCCTGGGGTCCTTCTAGGCTGCTGTAGGGTAAATGTCTAGCAAGTGGTAAGGGCAGCTCTTTTTGCTGGCTTTTGGAAAAATCTCTCCAGTATTCAGAGCTGTATATGAACAGAGTGTACCCTAAACACTTTGTGGCTCAGCGTAGGTGATTTGGATTTGGACAAGGTGATAAGATTTGGATAATCTGCAGTGATCAGGAAAAGTGAAATCAGCCTCTGCACTGGTGCTGGCAGTTGGCCTTGCTCCTGCTCTCATGGTGGTGATCCATCATGTTCTATTAAGATATGGGCAGGGTTTTTTCTGTTATGAGGAAATTTGTTACTTTCTGGTCTGAACTCACCTAGTGGCAGTTACAGACACTGGAAGACTCCTGTTGAAAGACCATCTCCTGGTTATGACAATGATCTCAGTAGAAACAATTACCGTATCCATATTGCTATTTGAGGTATTAGCTGCTACCAGTCTACCTGGGGATCCCAGGTGAACATCTTGGAAAGCACTGCAGAGACAGCTGCAGGATGTTGCAGAGCTTTTTTTCCCTGGAAAGGCTTTCCAAGGCAGACTGGTGTTAATGGTCACACCAGGCAGCTGTTAGGAGGACATCGCCTCCTTCCAATGCCTGTTCTTGTCCCAGGGACCAGTGTTTTGAGTTTACTTCCACTTTTGCCCCATTACCTCTTCCTGTTATCCTTCTGATAGACTATTAGTAATTGCATCTCTAGCATGTAAAAAAATTGTCTTGTTTTATGTGGCTACTGAGTGTTTGATCTCAAGCCTTCCTGTTGTTTTAATACTATGTCTCTAGTAAACACAGTAATCACTGCTGTAATGTATCCTTGCATTAGTCACTCCTATCAAAGGCTTGATCCAGTGTGATTTAATGTAAGAAATTATTCTGTTAGCCTAAATGCAAAAATCTGTTTTTGTTTTCCCCCCTTTTTTTTTTTCCACCCTCCATCCCACTGTGCATTGTATAGGCTTTTTATTTATTCTGCCAGATTGACAAGATTATAAATGAGAGCTGCGTGGTGAAGCTTCTAATTTTTCATAAGTAAATGAATTAATTTATCATAGCTGTTGTGTTTTATTGCTGTCTTGATGCCAGAGTGGCCAGCTTCTTTATTCCCCCTTTTACCTTCTAAATACTGAATCCATGTCATTGTGTTTGACAGCTTTCTGGTTCCCCTGTCAGATGCAATTTGGTGCTAATCACATTTTCTTTGCTTAGTGTCAATGGTACAGGCCATGCATAATATTCCTGTATGTCCACTTATTTACTTGAAACACAGCTGAAATGTCTTGGGCATTAATCTGATGAAGCTACTACATTAGAATGCAAAAATGATGCTTGAGTAGTAAGATAATGCAGTGTGGCAGATGTGCAATAGATAACATTGAGGCTAAACTAGTGATCTTTATCAAGCTCTGATGCATTTTATTTGTTGGTTTTGCATACCTTTTCCGAAAAAAGATTATAATCAGTTCTGGTTCATTAGAATCGTGTCACTTATAATTTAATTCCTTTTTTGTGATCAAACTATGAGAAACTGCTTCTATTCTCCCTCCACTCCCCATTTTTTAAATACAGGGTGGTTTTTGTTCTGGTTTTGGTTTTTTTTAAGTTGTGGGACACACTCCATATATATGCTGACTTTTAATAGGAGTGTTCAAGTCTTTCAGTTACTCATTTGGAATGTTTTAACTTCCTTTTAAAACTGTTCGTACATCTCTGCAGTTTTCAAAGCTGCTATTAACTGAGCCCTGAATATTTAAAATTTTGGTAAGATCCAGTAGTCTGCTACTGCAAACTAGTGCATGCTGTAGGTGTTCTCCTCCCAAGTCCTACAAAGGCAGGTTTGTGACACTTTTGTGTTAACAGTATTGAAATTATACTTCTTAGTATGTTTTTTTTCCTGTTACTTGGTAATGCCTTTTTTGGTACATTTTGAAATCCTTCTTTTCCAACCAAGAAAAGTGCATGTTTCTGGAAGGCCTTGAAACTCTAGGTCCCTATAGTGCTTATCAGGAATTTTAGTTTGTTAGTATTTACATGCTGAGTTATGCATTTGCATTGGTTTTTGTCTATGCTGAAATGTTTTTGTCTACTCTGAAATCCTGCTATGTACTCCTCTGCTGCTGTATAGAAACTGATGATGGCTTGTGAAAGACCCAACTGCTTTATAGGCTGTGCAAATCTATTCTCCCTTTGAAAGAGAGCATTTAAATATGAGATTTGGGAAAGGATGCCGTCTTGATTTGTCATAAAATGGATGAATTTTGAGAAATGTATAGTTTATGAAAAAATTCAGACTAATGTATGCTTGTCAGCACATAGACAAGGATTTTTATTCTAGCAGCACAGTCTACAGATGAGTCTTGCAGCTTAGAGTCTTTGTTTTAGAGTACACACTGATGTTAGGAGTAAGAGCTTCTGTGGAGTGAATCAGCAGTTCTAAAATCTCCATCTCTTGGTGTGGGAATTCTGTTCCAACACAGAGAAATCCATATTTGGAAAACAAGCTTTATAGAGAGCACATGAATTCTGCTTAACAATATTTGCATGTCTCTACAGACAGACTTTATGTGCTCCCAATAAAGCATGTTGGCAGGTAATTAAAGTGCAAGTCACTACCTGGCAGGGGTTTCTAACGAAGTTATTTCATGCAACAGGCAGTTTTTCTATTCTGTGAGAGCTCTGGATGCTTGAAAACTGCAGGTTCACCTGAAACCTTGAATAAAGAATTCTTATTTTACATACCTATTTATGTGAAATCTGCTTATGTGTGCTTGAAACAACATGGCTTATGATGAAATTCTTTCCTTGTAAAAAGAACAGGTTAAAGTTTTTTCCTGCATTTTGCAGTCAGAGTACTCACACTGACCTGCAGGCCTGTTGTGGCCTGTTGGCTAACACAGGGAGCAGGACCTTCAGTTCTGAGATGTGTCATTGGTTTTGTGAGCAGTTGTGAGTGAGTGATTTGATGTAGCACATCAGTTCTGGTGTATGGAAAATATCAAGAATTTGTGAAGTACTCAAGCTATTAACAGAAAGTGTCAGTAAGGAGAAAAGATAATTTCATGGGACTTGGAAGAAGTAGGCTGAACTCCAGGTTTGTAATGGATAATTTGTATGATCTCGGATAAATAGTTTCATTGTGCATTCATGTCTGTTGGTGGAGTAGGAAAGATAATTCTGCTTTCAAGTCTTCATGAAGCATGTATGTACACCCACAGAACACTTCTTGTACTTGGTTATTTTTTGTGACCTTCATTGTGCACAGATAGTAACAAACTGTGCTGTTAGTAACAAATAAGCTTAGTGAAACCAGTGCAGTTTTCTGGAGATACAGGGTTTAGGTGCTTCAGTTAAAATTAAGGAATTGGAATGTAGCTGTTGCAATTTTTTTGTTTGTGGAAATGGAAAGTGTTTAATAATGTTAATACAGCATCCACTGAGAATATGAGGAAATTCTTCATACTGTCTTACACTCTTGGTACAACATTAATTCAATGTTTTGTTTTTTTAAAAAACAATCTAATACAGTACAAAATATCTCCTATTTACTAGTAGAGCTGCTAGCTTTTTGTGTTCCTTTTTATAATGCTTCAACAGTATTTGTATAAGCTTTAAATTTCCTAGAATATTAGTTCACTTTATCAAAGGCATCTGAATCTATAAAATGATATAGTGGAGCTAGAACTGGGGATGGAATTTGTGGAACCTTAAAACCATTTAACCTCATTTAGGTAAAATTATAGGGCAGTTCATTGTGCTGCATTATATATTTGGGTGTGGATGTGAATTCTTTGATTTATTTCACTTATATTTTGTTGTTGATTTGGAAAATATTGAAAGAGTTCCGAAGTAAGATTGAGGTGAATATATTCAACCCTTCACCTCTGTGCCAAGACTCCCTATGGTGATGATTAATTGGTAATGTGAACATCTGTGAGGGAATAGAGGAAGTGCCAGCCTTTTCAGAGGGCTATGACTGGTTGGTAGGCTTCGTGTTCCTATGATGTGGAAGAAAGTACCCACATAGGTAAGTCACTTGCTGTTAGTGACTCAGATAACTTGTGGTTTTTAATAATGGCTGAGGAAATACTAGTTTAGTGAGTGATTTACTGGATGTTGGTGAGGCTCTGGTCGGGTTGGGTGTGCAGTACATCTTAGGACATTTCTCATGATGTTTTGGGTGACCTTGTTTTGGGGAGATACATAGATTAATCAAGTTGGTCAGTATATGTTCAAGATGAAGAGTAGTGGTAGACTTCTGCAAGCATGAGTGGGGATATGACTAAAACAGAGATGTGCTGTCAATTTGTGTGATTTCTGTTTATATAGTACTGATCTGAGAATTTTGGACTCATGGATTTTCAAAGAGAGAATGCAAATTGTGATGAAGATGGTATCAGTCAGGATCCCCTTTCATTTGCTGCTGTTTGTCTGCGCATGAAGTGGCTGGGGTGGATAAGAGCTGTTTGTATGCCTGTAACTGAAGTGTAGCTGTTTGTTTGGGATCTCTCTCCTCCATGAAGTGTCAGGCTGCTCTGGCTGTTCCCACTAACAGCACCAGGTGCCATCGTATGCAGTAGAGAGAAGCATGTAAAGGGAAGGGTACACCAGGTCTGGTAGCTGACAGTGTTCCAAGTGCCTGCTTGAGCTGGGCTCTTCCATCTGCTGGCAGGCTCCTGGCTGGCACCTGCCACCTTGGTGCAGTTGAAACTGAAACATGCTGCTTATATGAAAAAAATGCTTTTTTTTCTTCTTCCCCCCAGACACACCATATTGTGTCTTTTAAAGAGCTTAAAGGAAACCATCCAGAGACTTCTAAAAACGAGTCATTGTTTTTCAAGGCTTGCTAAAAATACTGGTGTGCAGGAAACCCTGCAAGGCTGTTTTTCAGTAACGTGTACTTACATACCTGGTGTGAAATGAAAGTTGAAGCAGTGCTTGTTTGGTGCTCTTGGATATGGAAACTTTCAGAAAGGGTTAGGTGCATAATCACATCAGCAGTTGTTGCCTCTTTTGTTCGCTTTTAATGCAGCTGCTAATGGATTCCGGGTTTTTTGTTGGTTTTTTCTTTTAACAAAACATCAGTTAATGTGAGAATTAATATCTGATAATGGGGAGCAAGAAATCTTTGAATGTTAATGGTATTATGTGTGCTCTCTCTACCCTTTTATATTTGCATTCTAATAGGATTGGAATATTTTAATGGTATAAAAAAGTCTGTAAAGAGATTGAGTGTGGGTAAACCCTCAGTGATGCACTTTTGGATGAGAAATTTGGGTTGCTGGTGTATTTCACTGACAGTGTAACAACTGTGTTGATTGCAGAAGGGAAAAAAGCTTTAGTAGTTAGTGCCTTATGTCCTGAGATCCTGTTTGCTAGCCATAGAGTGAACTGCCTGAAGTCTTCAGTGACTGAAAAGTAAACAAAAATGTATTTAAAGTAATTGGATTTCAATTAAATATATTTCTGCGCTTATTTAAAAGAATCATTGATTTTCAGTGATTGATCACCACTAAAATGTTGATGTGCAATCAAATGTCTTTACATTAAATTTAACACTTTTTAAAAAGAGGAAAATGCATTATATGCATATTTATTCAGTGATACTTAGCATACATTTATTCAGAGTCTTAATTTTTACATTTAGCTTAGGAAATGCTGAGTGACAGTTCTTATTTAGTAGACTATTAATTCCTTCTTCATGGCTTGTGTCAAGCTAGTTTTAGTAATTGAAGTTCAATTAAAGCTGTGGAGAACTAAAATGAATTTTAGTTAAGAAAAAGTGGGAAACATTCTGGTGTGTATTGGGAAGAGTTTTGCATTTAAAGCTGATATGTTGAAGAGAAGCAGTTTGCAGATGATGCATGATAGACTATGCAGCTGATAAAGTAGATGAGACCATGAGGAATTTCTCAGGGTCTTGGAGTGAATGGAGCTCAGCTCTTGCATTCAGTTGTTTTTCAGAGGCTGTAAGAAAGCAAGACTAGTAAGCTTCACTGCTCTTCAGTGATCAGATGATTTTTCATTTTGAATGTGCTTCTTCTTGAATTGAATTGCCTAGATAAACTGAAATGAGAATATGCTCTTTGCCAAGAAATGTCATCTACTGCTCTCAGGAGCTCGTCATTTTATCTCTTCAGAAAGCTCTAGTTCCATGAGCTAGCTTGGTGCTTTCCCCTCTTGTGAGGGGAAACATGCTACTTGTGAGCAGTTCTTTGGAGTGTAGGAATTGACTGTGGAATCCTTCTATTTTTTTTTAGTTTAATCTGTATTACTTTACAGATGATGCAGCATCCTACCTGTCCCATGCTGCCAAGTTGTGGTTGAAGTGTACATCAGAAGTTATTAGGGTATAGTTATAATCCTGGTGGAATCAGGTGACATGTCCAAAGACTGATGCCTCAGATGAGTCAAGAGAAGCTGTAGAGTTTCCTGATAGAATCTGAAAGCAGAGAGAGGAGGCAAAATGAGCCTCCTGGTAATTACTGTGATGACTTTAGACAAGAGCCCGGGGTACAGGATGGAGCTGCCCTTCTTGCCTCTTCCCTGTACTGAAGCCCTGAAGGCCAAGTGGCCAAGGACTAAGGAGTCATTAGTAGGCTACTGATAGAGGGAAGGATCCAGCAGACTTGGAAGTAAAACTCTGCAAATTTTATTTTGATTCCAAACTGTGCTATTCCCACGTAACCTAAGCAGCATGTAAAGGAAAATGCAAAGAGCAAAAATAAATTCTTACCACAAATATGGTCAGAACTTCTGTTTCTGTTTAGAGTACATATTCTTTGTCACATTTTTTATAATGTCTTTGTGTTTCACTTTAGTGTTAGACAAACTTACTTAAAATTAATTCCAAGTTAAAATTGAGGACAAAAATGTCTTTTGTCTGTGCAGTGTTCAATTCTGTTTTGATATATTTCATGTAGTAGATATTTGGCAGATTTTCCTTTGTCACTTAATGTCTTTAAAGAGTAGATAAACTTCTGTCATTTTCTGTTTCTCAGCTTTTCTGAAACCCCTGGATTTTCATGCAAGGGATGCATGGGGAATGCACTTGTCCTGAACATTGACCTTCTGGGGCAGGCCGATGGAAATGCTGTTCTGCCCTGGTGTTGGTGTTAGGCCATGGAGCTCCTCGTGAGAACAGCCAAACTGAGCCTGGCCTTGGGGCACCAGTCTGCAGCCTCAGACCGTGTGCTGCCCTGATTTAACTTCTAGGTTAAAGTACCACCTGGGAGAGAAAGGAGTGGCATTTTTTGGTCTTAAACAGCTCTCTGCAGTTTGTGTTGAAGTGAATAGTGGACATCCTGGGGTTTGCCAGCTGTGGCTCCCATTCATCACTACAGAGTGTTGTGTTTTGGTCTGGGCTTTCTTTTCTGTACGTTCATAGGTGTGGTTTTGGTTTAGTTTATTTGGAAAGGCACACAGATCTTTAAATCAGAAGTAAAGGTACTTTTGGGGACCTGTACCAAGACCAGTGTCAAGTTCTGCAATGAGTGTGGGTGAATTATTAATAAAAATCTTTTTAACTTAGGCTGGATAGAAACCCCTGAGACATGATTTCAACTAACTGTGAAAAAACACTTTTAGTCTCTTGGAAAAAAAATAATCTGATTGTAGGATAAGGATTCAAGGCAGAGTTAATATATTTGTTCACTTGTCTGGAATTTTTCTTTGTGGATTTTTTTTCCCCCTTGGGTTTTCTAAAGCCTCAGAAGCCTCAAAGAGCACAGCGTGCCATTATGAAAGTGGGGTTTACCTGGAGGGGACTGAATGCTCAGTGTGGCATAGCCACAGAAGAACAGAAAGCCACCACATGCAGGAACCGAGTCAGAGGAGCAGGAATGTCATTCTCGTAATATGGTATTGGTTTCATTTCCCACGCTGGAAGAAAAATGTTAAAAAAATCTTCCATAATAGTTGACAAAGAACTGAATCAATATTGTTAGCTTTTTCTAACAACTTGAAGGTTCGTGTATTTCAGACCCTTTCAATAATGCTGGGTAACAAGGTGATGAGGCAGTGAGGAAGGCAAATGTGTTTCTGCTGGGAATCCTTGCAAGTGGTAGCTGTAAAACTGGAAAAACACAAATCCTTTGTTACAGGCTGTGATGAGACCTCCACATGGATAGGACAGGAAATAGCCCTGATCACTCTTCTGGAGGTGCTTAAAATACTGAGCTGGTTGTTTGACTTCAGTTTTGATGACTCATTGTGATGTCCCAAGATTTTGGAAGATATAGGACAACTGAAAAATTTCAGGAGAATTTTCTATTAGCTAAAAGTATTTTACGCCTTTCCCATTGTGTTGTTTATTAAGTAGTTCAGCTTACTTTGGAAAGTGGAGCCTGGTATATCATTCACTTTGAGGGTTTTTATATAAAAGTGCTTTGCTTTATGAATATAATTTAATCATTTGTAATGAGGAGTGGAAAATGGATGAACAAGCTTCTCTCTGAAAAATCACGTTTGAAATTTCTGAGTAACGATCTGAATGGTCTGAAGTCATTTATTCCCAAGACATATCACTGTTTTGCTGAATATTCAAACTACTGTAATCAAAATTAAACTATGCCCTAAGCATAAAGATTATTTGTTCCCAAAAAAGAAAGCTTTGGATCACATTGAACTAGTATTTTGGAGTGATAGGACTCTGTTAATTGAATTCAACATCTTGGCTAAATGTATTCTTCAGTGTTTTTTATTATCTAATAAAAATTTTTAGTTTAATTAGGGTAGGTAAGAAGCAATGCTCAGTGTATTGCAATATATTCAGTGCAACAAAGAAGTTGCCTTTTCTTTCAATGGTTTTTTTTTTTCAGAAAATAGTTTCCTTAAGAAATGTTAAGATAATTTTAATCATTGCTCAGAGGTTAGACCTCCAATCCGCATTTTTATAGCTGAATATTACACAGAACTTTGCATCAAGTAAATGTTCAACACTTAACAGGGTATTGAAATTCAGCCTTAGAAATGAGGTTTGTGTCAAAATCCATCTAATGAGCAATTAGAATATCACTTACAATAAATACCTTTGGATTTACCTTTTGGGTCGTACCTGTTGTGGAAGGACAAGGGTATTGCTACTATTGTAATAATAATCTTTTCAATGTTATTTTTTTTCTCGTGCATTCTCTTTTAATAGGATATGTTCATATATGAATAACAAGGATCAATGATGGGTAGTAGAAAGGTATTTGTGATGTCTTGTCTGCTTGCAAACTCATTCATGTCCGAGGTGTGCATAACACACGTGTACATATGTAGCTGCTACTAACTTGGCAAATACCATTTTGCTCAGTTGAATTCTGAATTTTAACTCCCAGAAAACCTTAAAAGGATGTTTAATTTTACTGTGGATCTTGTACATGATGTCAACATTTAATTTGTTTACTAAGAAATTAAGAAACTTATCTGTGAAATTATGCTGTGAGCAGCTAATGTTAGGGTGAAAAAATGACCAAAATTTATAATATGTAGATCATTTTTTAAGGAGTATAATGAGCAAGGCAGCAGTAGCATGTCTGTTATGAACTGATTGCTGAAATGAGTAATTCTTACTGAAGGGTTTTTTGTTATTGCCAAGGATGTGACTATCTCTAGAAATGTAACTTTTAGTTTCATTGTTTTCACCGTAATGGTGCATTACAGTGTCAAGTCAAAATATTTTTTTCTAGTTCTTCTGTTCTGGTAGTTCATTTGAGAATATATATTTGTGTTTGGAACCACTATGCTGCTTCTAAAGTTCCTGAATATTTCACAATTTTGCCTGTTACTGATCTTTTGAGACAGCATAACTTTATAGGTTTTGTTCTTCAGTTGCTGTAGACTTCATAAACTTGTTTGTCTTAAAAAAATAAAACAACGCAATTCTTCTGTAAGTGGCAATGATTGCCTTGGTAGTCTTCTATTAATGAGTATGGTGAAACAACTCATGTGAACTAGCCAATTACTAAATACATTCTGAGGATTTTGATGATATTTCTGTTGCATTTCTTTTAAACATCTCTCCCCTCTGTTCATGTTCCTCTGTCTCAAATTTTATGCATAAGAGCATCATGATGTTTAGGAGCTTTCTTTAGAGACATGGTTGCTAGAGGTCAAGGTCAGCTGACTTCCACTGCTGAAGCACATAGGGTCATGATGCTTCTGCAAATGAGGTCACTATGTGAAAGGAAAAAAACCTATTTATTTTCTAGTTTTTTCAAAGGGCTTTGCATACTTTATTGTAATGCACTAGAAGCTGCTTAGGAATACTGTGCATTGACAGAATTAATAACAAACTAGGAGAGACTGATAGCATTAGTTTATCATTAGGGACAGACCTTTCCTCATCAAGGTGACAACCAGTTTTGTAAGCTTACTTTTGCCTTTCTAGAGCCTGACATATAAACTGTCAGAGACAGGGCAAATAATGCAGTCTCACTAAGCAAGGCATCAGTAGGAATAGGACTCTTGGCAGTTGTAAATACTGAAATGTTTTTCTGCACAGACAGAAACACAGTGTGAGAACTGCATGACGTGTGGCAACATCCCAAGATTTACCAAGCCTGTCTGTACTAATGGAAGTTGTTGTGTGTGCTATGCTGTACAGATGGTTTTACATTTTCTGATGGGTTTTACAATTATTCAAGTATTTTTTTCACTGCTTTTTTTTTCTACTTCCAAAAATTCCATTGCCCCATCCCATAATGTCCTCTAAAAAGATCAAAGCTGTTTAAACCAAAGAAACAGCTAATTTATATGCTGTCATTGAGTAATTGGGGCCAAAGCAAAAACATATTTTTGCACATGATGCATATTGTCAAATCAATGAGAGAGAGAGAGAGAAAACAAAAGTGACTTGGTAGAAGTTGTTCTAGGTTTGTCTCAGGTTTACATCTAAGAAAGCTAAATACACACTCAGGATAGCAGCCAAGGGAAGCAATTCCATCTGTTTTGGCACTTGTGAGGCCACAGCTGGACTGTTGTATCTGGTTTTGGTCTCCTTTGGTGCAAGAAAGACATTGGCATATTTGAAGCCAGCTCAGCACAGGATCACCAGCAAGATCAGGGATTGAACATAAGATGGAGAAAGGGAAAGTGAACTTCATAGGATGAGAGTGTAGAGGAGACTGCATCCTACCTTCTTCAAAGTCCACAATGAGAAAAGAAGAGGTAATGGACATTAAATGGTCATGAGAAAGTTTCTGTTAAGATATGAGACTTTTTTTTGCACTACAAGGGTGGTCAAGCACTGAAACAGATGCTGAGAGACTTGTGAAATCTTCATCCTTGGAGATGCACAAAAATTGGTTTGGCTCTGAGCAACCACAGACAACTTTAGGTTTAAGATAAGTGCCAATATGGCCCTATTTGAAAAGAAAGAGTGAAAGAGTGCACCAGCAACTTCCAGAGATCCCTTCCAATTTAAATTGTTCTGTGGCCCCTACTCATTAAACTGGAATCTGGAAAATATATGAAGGTTGAAGCACTCAATACAATTTGTTTTTTAACATCATAAATCATTGCCTGAAGAGCAATGCAAATTCCTAAAAATTTCAGTTATGCCCTCTGGTCTTAGTTGAAGTGCTATAATGTCTCTTCAGTACAGTTTACTTGGGTGTAAATTTCGGAGGATTTTCACATGCCTGTATAATCCAAAGGGTATTTGAAGGCAGCTCAGGACTTGAAAAGCATCTGGAAAGGTGCGAGAAGAGGTTGATGCTGGAGAAGTCTGCTGAATGGCAGGCAAAGTGCCTGCTAAAAGTTGGAGTGGGAATGCCTGTGCTGCAGTAGGAGCTGGGAGCAGCTTGAGCTCTCCTCATTTGGCTTTCCACCCCTCTGTCACTTGACCATGTGTGGCTTGGAGTATCCAGAGTTACTGCGGGTTCTCTCTCAACAAAGATATGCTTGTTCTGTCAGGTGGGGCTTGTGTTGTTGCATAACTATGCAGTTAATTTAGCATTGAAGTAGTATTCTAAGGTAAGATAATTCATATTATGAAGTTGCTGCAATTGATATTATGAGAGTGAACATTTATTGCTGCTTACTCACAATATAGTAACTAAGATGTCACTTTCATTTCTAAGTACAGACTGTCTTATTTCATGGCACAGTAAATTTTTCCTTTTCAATTGAAAAGGAAATTGATTCCAATAAGTGCATTTGACAAGCATGGTTCTAGTAAATAATGCAGTCTTTGGTATTACCTATCTACAATTTTATAGTGCCATTTTAAATGGACTCTCCAAAATTAGCTCATCTTCTGAAAGTCCATATAGGTGAAAGTACTCAGTTTCAAGTTATGCAGAAAGGGAATAATCAGTCTTGCATTTCACAGTCCTTCTTTGATTTGTTTTTTTCACTTGGATACAGGAAGAATGAAAGCAAAGGGCATTTGTTATCTAGCAAAACTCAGAAGCTATTTCACGTGAAAACATAATGAGTGTGACAGGCTACAAATAGCATTGAACATGAATCTTTCACAGAAGAAAGGAGAAATGTCCTTTGGTATATTTACTTCAATCAACCCTAATAAGCCTTGTTTTATGTGTTTTATGCATCCGCCATCATAATTATAAATCCTTGACATTTTAGCATTAGCATTTATATCTGCCAGGGAAGCCACCCGAAGTCAACCCTCAAGGAATGTCTGTATTGTACTATGGATCTCCATAACAGCTCTCAAGTAGTTACTAAGTGGTTTAAAAAATTACATCTCAGTCATGCTTGAAGGGCTCATCAAACTTTGCCACAAATATCAATGTTAAGTACCCAATCATCGGCATTGTTTGAAGTACAGTCACATGTGCCCACAGAGGAATAGGTTGGACAGGAAGAAGGATTATATAAGGGCTTATCAATCAGGTAACTTTTTTTTCTTTCATGACCTTTTAAAACTCCTTTCCCTTCTTCCTGAAAGAGCTAGGTCTTGAGCTGGGCCTGGCAGCTGCTAGGCATGCTGCTTCTCTTTCTATTTAATATTTTCCTGTTATTCTTGGGAACTTTTCAGAGCACAGGCTACCAGTGTTTTTATGTATGCAGTAGGATTTTGTTCTTGGCTGCTTTTGGATAGTACCAAAAAAATCTGAATAACAAGGATAGGAAAAGTGTCAGGTGGGCTTTGGGAAGAGACTTTGGTGTATGTCATTTTAGCATGTAGGTAAACAAAAGAGCTAATAACCATAGCTTTCACATAATATATCTGTAATTTGTTTTCATATGTAGGTGTGAAGGAAGGCTTGCCATATGGTGTGTATATTGGTATTTTTCCTCGACAGCCTTTACTTTAAGTTTAAGGGATTCCAAAGCCTACTATTATGCAAGAATACCATTGCAAACACTCATCAGTATATACCAGAAGAATATATTGAAAGAATGTTGAAGAAATGTTGTAGAGCTCCAGGAAAGTTTTAAATTGAAAAATTAAATAACGCTTTCATCTGTTTTGAGGTACCCTAATTACCTTAGTTCTGTCTATGTTGCACTGTTACCAGCCTTTCATCTTTTAACCATTTCAACAGGATTCTTTTATAAGTAATATATAAAATCTGCTTTTACATTAATTGGTTTGTGGAGTTCTGAAGCAACTTGCACAGTGTCTTTACTGTCAGCCTTCTTGCCTCAATGTAAAGTCTTCTTGTCTCCTTGTGGGCATAAGTTAAAAGTATAACTCGTTGAAGTTCTGATTTTTAAAATTATTTTAAAATGTTATTTTGAACACTGCTGTGTTCTGGTATCAGTATGCCCCATTCAGAGACACTGTGTATCTTTGTGTCTCTTTGTTATGTACTGTAGGCATCAATGCAAGATGTGCTACTGTGCTTAAGCCATTCACTTCTCCTTATGTAATGAAGCTTGATGAAATAGTCACTGAGCTTTTCATTCACTCCTCCTGACTGCTCTTCGATAAAATATAAGTGCTTTCCGTGAAAAGTTGTTTACTAATGGACGCAAAAAGGGAGAATCTTTTAGCCACATTATTTTATGAGCAACTGATAACCAGCCCCACAGGAGCACTGGCCATCAGAAGTAAAGATATGGTTAAAAAAAAAGTCTTTTTACCTAAATGGGCATCTGAAATCATGGACAGAGAGTACCTGAACAGGAAACAAACATGACTGGAATAAACCCCCAATTTTACTGCCTCCAGTTGTCCCTAAATGAGAAAATAATCTAGATAAAGTGAATGTGGAAAAAAAAAAGAGGAAAAATTTCCATCCAACTTGAATGAAAAATTTAATTGAAGTTGATATTTTAATTGCTTTTTGTGTGTTTTGGATATATTATTTCAGCTGTTGAAAATTGTATCTTTTCAATCATGTACCAATGCTTACCTATGACTGAGAACTTCTCTTACTGATTTTATCCTGACAGTAATTGAAAGCTGATTAATTTAATTGCAAACAAGCTTGTATTTTGCCATTTCTTCCTTAGTACTTCGTGTACATGCCTCATATTGCAGGTCAGAAAGGAAATAGGGTTGTCTATTTTCTAATTCAGTTAAAAAAAGCTAGTAAAATACTCAGGTTTTTACCTTATTAACAATAATCTAGTTGTCAAAAGTGTAGTTTTAAGAGAAATAATTATGAACCCTTTTATTTAAAATGGTGTATAGGGCAGCGTGCAGTCAGCTGTTTCTGACTTAACAAACAAGCGCCTTAAATCCCTGCTGTTTGTTCAAAGGTGAGGATGTTTTTCTTTAGAATTCTGAAACTCCATGAAGTTTTTATTGTTTAACTGAGCTTAATTAGCAAGTACTGAGACAAAACTGTTGCAATATTCCTTTGGAAGGACTTCTTTTGCTGCCCTGTGTGTGTGTGGTGTCTCTCCCAGTGCCCAGGGAGGCACAGCTGCAGTGTGCTCTCCACTTGATCTGAATCGAACGAGTGTGTTTGGGAATGTAGTCATGTAATTTGAACATCATCTTGCTTTACTTTTCTGCAAGCTTTGCAGGTGAAATACCAGTAAAGTATTGGAAGAACTGTGCCACAGGGCAGCATACAAAGTTAAAATTTGGCTGCATCACAGTGCCTTGTAATGAGATACTACCAAAAATGCTAATAAAATGGAAGTGTTCATTATTGCTGCCTTGTGTTGTGACTATGTCAGTATTGCTAGATAGTGTTTAGTAATCAAAAATGATGGATAAGTACTAAATTTTGGTAATTTATTGATTTTCTAGGTAAGTGGTGGGATGTTAATAGAGATTGCAATAATAATGGTTGTAAAACCATTTCACCTATATAGCATGTATCTTTCACAATAAATATTCATGTTCTTTAAATAACCTTTAAAAAAGATGCCTGACTTCAGCAAGTGTACAAAATTGTACAACTTACAGAGTTTACAAATGTCTACAGCAATGCTTTGATGTGTTAAAAAAAACCCCCCAATCAGCTGACCTACTGTGTTCTCAAAATTTGTAAATATTGAACTGGTAAAGAATAAACTAGTGTGGCAAACAATGGTGGTTTTTTTATTGATATGTTTGTGGGGATTTCTTAATGTGTTCTGAAATTCTTTTCAATCAGAAGTATTTGGCAGTCTGTTCCAATTAAAGAATTTTCCATACTGGAAATGAGAAGTCAATGATGAGAATTATTTTTGAATAGTTAATTTATATAACCTTAATTGTATTAATTCTCTTTGAAGGCTGAAGAAGATATTTATATTACTTTGATTGATTAGCAATGTATGTGTTAGAATTACTACTGATAAGATGCTGCTGCAACTGTGGTCCTGAGGAGTTCTCTCCCAAATAAACATTTTAAAAAACAAGTGGCTGTTTATTCACTGGGGAGAAAAGGCATCACATCTTTGCTACCTCCACAGGCACTACTGTAGCATTTCCTTTCCACACTCTGTAAAAAAAGGGGATTTAACTCATGTTACTTAATTACTGGTGTGTTCCATACTGTAAACAAATAGATTTTCCTTGTTTTTATTAATCTGTCAAAATAGTGCCTGAGCGTAGACTAGGGAACTCTGCATTTCTCTCAGAAGTCACTCACAGAATGTCAGCAGTGAGAGGCTTCCCATTCTCAGGCAGGAGCAGCCTTGCTGGGAATGCAGTGGGGTGGCCGTGGTGCAGTTGGCCTCTGGGGGCTGGTGGGTAGGTAAGGCACCATATCTGTCAGCAGTGTGGGGAGTCTGTGGCCTCACTTGCCTGTTAAAATAATTTTACTTGATTTCTGCACAAGATTCATTTGAACTTCAAGGGACTCAGGAAAGGTGGAGTGCTTAGAAGCCGCAGTATGTGCTAGTGTCATAATGTACATGAGCCTGTGAGAGATGCTCTGGCTGCTGCCCTGGTCTCTGCCTGTGACCAGTGGGAAATTCTTGCAGAGAGCACATAGAAGTAGGGTAATTATAGCATCAGTTTATATTGGTTTCCTCTTCTGGCTTATACTATGACATGTTTTAGAGGTTTCTGAGACTGAGGTAGTGCTTGTACCTATCCATTTAACTGTTCTTGCTGGTGTTTTCCATCACTTTGTCTAATTTTTTTAAAACCATTTCCTACTTTTCACCTCTACAGCATCCTGGGGCAGTAAGCATAGAATGTTCCATTTAATATGCTACAGTGTGAAACCAAGGGGAAACTCAGTTTAGTCTAGTTGAGGAATTCAGTTATTCTCATCAAATCACAATCAAGTTCCATTTATTCCATTCCATATTGTGGATGCTCAAATGAACTTTGAATCCTGCTATTACCTAAAATGCTTTCAGTGCCACAGTCCTACATAATCTCCCATTTCCTCTTCATCAGCAACAGCCTCTTTCTTAGAAATTTAATTTCCACAGCAAAAGTGAGATTGAGAAAGCAAATCTTTTGGTGTACAATGGTTGTGGAACTCACTGAATCAGGATGAACTTCCATAATAGCAGGAATTTGAATAGTTGTTTTAGAAACAAATGAAAGATACAATAGGATGGGGGTTTGGTTTTGTTTCTTCTGCTTAGTACTGGAGAAAGTTGCTGTGATCTGTTCGTGTCTGGATATCAGTCAGCCTTTTTGGCCCTATGTAATTTTGGGACGTAAATGAATGCAGTGTGAACGCTTGGAATGTTATGCAGGAATAAAGTACAAAGAGAGTTGTCCTTGTTACTGGAGTTAATATTTTCTATATGCTTTGGACAAATAAAAACCAAATTGTGTGTTGTAAAAACTTAGTTGTATGGCCATGGAAAGGAAATAAGCTCCACATGGAAAAAGAGAGCAAGTTTTCTACCTAATTATTTAAAGGGTTTTGTGTGTCTCTGAAATGTGCTTTGGTAAATATGAGCTGACACATTTCTACCAACCAAATTATAAATGAGTGGAAGACCTGAAAATGTCAGTCTCTTCTTTTTAGAAGCACTTCAGGATTTTTCTTTCCTTTTCCTTCATACATTCATTTCTTCCCTTGAGCAACTGAGTTTGTTTAAACGTTTGTTTCAGTATAGTGTTTTTCATAGGATATAATTGTTGACACTTCTTGGAAGTGTCAGAAGAGATTTGATGTGCTAATATTTTTATAAGAGAGAGCGTATGCATGCCTTAAAATAACACAGAGAGAGATAAAAAGTAGTAAATCAATCCTTTAAACTTGTTTCTGTGTATATCCTGACATTGCCTAACCAGTTGTGCCTGTTGTGGTATTTTTCACAATTAGCTGGGAAAAACATTAGGATAATCTGAAGGAGTTCAGAAAAGGTAAAATAAAGGAGCATCTTAGGCAAAGTGTTTGTCATTTAAATGGCACAAGAATTATGTCATGACAGGTGGTGGGGTAGGGAAAACATGAAAACTTTTGAACTGTTGCTCTTACCCCCTCTGCTTTTGGAGAGGACTCTGGGGTGCCAAACATCCTGTTGGTTGAGAACATCATGTCTTCTATTCCGTTTTACTCATATTTTGCTTTCACAGAGCTGTAACATGCTTAACTGTTTTCTGTTGGAGTCCAGGGAAGCCTGGAAACTTCTCCTGCTTTTCTGAGAGTTCCTTTTTGTCCTCAGAGCTCCTCAAAAATGGCTTAGCCAGCGACCTAAGCTTTTGGAGAAGCTCCCTTCACTTTTGGGAGAACCTGAATGCACCAGAGAGGTGAAAAGATTTTTTTTAGTGTACCACAGAGGGTTTAGTTGTAGTTTTAGGATTTCGCTCTATGTATTATATAGAGGAAATATGGAGAATTTTGGGTGCTTGTCTTTTCTTCTTCTCTTCTCTTCCTTTCTTCTCTGACACCAGTTCCTGTGGTTTGCTGGTTGGTGGAGGGAACTGAGTGTGGAAGAGACGTGTCAATGAAATTTACATTCGTTGGTGTTGAACAAAACAAGATACGTAGAATTTCTTAATTGGTCCATAATAGATATAAAATGTAGCTGCTGTGAGCAGCCATTGCCTTTCTGCACCTGTGTTCCTGGAGGCCACAGCGCTGGCTGTGTCTCCAAGGTTTTGGTAAGAGAAAAATAAACAACCTTGAAAAAATCGGAAAGAAGCCTCATTTCATCTTTTCGGGACATGAGACACTGAAGAAGCAAGAGAGCTATGCCAGAGTCTGTCGGGGAACAGCCCCCGATGAGGTGGCGCCCTTGGGTTCCAGCTTAGACCCCCGGCACCCGTGGCCCGCTGGGGAAGGGGTGGGGACAGAGCCAGCAGCACGGAGCCAGGGAGGCTGGGCCGGGCAGCCGGGGAGGGCAGGCACGGAGGGCTAGTTCTGACGGGGAATCGGGAGGCGTGTCCCCGCCGGGAGGAAACCGAACGCACACAGGCTCCGGGAGAAGTGCCCCCCCCAGCCGGTCGCTGGCCAGCAGCAAGGGGGAGAGGTGCTGATGTGACAGATCAGCCAACCCTCTTTGCTTGGAGCGTCACTCTCGCAGGAATCCGAAATGCTATAAACCTGCTCCCTTGCACCGGGACTGTCACGTCACCAATTGCCCAAAGCCAAAAATAGAAAAAAACCAAAATCTCGACCCACGGGACACAGTTGTCAGAATTTTTTCACAACAATTTTAGAACATCATGGAACTTTTGAGGAGAGCAAACAATTCCTGTTCCAGAACAGTTTTCCTGGAACTTTCATACAATTTACACCCAGCCACATGTGTGTGAGTCACTTCTTGATGAGGCTGCATAACCACTGTCTGATCCCTTTATATTAGTAGGGGGCAAAAGGATGATCCTTGTGAAACACTAGGTTAGCAGAGACAAAAAATAGTTATTCTGGTGTTTTTTATCATTTTCATATCCACATTGATTTGACATTGGACTGTAGACTTTGGAGCCTGTTGTTGCTTACTCTTGGCCTTCTTGAGTGCCTAAAGTGGTGGAAGAGCCAGTGCCAGAGAGTTTACAGAAACAGTGTGTTTGGTACATGCAGGGCAGGATGGGAGGAAGGGACAGATGTGTGGTGGGTAGAGGAGGGCTGGGGGTATATGTGCTGTGCTGGACCAAGAAACTTTCATCCTTACAGAGACACAGGTTGGACAGCTAGGGAGGCCTCCTGCTCTGTCATTGTGCTGGATGTATCTTGTCCTTGGAATGTAGTTATTATGTTCTTACAAATAAAATGTGCATCTGCTCACTCAGTGCAGCTTCTGTGGTTGTGTTACCTTTGTGCAGCATGTCAGTCAGTACCACTAAAAGTTTCTAGACTAATAATACCCTCTACCCCCAAGAATTAAATGCTGTTCTGCAGTTTTAAACATGTTCATCTCTAAGTGTTTTGAAATGATGTAAAATGCTCACTAATGGTAGTATGCTAACTCTGAGAAATGTGTGTCAGCACAGGGCAGTTCTGAAGCATATACTTAAGTCATATTGAAGTCAATGTAGCTAAACACAAATGTATGTGCTTTCTGGAATCTGTATGTTTGTTGTTAGCTGTTCTGAAATAAGATCATTATTCTCATACTTTAAAGAAGTGTTAGTTTTATTAAAAAAAGAAAAGTTTGGAAATACTTAAAGTATACAAACTGTATTATCTTTTGTTTTGATAGCTGATTGCTGTTTATGATGAACAAGAAACTCCCCGTAAGACTGATGGCACCAATGGCAATGTGACAGACAGAAATAGCCCAGACTCCTTTGAGACGGAGGTAGCAACTCAGCTGGCTGCCTTTCAGCCCATTGGTGAGATTGAAGTGACTCCTTCTGCCCTAAAACTGGGTATGTATATCTTGTATAGTTTTTTCTCTCCCTTTTCTGTATGTGTCTGTAATCTGATTTTATATATTTAAAGATTTAATTTTTTTTGGCATCCCATTGTTTGTCTTGCAGTTCAGTGGGGGCCTTGAGGGGATGCAATATGGGGAGTGTCTGAAGTCACTTGGAGGTTCAGCCTGGAGATGAGGAGACTGAGGGAGGCCTCATTGTGGTCTAAAGCTTTCTTTGAGAGGACATGGAGGGCCAGACACTGATCTCTCTGGTGACCAGTGACAGGATCCAAGAGAATGCCATGAAGCTGAGTCAGGGGAGGTTAATTTGGATATTGAAAAAAGGGTCTTCACGCAGAGGGTGGTTGGGAACTGCAGCAGGTTCCCCAGCACCAAGACTGACAGTTGTAGAAGCATTTGGACATCCCTCTTTGGCACATGGTGTGACTCTCGGGGATGTCCTGTGCAGGGCCAGGAGTTGCTGAAAATGATCATAGTATTCTGGGAGCACACAAGATGAAACCTGTGCTAAGTATTTTCAAATAACACAGTCATTGAAAAAAATACAGCTTTTTTTTGAGGAACCTGGGTTCAATGACTGTAAAACTGCTGGGTGCAAATACTTTTACCAGTTAGCTGAGCTAGTGCCCTGTTTTGGGTGTGGAAGGTGGCAAGGGGGATATGCTGGTTGCAGGCAGTTCAGCTCTTTGCCTTTGAAGAAGTTGAACAACTGGGCTCGTTTGCCTTTTTGACTTTCAAGTGAGCAGACTGTGATTAGGAAAGGCTGCTGCTTAATTCCCTCTTACATCAGAGGGTACTACATGAACTGCTGCAACTCTGGTGCCCTGTGTAGTTTAAGTGTGCCTGGATGGCCAGGAGTTCAGACTGGTTTCCAATTATGAAGAGCTGGAGTCTTGCATGTTGCACACAAAGCAGTTTGAAATGCTTTCTTGGATTGAGAGTAGGCTGTGCTGTCACCTAAGTACCAGTACTTAGGTGATACAGAAGCTTTCATTCTTGTATTGGAGGTGAGGCTCTGACTGCCTTCGAAGCAAATGAATAATGCTCAGGAGAGACTGCTCTGTGTCCCAGCAGAGGCCAGCGCCCAGCTCGCCCTGTGATCCTGAGTGCCGCTGGAACCAGCTCTCCCTGGTTCCTGAGTCTCCAAATGCTATGCAATAAAATCTGAGAGTAAGCAGCTGGGGGAAGGATAGAAGTAGTGTCTCTAGTTGTGCTACTCTCATGGAGTAGTCTGATTACAACTTCAGAAATTGAATGTTCACTTGTCTATTTTAATTATATTTTTAAAGGAAAAGGTTAATTAACAAAAACAGTGAGCTAAAATAAAATTTCAACTAAAGTTCACTGGATGAAGGTGTGTAACTTCTAACAGAAGTCTGTGCTCGTTTTTGTGCCTGTTGTAGAAAATACTGCATGAGAATTTTTAGAGTAAAAATGACTCTAAATTAGAAAGCTACATGAGGATTTTTAGAGTAAAATTTGTGTTGGTGGATCATATCTGTTTTTTTCTATATTCTAGAATGGGAAAATCTTTTTCCATATTCAATGATACACAGAAATGTCTCATAACTATAAATTTTGAGACAAGAATTATTGACCCAACTTGTATGTATTTGTCTATGTTTTTTAGTAAGCACGAGCTACGGAATAGCTTGTAGCTCAAGGTTCAGTGTTTAAAAGTTTTGCCACTTCATTTATTGCACAGTTTTAAATTGCACTGTTACCACATTTTAGCATGTTTCAGAAAGTAGCGATTGTTCTCCAAATACATCTGAGCATTATTTAAAAAAAAAAAGTGTTTTGTCTATCATACTGTTGTTACGTAAGGTGAGGGTTGGAGAGAGGAGTACTTCAGCCTCACACAATTTTATGAAAAGCAGTTAAGTGCTCAAGCTCTTGAGCTCTCAGTAAGCTACCACACAGTTAATTTCCTAGTATTTATGAAATCCTACTCTAGAGTGTAAAGGAGATGAAATATAACGTGGGAAGAGCAGTTCTATTTTGTTTTCAGTGCAATACTAACATATTTGAAGTTAAAATGGTGCTTGCTTCTTGAAAGAAGATATCGTAAATGTAGTGGGTTTGTCTCATCAGTTCTGTTTCAAATTGGTTTCTTTACAAGGTAAGTGAAAGTTTTTCTATCTGTTAGTCCTGTAACTCAGTTTGTACTCTGAAATGTAATTGTTTTCTCTTCTGGATTTTATATCATGCTTTACAATTCTTTGGACTTAATTTTTGCCTTTGTGTTTCGTGTACAAGTCCCTGGTCCTTAAATTATGTGGCTATTTCCATTAGAGGTAAATTGAAAAGTAGATGAAGAAATAGAAGGACAATTTGGTTGCATCGATATCATTGATGCATGAACCACAGTAGTCTGGCTTCCTGTCTAATTATTGAATTGACTTCCACTTGCTAGCAGAAATAAATAATATTAATTTATTAAGCTGTTCTTATTTTGGCAGCAAAGATGTGATTGAATATGTATGTAGGAAAAAAGTGTTGCTTTCCATGGTAGAGCTGTGCTTCAAGAGCTGTCTTGTGCTTACCTTTCTGAGTATTTTTCCAGAATGCGTTTAGGAAGGAAATGCAGGGAATTCATTGTTATACGAATTGTCAGATTGTGGAACAATTTTTCCTGTTAATTTCTGTTGGGTGTTTTATATTTTATGAAATCACATCCATGATTTTATGTAGAAACAATGTCTGGCTAATGATCTGCTTGTGGAATTCTTAGTGCTTGGTGCTTAATAAGTACATGAAACTAAGCACTGCTCTTGTCGGACGTGAGAGAATTGGCACTGGCTTAGAAAACACACATGAGATATTGCCTTAAAACATTTCTATCTTTTATAAATTGTATATTTGATCTAGTTAAGTGAATTGTATGTTATACCAATCTTAAAGCCCTTAGAGTTCAGACAGAGATGGCAACAATTTTTTTTTTTTTTCTTGTGGTGGTGGTGGTATTTTTATTGTATGGTTGCTTCTTTGAGGGTGTTTTTCTGGTTGGTATTCTAGAATACTGATCAGCTTGACTGTCTGAAATAATAGATTTTCCATGACATACTTGGTTACCCTTTATTTTTCCCTTCATCACCTGTAACTGTGAAAGTGAGCCAGAATAAAAACAATCTTACACTCAAAACCTAAAATAACCATATATGCTTTCACATATTGGCAAAATTTTAGAGCAAAAAAGTAAGTTTAATTTACTTGATATCAAATTACTTTCTTCATATATATCTCCTTAAAACAGTTCAGGAAATTATTCAGCTATTTGTTTGCTTTACCCTGAAATAAATGCTGCTCTACTTTTAAAGCTAGCTCTGTTCCCAAAAAGGTGCAAATGTGGGTTCTTACATATAATTTAAGAAAAACTCAGGAAGGTTTCAAGTGTTCATGGACATGGTATCTTCAGTGTCCATAATGTGAGTGAGGTGGAAACAGATTGCAGAGCCTCTGTCCTTGCCCCACATCACTGGATTATTAGGTGCTGCTGCTGACAGTGTCTTTTAATAGTGAAAAATAAAAAATTCAAATTTACCCGAGAATCTGTGCTTGGGTAAAGAAAACATTTCATGCTACAATACAAATGGTAATAAGACACCTGCTAAGATATATTACAAAATTTAGAGAAGCACACAACTGTTTAATGTGTTCAGGCAGCTGCTTGAAACAGGGGAGAAATCGATCTACTGATTTTGTTATTTTGTGGATACAAGAGCACTGAGACACAGTTGGTAAGATGGCAGCAGAGCTTGTCTTGTATAACTGTTTCTTGTGAGCAGAATTTCCCAGAGTACAATAATGATGTGGTCATGACAACCATTTTCAAAGAATGTTACAGGCAACTAAATGCTGAAATAGCTGATGTACGTTTGAAAAATTCGTTGAAGGTAAACTTCAACATCTCCCACCCCAAATACCACTGTAAATTCTTCATTGCCTTTTTTTTGTACCATGTTTCTTAATTATAAAATTGTGTGGATAAAACCCTGCAATGAACAGTGAAATCGCAGTATGTTGAATGCTTTGTTAGCTACATGACTTCAGCCTGTGGTGAGTGTAAGGTAACACATATCCCAGGAAAAGAGTTTATGACCCTCATAAACCATCTTGTAATTTTCTGGGCACCTGTAAGCGTGCCAGTAGCACTCCTGTTTTCCTTTTGCACCTAGTAGTTTACTGTTGTTTTCTAGTGGTTTTCCCCACATGGTAGGTCATGGAACAGGAAAGGGGGACTTATTTTCATTATGTCAATTTGTTTTTTCCTTTTGAGTCCATATGGGCAGGAAGGGGAGAGCACTAATTTATTTATAGAGGATCCGTTTTATGGACAAGTCACTCTGAGCTGGAAATGCCTTCATGACTGGTTCAGTGTTTTTCTTGCTTCGTTTGGTAAATGGTGGTCGAGTACACACAAACTCAGTTCTTACTTTTCTCTTGCTCATCTCCTAGTGTTAAGTAGTCAGGATTTTGCCTGGAGGAAGACAAGAAATATTCCAAGATACTTATTTCTTTTGAATACTCAGGTAGGGAAAAAAGTAAGGTATAAAGTAGGCATCTCCATGATTTTTTTTTTTTTTTTTGGATCTGTTGTTTTATTTACTCTTTTTCCCTTTAGTTGGGAATTGGTTTGAAGAATCCTGAAGCTGTTTTTCAAGTACAGTCTAAAAGCACAGACAATTAGATTACTTTGTTGGCTATTAGTATGAAATTAGGCTCTTAATGGATTGATACCTTTACTAGTGTAAAGTAGTAACTTCATTTAAAGTTTAGATTAGATAAAGAAATAATTCCTTGTAACAGTTATTGATAGCACATTAAAAAATTCTCCTGTAAACTACAGGAATTTATCTCTTCCCTTTGAAAGGTTTCACTGTTCAGTAGAGCAAGTGTCTTGGTTTTCCCATTGAAAGGTCCCACTGAAATACTTCAGTATTTCACATTTTGCATGACTTTGTTTTATAGAAAATCTTGACATTTTCTCCTTTTATATATACATGACCCCACATCTGATCAGTGTTGTAGGCAAGGGGAAGACTTAGGTGCAAATAATGGTTGGAACAACTGATTATGGTCCCTCTCCTAAAATAAGCTTACAAATGGTACTGGGAGGTGTAGTTCAAGCTACATGCAGGCACTTGTGCTTTTGAGCAGTCAGTTCTTTCAGTTCTGGACATTTTATGTAATGTCTTTTCAGTGAACATTTTTTCCCTGAAAACGGAGATTGCTGGGAATGCTTCAACCCTCAGAAGGTCTAGTTAGTACAGGATAATAAGAGTAATAGCCTAGAAGGTTTTGATTTCCATTTTAATGCAGTTGATGCTGTTCTGGCCATGTCTTTTTGACATCTGGGAAAGGTTGCTTTGCACTCTTACAGAATTGCCTTGGAGGTGCTTGAGACAGAAAATAAACTCAATTAGCTTCATGTATTCCTGTGGGTTTGGGTTTGTCTAGTTTAAATTGTGCTTCATGGGATTGTTTAAAACACTTATTTACTTTGATTTGCCATTATGTGTTTGGGTTGCTAAGTCAGCAGAGGTGCTTTCATTGGCAGTGTCTTAGTCAGAAGTTTAAGGGAATTGAAGGGAAGGCTTCTTCCAGGAGTTTTTGGAAGTTTCTGCCTTGATAGGACTGACAGGGATTAAATTGTTACCTCCAGGGTACGGATGTTGACAATTTCTGTGTAACTTCAGAGCTCACAAAGAATTTCTTTTTTTCTCATCCTCTTTGAAGTGGAAGCATTGTAAGTATGCTTGGGGGCATTTTAAACAACATATATTTGATTAGTCCTCTTTCAAGTTAGTATTGAGATACTACAGATATGCAGAGTGTGTTTTGAAATACAGAGGAAACCACATTATTATGAATTCTTAAAATTTATGAAAACCTACAATCTGAAACTATTAGTCTGATAAACCAAATGTTGCTAGTGCCTTGTATATAGCATACAAAAGTAGGAAAGACACTTTTTCTTGCATAAAAGCCACCCATTTCTTCTTAATCTTGCAACATCATTTTATTGGCTGAGCACTCCAATGTTTGTCAGTACGTGGAGTGTACTGCATTCAAGTAACAGTTCTTTCCTGTAAGAGTCTGGAAAAACGATTATTTTGAAATTGGAACATTTCAAAAGAAATGCATTATAGAAGAACATGCTGTTTTCTGTGGTTAGAGGGAATACTGCTGATTTCCTTAAGGAAATATGGCTGTATTCTCTTTCACTGCACTGCAGGGCTCCTCTCATAGTAATGATACCAAGTGTTGTTCTCTGCTGTTTGCCATAGGTGTTGTGAGGATGACACTGCATTTGACAGATTTTTCTCCTCTGCGGCATCCAGTGTAATCTGCTTTAAAAGAATTGTGATGATCAATTCAAGTCTACTTGCATTTCTAAAACAAATGGTTTCTGTTCTTAGGCAAGCTAAAGGTTTGAAGATAAATTTTCATTTCAGTCAGAGGGAAAGTCTGGTATATTTTGACCTCATGACTTAAGCTTGGTCTTATTTAGTTGTCCTTGATTCATGGAAATGAGTTTTGCTTTATCTTTGTATTGCAGAAAAAGAATACATGTTTTCTGTAAAGATGTATATAAAATTTCCATGTGTTTCTCTGTCTTTGAGCTGCCTGTTTACAAAACAAGCCAGTCATTCTTTCCTTTCACTGCATCCAGGAATTTAGTGCTAGGGTAGGTAATAAATTTATGTGCATAGTTGGTTACCAAAGAATCTCTTCTTTTTTTAATAGCCTTTCTGTCTCTGATTTCCCCAAAGATTGTTTCTCATCAATTATTCTGCCTATCTCTATTCCCTTTGCACTTGGTTTAATATGCCTTACTTTGGAGTAAGAGGGGTATCTTCATGAAATTATGTTAAGTAGAGAGAAAAAATTTTTTCTGTCACAAGTTAGACACTTTCCTGCAGTGGTACTCTAGCTGAGATGTTGATTTCTAGCCTTTTATTGCCTCAGGGAAGGTTTTGGGGAGGGTCATGAATGGGACTTAAAATGACAGAATAAATTCCATTATAATAAGTCAGCGGTGCTTTTTGACACACATTGTTTGATGTCACTGCTTTTACTTAGATTTTGTCTATTTTACAGATTTTGTGATGTTGCTGGTTTTGTTAGTATTTTTATATTATGATGCATAGCTGGTTTCAGAGGTAGTATCTTTTAAAAAGAAACAGACCAACCCACTTGGCTAAATTCTGCAGCTGAAGGTTTTGAAGGGCTGTGGTGTGATATCCTACTGCAAAACTGTAGTGCAGTCTCTGTCAGTACCCTGTAGTGGTGGGTAAGGCAGAGGAGAGTGTGTCTGTTGATAATTTCCTACAGTACTCGTGGTGTATTAGCTCTCAGGCAATATGGCAAAATGTGTATTTCAGGTAGAAAATGAGCCTGCTGAGCCTGGCTGATTGATAGTTTGGAATTGTTCAAGTTAAAACAATTGGGACTTCAGCTAAAGGTCTCAAGGTAGTAGATCACCTTTTTTCCTTAAGAAACCAAACTAATACTGTTTTTATGTTTTTTTCTGCATGGTTTATTCACTAATGATTGCTTACTGTTGTCTTCCATATGAGCATGTTCCTGTACACAGGTGAACACATCTTTATGAAAGTCATCATTAAAGGAGTTACAAATAGCCATTGAACCATTCAGTTTACCCATTGGCATGAAGTTCTTTCTCACTGCTATTTGATTTACCCTTTCAAGAGCTTTAGTTGATCATTTTTTGACTCTTCTTTCAAGTGCCACTTCAGATTGTGATTTTCTCACAGCAGATATTTAGAATATCAGCCAATCAAAAGGTATAGTTGTGTATTCACTTACTGCACCTGAACATAGTTGGTGAAAGGTGCACCTCCCTCCCAGTACGTTGGACAATTTTCCCATAGGCACACTGGCTGTGGATTTATGTTTTGCTGTCTTTGTAAATCATTATTTCATTGGAGGGAGGGCTGTTTACTCTAGATACTGAGTAAAAGAAGGAAGCAGTATGTTCACTGGATAGGTAAATCCTGCAGAGTGTTTTGATCATCTCTTCTTAACTCTCCCACAAAAAGGGACAAGTGGTTGAGTCCTTTTTTAGTTTCCTCTAGCAATAATAATCTTGGTATTTTGACTATTAAAACAGATGAATAAGAAGTTATTACTCAATTTCCTCACCATGTAAAAATGCGAGCATCAAACACAACTATTGTTCAACAAGTTCCAAAGCAAAACAACCCTAAGCTGATTTTCTCATGAAGCATTCAACTAAATCATAAAATTTGAGGTAACACACCAAAAATTGATGAATTGTAATAGGATTAGACCAGTTCACAGGAGGTGGCTCATCAGTGTCTTGAAATATAGATGTCTAGGTGCCACACAGATTTGGAAATATTTCAAAGGTTACTTTTTGCAAGTCTCTTAGACTTTTCTCCTGAGTCTTTGCTCCCACTGTTAGATTCAGGATACTGGGTGAGGTGGACCCAGTATAGCTGCTCTTATGCTCTTATTCCTTACAACCTCACAGAAAGTTTCAGTTTCAGGAGGTTTCACTATTTTATCTTTTAAAATTCTCAGGAACAAGCTTGAAATTTAAGGCTAAAACTAGTTTACCATGACCAGGATAGAAAATAATAACATGGACAAGAGTAAGACATCTCTTTTTATGGAAACATCAAAACAGAAAAGGTTCTTAATTTAAATTACATATGTAAAATACAGGTTGTATTTAATTATTTCAGAAATGTATACTAATGCTGTAACTTGTGATCATCCTTTAAAATACCATTAAAATACTCAAAAAGATTACTTTGCAACTCTACTACTTGCAATAAAATGCTGCCAAAGTGATATTCAAGCTGTACAGCTTAGCTGCCAAAGTTTTAAAGAAAATTAAATCATTGAACCATGGAAAAGTGACTGCATAAGCACCTGTAACTGATGTTAGCTGAAGTGCTAAACCAGCTTTTGGCAGCATGGCCTCTTTTGCAGGTGCACAGAATATTTTCTTTGTGTCAGTTTATTCAACTAGTACAGTTCATTAAGTATTTCATTTGAAGTTGAGAAATGGGCTGGGAATTGAAATAGAAGAAATACTTATTTTCACCTTTCAATCTGTGAATAAAAATAAGGTGCGAGAGCCTAAGATCTATTAGTTTTAAAATCTTAGAGGATATATTACCCTAAAATGATTTATTTAAATTCAGTAAGTACAGGTATTATGCTGCTTAAAAACCCAGTGTGTTTAATAAGAGGAATACTTCTTGCTGTATTCAGCAAGTTGGATGACTAAGACAACTTGTGTTTTAGGTATATGTGGAGTTCAGTTTCTTTTGATATCTGAATGCCATTTGAAGGATATTAAACTTAAAAAAATAACCAACTAAAGCAAAAATCCAAACAAAACTCCCAAACTCCAACCCCTCCAAACAAACAATCAAAACCAAAGCAAAACCCTGCTGTGTATATGTGTAGGGAAATTCTAATGTAGCAGATTTTTTTTTCACCCCCCAAAAAAAATAATTGAAAAACATGAGATCTTTGAAGTGGCTGTAATTTTTAATCTTGTGTGTAAAGAAGTAAATTGGAGGATGTACATTAGTCAGTAGATGGAAGATAGTGATGCCTTAGGTTTTAACTTTTATATTTTTCAAATCCTGTACTGCTAGTGTAACTCTGAAGTTTTCTGTAGCTTGTTAAATGCTGTTCTCTATGCTAAGACAGACATAACAAAACCTCTAACTTGCTCTCCAAGGACATCCAGAAACAAGAACTGTAAACCATCATCTTGGGGAGAGGGGGGCAAGCTTGGGGGAAATTCCATCATTGACTGGGTTCTGGTTGGTGAATTTATGCTGATATAAAAGTGTGAAGCACTCATGACCTGTTGTCCATTTTGGGATCCACTGAGGCAGAACCCTCTGGAGCCCAAAGTGTGCACCTGCAGGCTTTTCAAATAAATACCACCTTTTTTCCTTTATTCCTGTCTGGTCTCTGTTTCTAGGTAGCCATTTAAGGCATCAATATTAATGAAGATGCTTCACTTGTACAAGAATAAGAGAAAGCCTGGCCCATGGTGGAAAGCGCTGATTCTTTTTTATGTAGCCAACGTATTTTCACAAAACTCCTGACCAGTCTGCCCAGCAAGCAAAGGAGTTGCACATTTGGCTTGAGTTTGAGTTGGAGGGAAAAAAACCCAAATCACAACTGCCTGTTATGAGCTGATTGATCCTTGCTCCAGGATTCTGTTGCTTCTTCCCCTCTACCCAGTCTCCTCCATGTGGTACCTGTAGCCAGCATCCTTTGAATCAAATTGTTCCCTGGACTCTGGTGAGTCTGTGTGCTCCCTGTCTGATGAGGAGCTGCAAATAGGAGCACTGTGTTGATAGAGGTGAGAAGATCCTGAAATTACTCTCTATCTGGCAAGTGTTACAGCCTTATGTGCAAGAAAAGAATACCTGGTTAAAATCCAAACTCAAGTACTGTTCTTCAGCTGGAAAGTCTTTTGAGAAAAATTTTTAAATGGGAAGAAAGTAACAGCATTTTTTGTACATCGTCTGTAGACGGATATGTGTCCTAGTGCCTTCAGAAATTATTAATGTCTTAGCTGGATGTGGATTTTGATCCTGAAAACAGGATTTTTGCAATTGAAATAATGTGTGTAGGTGATTCTTCCATATCCATCTCTGAATCTCCAAAGCTGTAGATGTAAACATTCCGTAGTTTTTTTATTAGGCCCTGTTAACACCAAAGAAATTTCATTTTGGTTATAAAAGATGAGAGAACAGTTCTTATGCTTCATAACTGAAACTTGACTTAATACATTGTAGCACATGCAACCAGAGAAAATAATTCTTTTGAAATAACTGGTACTGAAAAATATCACCCCCAAACAATATCTGTTTAAAGCTACTACTGAGTTTTACTTGTAGACCATTGCTTTTATTTTTCTTTGTAAGAAAAATTACACCTCATTTGGATAGGGAAGTACTTTGTCCTGTGGTGGGTTGACATGTAGAAGGCAGCACTTGTTGGGACTGGGTTTTCACCTGTTTGTAGATTTAAGTTCATTGTCATAACTGTTACACCATCCTAGTTCATTTATCTTCTATCCATGGGAGTTTAAGAAGTGCACTATGAACTTTGGGAAGGACAGATGGCTGTAGATTTGAAATTATATTGGTAGGTGCTATTATAAGAATTTGAGTTAACTTTAAACATAGAAGTCACATCATCCTAGCACTGCATATTTAAAAAAGGAGCTGTACTCTACAATCACAGGGTAGAACATACAAGCTCATGTCAGCTCCATTTGAAGTACATGGCAGAACCATTATCTGGTGCCTCAAGTGGTGGTAAGCAATATATCTGAGGGTCACCAAATTTACACACACTGATTGCTCAGTGCTCTCGAAAAGTGCTGACTGCAAGAACTGTCTGTATGCCTGTTAACATGTAAATTGTCTGCTAAAAAGAAGACAAATAGGCACATATATTAATCTTTTATGTATTTAAATATAAATGAAAATCTTGTTTGTAACTTTGTTTCCAGGGCCTGACCTGTTTCATGACAAGATCAATTTAAAAGGAATTTTGGCTTCTCAGTATAAATGGTAGTTGTTTATTTTGAGTGTGTTCAGAGCTCTTCTAGCCAAGAATTGTCCATGCTGAAGTGCAATTTTACATTTGTGTGTGCGTGCATATAGTATTTAGGTGTTAGGTTTCAGCGGACTTGAAGTGTTGTTTACTTGAATCACTTGAAGAGTGAGGACAGAAACGAGGAAAGGAAAAAAATATTTGGTTGCATCTGCAGGTAAGAAAATCATTTGTCTGTCTGTCCAGGCAGGTGTAATTTGGAAGCAGGCAGCAGAGTAATTGTCATTGGTATGGCCTTCAGCAGCTAATAGTTTGATACACACTTGATGGACAGCTCTTTTCCCATCATAATCAGCATTTTTATATTCAGGAGCAGAATTTTAAATTATGACTGTAACTGTGTAGGTGATGTATTGTAAATCTTTCTACCCACTTATGGTATTCTGTCCAAGTGTATCTTTAATTCTGCTCTAGAATAATTCTTCCCTATTACCTAGAAAAGCAAACTAACCAACCTCACAGTATGCTGGTTCTCAGTGATGCAGTAGCACAACAATACTCGTGCGTTTCCTGTGTTCCTTTGTTTGTCATCTTACCTAAAAGTCATCTGAGAGTGTTTGAATCCAAAGCAATGCTAAAATCAATTTTTCGAACATAATTTGACTGCATTGTAGATAACCCAGCCTGCCAAAAATTCTCATGGATGATAAAGTCTGGATGACTTCAGCATTTTTTGGCAACCTACAACGTATATCTCAAAGAATTAAGGGATTTCAGGCTGGAGGTGGACTGTGCTTTCCTGAGCAAAGAGACGTTCGAGCAAATGAGTGAAATTAAGGAAGGATAGGAATAATCTTTTTTTGTGATATTGGTCATCTTGAGGGGTACAACTGTCTAAATGTAGGCCTGAAATGCGATGCCAGAACTCAGAGCCTGGAAACCCTTTAGAGTTTGGGGAGACCCCAGCAGGGGCAGCTGGAGCTCCAAAGTTCCCCAACCATGTTCAGTCCTTGTGTTGTTTACCTGCAGTTACACAGTATTCTTGAACACATTACTTCTAGTTTGTCAGTCCTCTCCTAACCTCAGATGGTGATTTTTGAGCTCCCAGAGGGCTTCAGTGAGGCAGAGCACACTCCTGTTCACGTTATGTGTTAGTGTCTGTGCACAGCTTTTTGGTGACATTTAAAGAACTAGCAAAATGAACTAAGACAATTGGATTACCTCTGGTATGGAGATGTTTCTCTTGCCATTGCGTTGATGAAAGTTTTCAGTTTTTAATTGTACACAAATGGCAGAATTCTCTCTTCTGGTTTTTTTTTCTTCCCTAATGCAACCAATTTAAATCTAAGCGTGGTTTCTACCATATGCTTGTTTCAACCATATTTGCAGTTAAAAAAAATATTTCCACAACATAAGAGTTCAGGGAAAATACACTGTTAACCACGAGTCTGTGTAGATACTAATTTTTGAGGGTGATGCTAGAAAAAGGAAAAGATTGATTTACATTGGTTGAAAAAAAGTGAAAGACTCTAAGCAAGGAAAACTGCTGGACTTTTTCCTCATCAGCTTTATCTAAGAGTGTGCATTGTGAATAAGCTGACACATGTGCTTAGAAGGTGCTATGGTACTGTAATAAAAGGTATTCTGCAAATTTTTAAAGAAAGGGGGAGTACAGCCCGAAGTAGTTGAGGTTAAAAGCTGTCATTATAAAAAAGTATTTTGAACATGTGTTTCAATTCTTGTTGTCTACAAACTCCCAATTCAGTGCTGCAAGACGAGAATAACTATTTTTTAAAACTGAGTTCCTAAGTGTAAAATACCAAGTGCTACTCTGGCACAAAATAGTAGTGCTTATTAAAAACCATGTTTCCATGATCAACTTGGTATGCAGGAAGGAGTTTCTCTCTCATATCATTCAGGGAAAGATGGATTTTGTGTTTGAGCTTACATTGGTTGTTATAAATGTTCAGCACAAATGTAAGAGCGTGAGTAGAATAATGTGGAAACACAGCATGACTAAAGGAAAGCTGTAAGGAAAAAGGCAGCAATCCCTTTCCTGACAGAAGAAAACGGATGACAGAATCTCTTAAGAAAATGCATGTAATTTTCTCCAGCACGTCTGTAATAAACAGTATTGCTGATGGTTGAGGAAGACGGGGATGAACAAATTCAAGGTATGTATGGATAGTGACCAGCTCCTGAGTCAGGTTGAGGCCGGGGCCATAGGATGCGGGGAGGTTTCTCTCTTTGGGAATGCAAGGGAGCATGCATGCTTTCAGGAGACCTGAGTGTGCAGTACAGAGGAGGAGGGGAAAGGCTGGAAAAAGAAAGGAGCCCGTGGGAGAGGCTCAGGCTGGAACGCACCGAGTGGCGTGGAATGTGTTCTTATGGCAGGGAACAGCCCGAGCCACAGCAGAGGTGAGGGGAGGTGGAGCAGAGTTTGTTATCTCAGCGAGCTTCTGAGAATTGCTGTCTCGTTAAAGGGAAAAAGGGACTCTCCTGCAAAGGGGGAGGGGCAGTACAGCTTCTTCTCAACTCTTTCCTTTAGTCGTCCTGTTTGCTGTGTATTTTCTCCTGTTGGAACATTTTGGTTCAGTTTATCTTTGTCTAATAAAAGGTTCATTTTGTGTTTTTGTGATGTGCACATTTAAAACAATAGAGACCAGAGGCACTGTTTTGTATAATTTTAGCTGAAGACTACAGCTGACTTCTTTCACAGAGATGTTATGACATGTGATATTTCTGTACAAGAAATTATCTTACATATCTGTAAATGCATTTTAAAGAATGAAGAAAATAGATTCTGGTTTTCTCTTCAAGTAAAAAATGATCTGTAGGACCCTAAAATTTACAAGGTACTGAGAGAAAAGAGAAAGCATAGTATACAATAGCCAAAAAGTCCAGTTGTTTTCCTGCAAGTAGGAAAGCATTCCAGATGAGCACCATAAATTTCATTGCCTCATGGCAATAAGCAAAAATTTGCATGAATAAAAAGGAAGAAAATAGCTGCAAGGCCATCTTCCCAAACTGGAAAACGGTATTCTCTATAATCCTGCTGCTCCTGCAGATTTTGCTTTCAACGTTTAGAGAGTTGTAAATTTTGCTTCAGTTTCTCTTGAAAGCACTGACAAAAAAGCAAATAAAAGATCTTCAGAACTGAGGGTAGAGAATGTAGTAAAAAGAGGCATTTTGAAACGGTCAATAGAGAGAGCAGACAGAAGTGCTGAAGTGGTGTGGTACAGGAGACATCTTTTTTCACCTGCTCTGTAGCTGCTGGAAGGCTCTGGAACAAGCGGGGGTCTTGTCTTCCAGCAGTCACAGTGTTGGGAGCCTTCATCTTTCTCTCAGCTAGAGGAATGAGAAAGAAATGAGGAGTTGGTTGGAAAAGACAGCTCAAGAAAAGAAGGAGAAATCTCATTTCAGAGTATTGGCTTTGGGAAAAGGATGAGCTTGATATAAATGATCTTTTTGTGTGGGGTCACTCATCCCTCTCCCTTCCCATCTTTGACCTCTTATGTTGACTGTGGGGAATTTTTTATACCCTCTTTGAGTTACTGTGGATTTCTCACTGTGGAAAAAGGGGACAGAAACGAGGAAAGGGCCAGGGATGATGGCTTTGAAGAATGTAAGGAGCAGTATGCTCATTGAGTTATGCAAGTTTTACAGATAAAAGTACCAGTGCAAAGGGTTTTCAGTGGTTTCTCTTCACTGTTCATGTTTATGTCAAAAGGAGTTGGAGACTAAATTGTGTTGAATCACACAAAAATGTCTCAGCATCTGTTTTCAAACTGTTGTATTGAAGAGAGACAAAAAATTGGATACAGGCCATGAGAAACTTCAGTCATACACAGAAAAAATTATTTTAAGGTATAAGTATTTCTCTTAAAGAAGGGACTAACTTGTATTTAGCTTTTATGCAGCTTCTTACCAAATATGCCTAGAGGGGAAAAACTTCTCCTCAGCTTCATGTGGAGAACAAGAATATTACAGTGGAGAGGTTTGGTTCATTTTGACCTATTGACACATTTGGAAAATCACACAAAATTCCTACATTTGGTGATCAATCCCTTTCTACCCAATCTCCTTGTAAAAACATGCATAGCTCTTTGTACAAAGAGAATAATCACTTGGCAGAAAAACTAGTATTCACCTTTTGATATTTAAGCATTCCCTTAACACCAGGACACAAATTTAAATCTTCATTTTGCTTTTCTCACTGGTTTCCTGCAGAGGTTAACATAGAAAGGATTACCTTCATATAAAAACTTACTCACCATGAGGAAGGTTAAGACCATTAGGTTCTCTGGTTGCTCCTCAACATTAGGTATTTATTCCAGTTATATTGACAAAGTTGTGCTAAAAGTGAATGTGATAGAGTCACTCCAGCTTTGTTAGCATCTCATGAGGAAACTGTTGCATGTTCAAACTTCTTTAATAGATGGCTGCCATCAGCCCCAGCCACTGTAATTAGTATTATAACCGACACCTATAATTGTAATTTCACTCCCTTGATGGTACATGTAGTCACAGATACATGCAGCTAGTCATTTATTTTTCTGGAGAGGTGCCTTTTCCTCCTGTTTGTTGGCAGTTTTTACCTAGTTTAGCAGCTCATGGATGGAGATCTATATAAAAGTGCTTAAAAATGCTAAAATTTCTTTAGCTTAGTGAATCTGAAATGGTACAACTCTATCAAATCTAGTGTTTTAACAGGTGGATATTACCACGGATAAGCTTATATTTAAGTGCACACTTGTCTTATTTAACCACATGACGCTTTCCCTTGTGCTAGTTTAGCATCCTTGAACCTCTGCATTCTGTTTTGTCTCGTAGGCACACCGCTTCTGGTACGGAGGAGCAGTGATCCGGCTTTGGCTGCACCTGCTGACTTCCCAAGTGCTTCTCATCCCAGTGACCACGGTCTCAAGCATGTTGTGGCTGTAGGTGTCATATAACTCACCTTTTTCTTAAGACCAAAACTTTTCTTACCAACTTTTCTGTTGGTACATAGTAGTTTTATAAGCTATAAATGTATTTGGATTGCTAACAAAATGTATCATTTTCTGTAAAGTAGAGAATTTCCTCTGGAAAAATAGTTATTTTAGATGATACCATCAATTAACTAATTAAATTAATTAGTTAAATTTAATTTAATCAATTAATTTCTTTTTAATAAAAGATTTACTTGAAGCTCAGTGGTGTCATAAGGCATTGGAATATGAACTGAACTTAGAGCCATTATTTATTTGTTTAGTATCCTGTCCAGTTTACCATTGCTTCTTTGGTCTCACACCCTTTTTCACTTCCCTTGTTTGCTAATGGCATTTCTGTCATCTTTGGTGCCCTGCTACTATCCTGCACGGTCTGTTCCTTATCTCACTTTTCTGTTTTACCTGACCCTGCCCTTTTGAAGATAAATTTGTTTTCAATATAGTTATTATTAAGTTTTATTGCAAAGCTACAATTACTGAAGATGCAGTAACTCTTAATAATATGTTTTTGCAGGCTGTCTTTAATCTTCTGAAAGTGATGCTGTCTTAGTCACACTTGGGCCACATGTTCTACTTTGCAGTTTTAAGACCTGAAGCTTTGTGTGTGGGAAAAGTGTTCCTACATTACTTGTCCATTCAATGTAATTCTTTAGAATCTCTGACTGTCAGCTGGGATGCATAAGTGTCTCAAGCAGAATAGAGCTATTTTTTAGTGTTTGCCTAGAAAGCTCTGGTGGGTCTAGTTCTGCTCTACTTTAGACCACATGAATGCTGGTTTAAACGATGCTGCTGCTTTTATTTGCTTGTGACATTTATGCCTTTTTCCCTTTAGCTTTTAATACAATGTTGCAGTTCACTCCCTGTCCCCAGCTGTGCAAAACAGTATATTGCTGGTTTGTTTCAAAACAAAACAAGGCTCAGAAACCCTGAGTTTTTGTTTGGTGCAGGAGGGATGTTGCAGACTAGATCTCAACTAGTTTATAGCAAGGTTCCACGAATGGCTGTGTTGGCACATTAGGGAGCGGGAGGGAGAGAGCTGGGGGTCAGCGACATGTGCTGGAAGTGGGAATCCTTCAGCTGAAGATGTATTCAAGACCAAACTTCCAGTTAAGTTCAGGTGAATAAAGGAAGTAAATACAGAGTCAGTTGACTTGCATGCAAATGATGTTTATGGATCTCAGTCTCTGTAATTCTGGAAGCCAACACAGGATTTTAATTGATTGTTCATTGTTTCTCTTTGCATGGTCAAATGCATGTGCATCTAAATATCTTGCGTGCACCTTATTCTAAAATGGCTTCTGTTATTTGCTAAGTGGTGCAATTTTAAAAGTCTCAGTGACTCTCCAAGTACATTATGATGTTACAGGGGGCTGAACTTTGTCAAAGTTCTGCATCATTTGTCAGACCTGTTTGAGCTGAGAGGTTTTTCTTGATGTTTGCTGCAAGCATTTACATATTAATGAAATACTGACCTAGTCAATAAATGAAAGTACAAAGAAGAATTCTTGGTTAACAGTATAGATCTTAGACTCTTGACAAAGTTGAGAAATGTATAAAGCGAGTATGTCAGTATGTAATGCTGACCTCTGGTATTTTATAACCATGAAAATGGCAAAAAAGGTGGAAAAATATGTTAAATGTGTTTCTTTCCAGGGTGTGTTTTGAATGCTTTGTAGACCATCAAGAAGAGAAAGATAGAATTTTGTTGAGTTGGGTTTTTTATGTAATTTTAGTGGTGACAGGTGCGTTTTATGCTATTACATGAGGATTGCAGTAATACTTGGAGGTTAAAATCTCACCATGCTTCACTGAGTGGCATCAGGACAAAGGAATCCTCTAGGCCTAAAGGAATTCTCTGTGCTAAAATACAGAGCATGTCTCTGTCAGCTGTAGGGGTGACAGTCAAAGCTGGACAGATAACAGGGGTGGAGAAGGACTCTTTTTAATATAGCATGTAAAGTGGAGTGGGGGTGAGGCCCAGAAAGTTGAAAGTTGTGGTTTGGTGTTGTTTTTCTTTTTTTGTGAAAGCAAAAATCTGTTACAGTAAAATACGGTATACCAACTTTTATTTTCACAACAGTACCATTTCTAAAACTCTCGTCAATCATACTGAAATATGCTTTGGCATAATGTTCTCGGAAACACAGCATAAATAACATAGGTTAAATTAGGTACAGATTGTTTTAAAACATGCAGAAAAATCGATATCTGACAAATGAAAAAACATGGTACAAACAACTGAACACTGCATTTTGAAAATACCTATAGTCTTTCACTTAAGTTAAAGCACTATTTAGAAAAAAATCATTTGCTCTGTATGTTGCTACTGAAAATTTAAAATTAATAGTGAATTTCCTTTGCCACACACCAGAGGTTTTTTCACGTTAAACGGCTTCCTTGTATTCACATGCAAGTTAGAAAACCCAGAGCTGTTGGTAGATGAAACCTTCTTCAGTGCATGTAGTGAAAATTAAGTCTGTACTTACACCACAATTATCTTAGCAATTATTTTGTAATTGAAACTGACTTTCATAATTAGCTGAGCTGCTTTGGCAGTTCTGGTGCTCTGGTGTTTGGCACACATGGAGCTGGCAGTCAGCTCCGTGTAGCAATACTCGTATGCTGCCCTACACGGTGTGTGCTGATACACCAGTGCTGCATCAGAGTTTTGAGAGGTGATTTTGGGGATTCTCTGAGGACAATGCTGATTTACGTCCTGGAAAGTGCAGTTCAGTTGTACAATGAGTAATGCATGAAATAAGACAGCAAACATGCAGTAATACAAGAAGAGAATGTTGCTATCCCATTCAGGTGAACTGGTTGAATCTGATGAACCTTTGGAGCTGTTCACAGTGTTTATGGTATCAAGCAGAGCATGTGTTCTGTTTTTCAGATGTTGTCCCATTTATTCCAAGGAAGATTTGATGTTTAATGCTATATGATAACTACAAAAATAACAAAACCTTTTCTGAGTGACCGGGTAGTTTGAGGAGAATTTGAGCTATTCTTTCCTATTTTCTCTGACACATCTTAGCTGTAGTTTTAGCCCCAATTAACAAAATACTTCTAGATCAATCAAAAACCCATAGTGAAGTCCAGCATCTGTTCCCTCAGACTGGAAGTCATTTAACAGATGGTACAAAATTTGAGTTTCTTTTTTCATCCAAACCTCTCTTTACTTATTGTGATAGCTGCCACTGAAAAATTTAGAGACAGTAACCAGGGGAAAATAGGGGTAACACACATCAGAATTTGTTACTGAAGAAAAAGTATTTGCTAATGAATTCTTTATTAAAAGAGAGCTACTGTTTAGCTCTTCTGCCCAATTAGGATCACAGAGCCCTGGCCAGGCTTTCAAAAATGAAAACTTCCTTCCCTAGACATCTAGAGAGACCTTCAGGGATACAGAATTAGTTTAATGTACTTATGCACACCTATGGGTTGGCAGAGAAGGGACTGAGAGCAGCCCTGTGGATAAGGACTGGAGGGGTAATGACTGATGGAAAACTCTACCTGAGCCAGCAATGTGCACTTGCAGCCCAGAAAGTCACTAACCCTAGGCTGCAGAAAAAGCACAGCCAGCAGGTTGAGGGAGGGGATTGTGCCTCTCTACTCTGTTCTTGTGAGACCCCACCAGGAGTGCTGCATCCAGCTCTGGGGTCCCCAGTACAGGAAAGACATGGACCTGTTGGCATGAGGCCAGAGTGCCATGAAGTTGGTAAGGGGTCTAGAGCACCTCGCCTATGAAGACAGGCTGAGAAAGCTGGGGCTGTTCAACCTGGAGAAGAGAAGGTTCTGTTCCTAGGAATCTTCCAGTATCTGAAGGGGACCTTCAAGGAAGCTGGAGAGGGACCCTTCATCAGGAACTGTAGGGACAGGACAAGGAATAGTGGGTGCAAACTGAAAGAGGGGAAATTTAGGTTAGATATGCTGAAGAAATTCTTTATGGTGGAGTGGTGAGGCACTGGCACAGGTTGCCAAGAGAAGCTGTGGATGTGTTTAAGGCCAAATTGAATGGGGCTCTGAACATCCTGGTCTAGTGGGAAGTGTCCCAGCCTATATCAGGAGAGTTGGGCCTAGGCGATCTTTATGATCCCTTCCAGCCCAAGCCATTCTAGGATTATGTGATTCTACTTCTCCAGAAAGCTCTGTGTCCATAGCTTTGCTGTGGCAGTAGCCAAGGGCTGGTCCAGCTGCTTCCTGCCTGGCCTCACAAAGTGGGCTTAGCAATGGGCACAAAGTCTTCAGCTGGGGATCTCCTCTGGAGCGAGGCCATGCAGTGTGATTGGGGTGGCTGAAACCTTTCAGAAGAAACAAAGTGTTCTTGGGTCACAACACCTGTGCCCAGTTTGCTGACAGGAGCTGCAGTTTTGGATTCTCCTCACTAAGTTAGAAGTTCCTGACTGGATCCTCTGCCCAGCGTGGTAAAGACAAGATGCAGCAAGGCAGAAAGTCTGAACTGTGTGGTTCTGTTGGTTTGGTGTTAGGGAGCAAAATACATTTTGCTGCTTCTGCTCAGTCCAGTTCATTCAGGTAATAATTGCTATTGTATGATTATAACATCTGAACTTTTGTTTCTGGAGCTGTTACTTCTGCTTGGCTCTCTTGTTACCCAAGGACAGACTTCCTCTGCTATCATAAGATTTGATTTGTTATGAGTTTTAGACAGAGGATTGTGATCCTATTTCAGTTGATGGGAATTTTGCATTAATTCTGGTGGGACTAAGGTTTCACCTTTTTGTGTTAATTTGCTGATTATTATGGTATGCTATTTTCTGCATGACTTTCTTTTATAGTTACATGTTTTCTGGACAAATACTTAGGTTATCTTGGAGTTAATCAATAGGACTGGCTGGTTAAATTGTATTTATCCCTATTTAAAGATACAATGAGATGCTGGATCAATTGAAGAGCTGCTCCCATGGCTCAATACAGTTTCAATTTTTGTCTAGATATGACTTGAAATTGACTGTATTTTATGCATTGTGGACATGTAATTTGCAATTTTGAATAAGGTTGATATATAATTAGAACATTTTTATGTTTCAAGCTCTTGTTAAAAAGGGTCAAAACCTCCTCTGGTTCTTCTGGCTGTTAATTGTGCTTGTGGTGTATTAGCCTTCCTGATTAAGAGTCTTGTGAATTAGCATAATGTCCACATGTGTAAGGATGCAGCTTCATGATTTGTTCCTTTTCTATATGATATTATATACATATGTAAATGTAAAGATCCTACGACTTCAGCTATAAGATAATCAGTAGTACTTACAAAGTGTGTGAGTATTTTAGTATAAAAAACCCCCAGAAATATTAGTTCATCTAATCATGCTATGTAACAGTAGGGCTGGGCAGAAAAGGTATTTTTTGGCACAGTGGTAGAATAATTCTGTGGTGTTTATAATTTGATTCAGCAGATTTCTGCTAAGACTTGAGCTAAGAGACTGCACTGCCATGAGAGTTGTATTGTCTGTCTGATTTTAGAAGGTAGAACTTTTGTCTGGTATGTTTACTGGACTAGGTCAGATAGTTTTACTTCCTGGTCCTTTTGTATGTGTTAGAGTTCCAATATGAAATTCTCCCATAGTTACGTGATAGAATCATACAACAGTTTGGGTTGGAAGGGATCCTTAAAAGTCATCTGGTTGCATCCCTCCTACTGTAAGCATGAATGTCTTCTGCTAGATCAGGTTGCTCAGAGCCCTGTCCAGCCTGACCTTGAATGTTTCCAGGCTCAGGGCATCTCCCACCTCTCTGGGCAGCCTGTCCCTGCGTTTTGTCACCTACTTTGTAAAAAACTTCTTCCTTGTATCTAATCTAAATCTACCCTCTTTTAGTTTAAAACCATTACCCCTTGTCCTATCACACCAGGCTCTACTGAAGTCTGTCCCCATCTTTCTTATAGGTCCTCTTTAAGTGTTGCATGGGTTGCACTCTGAGAAGGAAATCAGATATTGGGAGGAACAGCATTTTTTCAGGAACTAGCAGTGCTGGTGCACTTGTAATGCTTTAAATCCATGCTTGTTGACGTAGATTTGCAAATACATCTTAGGTATTACCATGTGTGTTGGAGGGTAAAGGCAAATCTGCTTCCCTGATGTGGTGTGGTCTCAGGCTGTCATTCAGAATAGCAAGGGTTTTAAATTCTGGAAGGCATTTATTTTTTTCTGGTAAAAGTTTTCCTATTAATAATTTAACTCCTGCTCTTGAAATACTGCAATGTGGAACTGAATACAAGATCTGGGGAGATTTAAAAGGATTTTCTGTCATTCAGCTGGGGAGTTCCGAACAGTTGGAATTTTTTAAAAGGGAATTCTGATGTGGGTGAATCCATTTATAAAGCAACTACTGTGTGTCTGTTTACGCTGTGGAACATATATAGAACGCTTCTAATCAGCACAGGAGCTTGTCAGTATATTGCTTTTGATGTCTGATTAGATGATCATAGGAACATCTGCAGTGAGTTAGTTTTGAAGCTGTTGGTGTGAGCACTGCAGGAACCAGAGCTGTGTGGCACTCTTACACCATGAAAACTGCTGCTCTTAAAGAACATATTATAAATCCAACTATGCAGCGAGCTGAGGGCTGTCGAAATAACAAAAGCCATTCCTTCTCAATTCTCTCTGCTGCCTTCCAGCCCTGCACTGCTCTTTTTTTTTTTTTTCCCTTCTTGTACTGTGTGCTGTGGCATTCTGTGTCAAAAAGAAATTATTTTATGTTCTAGAGGAAAAACTAAAAAAATGTAAATTCAATGTTTGTCAGAATACTAACTTGTTCATCTGAAAAAGGACAGAAGTGCCCTGTGGTAATTTCTTCTTTTGAGGGTGCAAAGCAGTACATGTGTGTGTGTGCATGTGTGTGGAGAAGTGCTCTTTGTGTTCCTTGCACAGCCTGTGTGTCAGAAAAATTGTATTGTTTTACCTGCATTGTTTAAAATGAGCAGTGGGTGTAATTTGCATATTTTTATTTGAGCAGGATAAGTAGAGTTTTTGTGATTTATTGTAATAAGAGCTAATAATGAATGTTCTGTGATGTTAATATAGTATATAAATTATCAGTAAAAATGGTGTAATCAGCAGAAGTTGTTATTCATTGTTAACAGGTTGTTTCCAGTGCGAGGAGTTACCAGCATTTTACTGACTATTCATGGAAGAAAGCATCTCTAATGAAAATCATCAAAGCTCTTCATGGTTCCTATGTTAGTTGGGGATTGGGTTTTGTTTCCTCTTTAAAATTAGTTTTGGGCCTTGGCTGTAATTTTGAAAATACCTTATTGTTTATACACCTTCCTCCCTTGTCCTCTACTTTGTGTAGTCAGGTAGATGAGCTTTTGGTGATCCAAGATGGCTGAGAGACTGAAACTATTTTTCCTATGTGGCCTTAGTCTTACAGGGAATGTGGAAAGTACAATCAATGGCTCTAAGAACTGTTGGCGAACAAAGGGAAAAAAGGTCATGCTGTCAATGCTGTTGACACGTATTCATCTCTACAGCCACATCTTTGGGGTCCTACAAAATACTGTCATCCCATCTGGAACAGCTTTTAGCAGGCAGCTTATGCAGCAGGCTCGTGGTGCAGAAATTGGAATGAAACATTAGCAAGTTACTTCTATGTCTGACAGTCAGAAGTGGAGGATGACAGTCAGCATGGGTCATGCATATCATTTCCTGTCAAACTCTAGAAACATTTAGCTAAAATAATACAGGTTCTCAGTCAGGGTCCTACTGAAATACCTGCTACTAAGTAACTTTTGCCATAAATGTAGCAATCTAATGGACAACCAGGAATAATGGCAGGGATCTTTGACACTCACCTAGACACAAGTTTTGGATTTTTTAATATGTTGTCTTGCAGTTCACTGTCGTATGAAGTTCTACTCTTCTTTGGTTAATATCTGTGTTTCTCCAAAAGTCAGATGTGTGGCTTTGTTTCTCTTACAGGATTGACACTAATTCACACTCTGAGGAAATGGGATTTTTTTTGTTGTTTTATTTTGTTAGGTGAGGCCTCTTCACTACTAAATTACTCAACTTGTTGGAGACACTTTGATCTGGAGATTTGTTCTTCTCTGTAGCTGGTGTTTCAGCTAATCTGGATTTACAGGTTTTTGAGCTGTAATAATAACAATGTTGGTCTCTTTGTAACTTGCACATTCCATTGGTTTTTTTTTATGACAGCAGGTCCTGATTTTACTCCATGACTATGAAACACTTTCTGACGTTGACAACTGGAAAGAGGGGAGGAGTATTTTAGTGCTTCTGTAAACTGTGTGCTTGTGCTGTTGCAGGTGTTCTGACATGTTGGAGTTGGGAATAATAAACTAAGATCAGTGTGAATATAGACTAAAATAGTAAGGGTGTGTTAGAGTGCTTCAGGATTTTGAACAAACATCCCACCTTTGATTTTTGACAGTAATTGCAGTGATTGCTTCTGGCCTCTAATGTGACCTTTTGTTGTAAAGTCAGCAGTATAACTTCTCTGAAATAACTTTAAATAAATAAAATTAGGAAATAAACAATATAAATCGGCAAATCTTCAGTTAAAAGGAAGTGATTAATAAAATAACTGTGTAAAATAACTGTGTTGATGCAAGAGCAAATAGTTGTCACTATTTCTCTGTACTATAAGGGACAGTGATCAGCAGTTTGTGAGGCATCCTGGTATTCAAAGCTGGACCTTTGAGACCTGTGGTCTCGCTTGGCATAGTTGTTCTTATGACATATTTCAGATCCTAAGAACCATATTTACCAGTTCAAAGTGTTACACATTCCAAGCAGTATCAGAAGGGGAAAAAATGCCCCCCAGAGACCTTATAGGAACAGTTGTTCCTCTAAGATTTTCATTGGGTTTTTTTTTCTCGACAAATAGAGTAGTGGCTTGTGTTTTTGTGTCATTGTCTGCTTTAAAGTACTAGAAAGAATACATTTTGCCTTTAATTAATCTTGATTTAAACCTTGATTTAATATAGGTATTAGTATGGATCCTCAGGCTCCCCGCTAAGATTCAAGTAAAAAGCTTCCTTTTCCTGTCAATCCTAGGGATGCTGTAATACCCTCTTCTCTGTATTTGAACAGTACCATGTAATATGACTGCACTGAAGCATCTCATGGTATCTTTGAGAGCATATCATGGTATCTTAAAGTTAGAATTACTCTCTGTGTTGGTATTTGTGCTGTTGTCTATTTAGCAGCTGTCTTAGAGTGACATGAACTTGGACCTGAAATGAAAGAGCTGCTGTTTCTTGTAGCATGCTTGCTCCATTGACCTAATAGGGTGCATCTGAGATGATTACATATTTAACACCTGTGGAGATAAATTGGCTGCCTTTTTCTTTCCTCTGCTTTTTGGAATTACCAAGTACAATCAACTTCTACAATAGTACATCTGTCAGCCTTACAGAAAGAAAAGGAACCCCCTTCTTTTCACCTGGCCTCATGTCAGTCAAAGAGTATTGTCAGTGTTTATTTGTTTTGTTATTTTGTTGAAGGTTCCTCAGTTGTGGTGTTCACTTCTGCCCCCACCCCTCCCTTTCTTTTATGATCTGTGTACATTCTTCTGTCCTTCAAACAACAGAATGAGAATCAAACAGAAATACATTGTCTTGGGGTAAAGTAAGTTCTGCAAGCAGCACTACTGAGCAAGGGCCAGTTAGTCTTCGTTGGCTCATCTTTTGACACTTTCCATAAAAAACCAAATGAATTTCAGAATATGCAGAAGAGGCATATTCCAAGGGGAATTTTATAAAACACTTTTAAGAGAAATTGTAAGCATGATAAAAGGACAAGAGGCCGGGGAACAAAACCAGATTTAATTGATTTTAAGTCACAAATTTTTAAAAAAATCTCTTTGTCAGCAGGTAGAATGATATCCCCTTCAATCTGATTTTAAGGACATAGCCAAAATACAGATGTTTATATCTTCAAAATAAATAAATCAGCCAAGGCTGTGAAATACTGAAGTTCTTACTGACAAATGTGTTTGTTGCTCACAAGTTTCTGTCATGGTATTCTTTTCAGCCAAGGAATATAGTCCTAATGGTATATTTGGTTTAAAAGAATATAGGAACACTTTCCTTAGATCTTTGTAGCATTCACCATAACTGCCTTTGTATCACATATTGCTGTGTGCTTCTGCAAAGCTGTGGTGTTTTTTAATTAATGGTATTGGTGAAAATTCTGTGTCACAAAGACCACCTGTGACATCACTGTGGCCAATATATAAATGTATCCACATTTCCTTCATGCAAAGTATGTGTCCCCTTGGATGTTTTGGGATTTTTGAGAGAGTGAATTCAGTAATGTTGTATATCTGAGGGAAGAATATTCAACAAGAGATACCCTGGAAATGTTGGTGACTGAGGTGGTCTGCTGTATAGTGCTAAGACCATCTAGAATTGAGATATTTTGCTCCTTGTGGAGAAAATGCAATTCTTAATTGTAACTCCCGATGCTCCTACCAAGGAGGTTCAGGGGATTAGAGATGTTTTTAGGCAATACTTTTATTATTTACTTATTGTACTGTACATTTCTAAATAGCAGAATTAACTTGGGGTACAAGAAGTCAGTTCCACTTCAGACCACTTCAGTCAGTCTTCAGACCACTCTGTCTTTGATTGCCTTCTTAAGCCTGGGAAAATGCTCCATCCTATCATCCAGAAGAGACAGGAAATGGGATCGCTGTTCATAGGCAAGTCCATACATTGGTAACAGGATGGTATGAGAGGGATGCTGTCTTACGGTCAAACTGATAGTCTGGGTAGTACACAAAAGAGAATTTATGGTGGATGCTTTTTCTCCTTGAAGCACTTCAGAACACAACAAGAATCTGTCAACAGAAGAAATACTGTTAGATTAGGGATTACCATGTTAATGATAACAAAGCTATCCTTGAGTTTACAAAATGTTGAACCTGATGATTGCTTAATGCCCAGCTATGATTTTCTGCCTTTTTACCTTTCATTGTCTACTTTGTGTGTAGTTGTCACTTTCAAAAGACTGTTTTGAGAGGCATGTTGATAACTTTGTGTTAATATCATCAGTTACACAAACACTGATATTACCAGGTAAAGTTAGTTCATTAGAACCAGATGCATGCACTCATAAATAAAATTGTATTTTTTTAAATTATGTTGGCAGTATGCCAGAAGAGTATAAGAATTTTGGGAAATTACTTTGCTGCCAATTGCACGTGTTTATAATACTACACTAACATCAAATTATTGATGTTAGTTCTGTTAAAATTACTTCTATAGTAATCAGACTTTTAGTATCTGATTCCATGTTAAGGTGAGGAGTAACATGCAAATTTTAGGTTTATAGTGATTTAAATTTTCTTGAAATCATTCAGTATTTAGAATTTTTTACTTATCATTCTATATTCATATGAGTATGATGTTGACTGCATAAATTCTTCTTCGTTTAATAAGTAAGATTACTTCAGCTCTAGCTTTCTCTTCCATTGCTGCTAGTATTTTGTTCTGTAACAACCAACATGCACGTTCAGGGCTGGTTGGCAACTCTCTTTAGTCTGGACAGCAAAAACCAAGTGAGAAATTACACCTTTGTGTGATATATGCAGTTTATAACAGATTTATTTTTCTTTTTAAGTAGTCAAAATAATCTTAGCTTTTCATGAACATGTATTAAGTTAAAAGCTACACACCGAAGCTGGAAAGCAAGTTCATAGCTTTCACCAGCTCTTTAAGGAAGAACAAGTAATTTTCAAGCAGAAGGCAGAAAAATGTCTTTGCCTGTTGGGAAAGCCTACTGGAATCTCCTTTTAGGGTGAAAACATGTCTTTGGGAAGGCAATAGATAAAGTAAAGCTACTCGCTAATGCTTGTGTGCATATGTAGCATATATATTGATGTGATGCCCTTTGCCATGAATGTATTTTAAGATAATTGAATTTGTGCCTGAGGTACATTGTTGTGAAAAAAATAGAAACTAGATCAATATATTGCAGTTCACAGGCAATGAAAGGATACCTGTGCAAAGGAGTCTGACAATACATCTCATTAGAGAGTAAAACTTTTATTTTCCAGCAACACTGAGATTTGAGAAGGGCCTGGCTACCTGGGTGCACCTGCCACAGATCTTGACTGGTACTGTTGTGATCAGCCCCTTGACCCTCTGAGGCCTCCCTCCTAACTAGGACCACATTTACTGACCTGTTTGTCATGTCATGACTTTGGGCTTTGGGGTGCTGGGGATGGAGCTGGCAGGTTTGGTGTCCTCCTGTGCACTGGGCACTTTCCCCTGCCCTGTCCCTGCAGAGGCCCGGGGTTAGGGCAGGCAGGCTGGCTCAGCCTCAGCTCTGTGCAGCTGCTGCCCAGCCGTGGCTCCCACCTTCCAGGCCTCTGCCCTGGCTGGGTCACCTGCCCCTGGGTCGGTGGGATCGCCCTGTGGGGTTCCTGCTGCCAGGGTGGTTTCCTGCCTTCCTGCTCAGCCACTCATGGGCCACAGGTGGGGGATGTCCTTTGCAGACTCAGCTTTATTCTGGGCTGAATTTTTTTAAAATTTGGACTTTAAGTGACTCCAAGTCAAATAAGAAGTGCTAGCCAACAGAATTATGGGGATTCATATTGATAATTTTCCCTTGCTTTCGGGGTCAGACTTGGCTGTACGCTGCAACTGGGGAACAGGAGACTCCTATTGAGGAAGACAAATTGTTTCAGGAGTGTTCAGCCTCCAGTCTAATATATTTTTCCTACTGCAGATAGCACTTCTGGGTTCATTATAGCTTACTCTCACAAGTCATCATTTCTGTCTCAAGGCTGTTGTGCTTTCCAATGTAAACCAGATTGATGCTGGCACATTTTTTCTATTTTAATTTTACAAAGTTGTCACACTGAAACTGTGCCTCATATTGGAAGTGCTTTGAAGTGAAGAGGTAAACAAAGAGCTAAAATAAAATTAAAAAGGAGTATGAACAGCATTTCAGCTTGGTTTGCCTTTTTTAAAAATAAGCTGAATGGATGTAGTACCCTCTTGCCACTGTAGTAAGTCTGCAAACATTAGAAGATCAATCTAAATTGAGTTAGTGTATATGCAGTAAGCAGAAACAGGTGAAAATTAGGTTATCTGTGCCCAACTCTTTCTATTTGCTATGAACAGTGAGAAATAAACTAGTTTTTAGATGTGATTAGGTTTTGTTTATTTTCTGAGAGGGGCAGAGGCAGAACATGTGCTATATCTACCATAGTTATTAAACCAAGAAACTATATAAAAGTCACTAGCTCAGTTTTGACATTTGCCAGTAAAGGTAGAAAGCCCTCCTATAAATAAATCAAAAGTGAATCCAGGAGGAAAACCAGCAATAGTACTTGGTACATTTCAGTTTTATCTCTGAAACACAAAAGCCAGGAATTTTCTGTCCTTTCAATAAAAAAGCCCACCCCAAAAAAAAGTAATTGTCTTTGTCATTGTCAGAAATTCCAGCCAATATATAATCTGAAGTATGGTTTATAACTTCACTTTTTTTGGTTTGTTGACTCCCAAAATTTTTCCAGTGACGACATATCTTGTGCTAGCTCTTCACAGTTTCTTTTTATTATGTTCTAAAAGCAGTCAAGGAATTTAGAGGTCTATTGGCCACAAATTGAAGTCACTGTCTGCAGCAATAAAATAAAAAATGCCTGTGGCAAATATGCTTTTACTGTTACAATTCTTGGGTGCACAGTTGCTATTAATCTTTGATTTAAAGGGGCATGACAAGTCTTTGTCCCTAGACCAGCTTTGAAATCATGTAATGTGTATCAGCTTTTACATCCCTTTTGAAGCTTTTTATCCACATTAATGCACTTCTCCTTACTGGTGAGAAGCAGCAATTGCACAGGTCAGGGAGACACAGCTGTGGGCTTCCACTTTGAAACTACTGGCTTGTAGAACCCAGCATGTATTTTCCAAACTGTACCTTATCTGTGTCCTGAATTGTGTTGTAGGGCTCTAAAACTCAATCCATGTGCAGAACTGGAAATCCAGTCTTGTCTTTTCCACTAGTTTGAACATGCTCATGAGCAGTAGTCCTCACCCATTCTTACCTAAAAACTTCTGTGCCTGTTCAGCCTGGATGCTAAAGAATCAAAGGATCTCTTACTAGATGCAGCTAATGTTTTCTTTGACAGAGGTTCTCTGTCACTCATGTTTACCAGATAATAAAAGCTAGCTAGGTAGAAAATATTAAAAATTTCAATAATCATTCCCCAGTGCTGTTTGATGAACCCCTTTGAAATGTTGGTAGCTTTTCCTGTTGCCATACAGGAGGGATTTATCAGAAGAGCATTTTGCTGTTAGGTTTTCTGGCATTCAGCATCATTGGTAATCAAAAGTGCCTATTTTGCCTTCAAGAGAATTGTGAGGAGGAATAGGATTTACTCTGAAGTGTTCAGGTTCTTTCTGTCAGACCAAACTTCAAGGTCTACTGCTGTTTCTGTGTCATCTCTCACTTCAAAGGTATCTGCCCTTTGACTTTTAAATTGAGCTGTTGTTGTTGGGGCCCCTTTGGGTTGCCTGAGGCTATCAGATGTCCAAATAGCCATAACAACAGAAATAATATTTGCTTTCATATGCTAAGCAGTTCCTGTTTGATTGTTACTGGTGTGTAAGACAGTTCAGGTTTAAGGAAAGAAAATGAACAAAACCAAACTGTTCAAACTTTATTTCAGTTTGCACTCAGCTTCCTCAGACCTTCTGTTTGTGTTTGATGGTGCTTGTAGCTGTTGGAATTGGGTACAGCCATGGGGATACTTGCACAAAGGAAACATTTTTTAGTCCAGATCAAGTGTAATTATACCTGAAAGTGTTCTGGTTGGGTTCCTGTTTTAAGTTCCAGTGAATGTTCACTGACTAAACTTGTCTCTATTGAAGTTTCTAACCATTTAAACAGGAAAGGGTTATTTGCTAGGAGAGGATAGAGCAAATAGAAAGCCTTATCTCTGTCCTCTTAGAACCTGGACTCCTCCTGTGCTCACGACACTGTGCTGTAGGCAGTTCACGCTTGAGGAAAGTGTTCAGACTAGTTTCTGAGCTGGAGTTCAGCTCCCCAGGCCCCTGTATTTGTGATCTCCATGCTTGATCACTTCATTACCATTGTACAGGAGTGAATGTAAATTGTGGAAGCTCTGAGTAGCTTAAAATGCAGCAGTGCATCAGTTTAGCAACACAGATCAGTATTACCCTGTTATTTCAATGTTTTGTTTCATGTATCCAGTAGTTCCTATTAAAATATTATGCCTATTTCACAGTGCTTTTTTTTTTGGTTGAAATTTAAAGCCCTGCATGAGATTATGCACAGACACTTGAAAAAATGCCATTCCCTCCATGGTCTTCTTTTCTACTGGGGGCAACTTTTGTCTAAGATGTATCGCTCTTGCCTGCAGGATGTATCAGCTCCTGGACTATTAAGCTCATTTTCAGAAGAAAGCACTGAATACTTCCTTTGGTTGCTTTTGATTTTGGTAAAGTTCATCTCTGAATGAGAGGCTTTTCTTTAGGAAGTCTACCTTGTTCTTTCCTTCACAAAGTAACTCATTGAAGCTATTTCTTTCTACCTTTTCTTTCTAGAAGAAAAGGTAATGTCTTTACTTGTGAGTACCCAGAATGCATTACAGTGATGTGGAGCCGTTAAATATGCAGATGAGTAGTGCTAAGGATAAGAAAGATGCAAGCAAACTTGTAGCTTACAGTGCTTTGGGTTACTACAGTGCAATTATAAAATCTTCAGAAAAAAAGCTTTGCTTTTCTATGTGATAGCAGAAGAAACTCCACTGTACAAAATGCTTTTAGATTTGTTTTTCTAAATAGTAAATTTTGATGAACTTTGCATAGGTAGTAGGAGTGAGACAAATAAAAAAATCTATAAACCACAACCTACACCCTGACTCCCAGCACGCTGCCAGTCTCCCAGCATTTCTGGTTATGAAGTATTTTTAATTACCATCTGACCTGGATAATTAACATGGGAATTTCTCCATAAGTAATAGTATTTGAAGCATTTCACTAGTAAATAAAACTGTACTGTGCTTTGTATCTAAGCATAATGTACTGAAGTTTTAAAGCTTAAATAATTCACATATATAAAAACTTGGTTAACTTTTCAGGCTGCACAAATTTTCTGTCAACACACATTTCTTAAAATTAAGGGGGCTGTAAGTTAAGGAAATACTTGTGTTTAAATCAGTCTGGCTTCACATCTTAGCTGAGAAGCCTCACAAGGAACTGAGATGCACTGAACCTTGTCACTCATGCATCTGTTGTATTCCTCACTTTGTCTTAACTGACCTTGGCCCTCTCAGGTAGCCAGACTTGATTTATTCTGCAATTCAGTGCCATACTTTTGGTTTTCAAATTCTGAGGAACTGGGAACATGAGAACTTTTTTATCTCGGAGTGTAGTTTCTCTGTATATCTGAAACCACCTTGAGCATCTTCTGTGGAGAGGTTAGGAAATGGTAGCACTCCACAAATGCATGCAGGGAGACAGGTTAGCTATTTCCTTCCACTTTGTGGCAAACACTTATATACTAAATATGTCACTGTGACATTTTGTTTCTAGGAAATCATTGATATAATTGATGATGTTTATTTTAAAATAGAAATAACCAAAAATTGGGAATTTTGCTGGAAGGCCTTTTTATTACCAACACTTCTGTTAGTACACCTTCCTTGTATTTTTCGCCAAAGCAAAGAAACAGGCATTGAATTGAGATGGTATCTTTATCCAGGAGCAAATGCAAGAAATAGGGCAGTTGGTAATTCCTGCTGCTTTCTGTCTTTTGGAGAGTTACTTATTTGTCCACGTCACCTGTTGTGCTCACCTAAGCAACAGCAATGTGTTCTCCAACCTTTGCTCTTGCAATTAGAGATGCTGCTATTAGTCAACAACTATAGTGCAATTAAGTCCACGTCTAACATTAAAAAAGCTGTTTCTGGTGATAATAACTTTGTAGTGTGAAATTGAAGTTACCTGGGGGATTTTGTTTGCTTATTCTCTTCAAATAATTAAAAAGAAAAACTGTGATTGTGAGAGTCTCCATCATAATCTGATTAGTAGGTACAACTGTGCTCATTAAAATGTCCTGATCTTAATTCATCTGTAAGTTCTTGTAACTGCTGTTCTCTTTTATTCCCAGCAAATATGCTGATGTATCTTTGCTTAAGATACTTTGTTCACCCAGCTTCCTTTCAATCATATGATAAATCCTGTCTTCTTACACTGCAGTTTTTAGTGCTGTCAAGTTATTTACTAACCAGTGCTGTTATTTCAAGAGGTAGTTAATAATTAACATGGAACCAGATCATTTTATGAAAGGTTATTTTTGATGACTTTTAAAAACCCTAGGAGAGGTTGAAAATACCATTATGCTTCATAAGGATTTATTGGAAATAACAATATACTCTCAGGTGATCTGTCTCTAGTCTAAATTGCCTGCTAGGTTTAAGATAAGCCAGTGATTGTAATGTCTTGGCTCACAGGAGTCAACTCGGGTTTATTAATAATATTCACTCATAAATTCAGGATAACACTGTGCCTGTACTTTCAGATCCTAAAACAAGGTTTTGTATACTGTTCAGCAGAATTAAAATGCTGCACAGTTGCCTTAATTTCCATTGAGAATTGGGAATGAGATCAAGGGGTTTATGTAGGACAGAATGTTTTCTCCCATTTGGATGCAGGCAACTCAATTCTTTGAAGAGATTCAGACATTTTAACCCTTATTTACTTGTTTGTTGCTCTGTAGGTTAAGATGTTTTCATGGTTCCTTACAAAAATCCTCAGAATAGATGGCTTGTTTTTTCTCAGACAAATTCTTTTTTAGAATTTGTTTAAAGTGTGCCAACAGAGAAATTAGGAGTATGTCTGGTTTAGGGCTTGCCTGTCAAATAGAGACCTGGCGAGATGAATTTGTGTTGTATTTTTCTCAGGCCATCATATATTTTCCTTGCCACAGTGTTGGGGAGGTTTTGTTGAGAATTAAGATGGGCAATTTGGTTTGTAGAATGCCCATACCCAAGGATAGAATCTTTGAAAGAGAATTCCTTCCTGAGATTTGTTGGGAGACCTCAATACTATCTTTGTGACTAGATAAGATTGATGGAAGAATGCACCTTTATCATGCACATACACACACACACACACACACACACACATATGTATTTTTATATATGTGTATGTATAAATGTAAAAAGTTTCTTTTGAGAATTTAACATCTCTAAATGTATGGAACAAATGGTTAAATATAATGATGTCTGCAGGACAATACTACTGTTGGTCACTGATTCAGTAAATCACTTAGACTGGAGGAAATTGGTAAGTTTTAAATTAATGTGTGAATCTTTTGAAAAGTAAATAAATTTGCAGCCCACAAAGTTAAGGAGGAATACTTAACTCCCTGCAGGAATGAAAGTGCCTTTGATCTAAACAGGCAATGTAATTCTTAGTACCTTGTATTCAAGGGCTGCATTCGAAGCTGGGAAGCTCTATGCTAATCACAGACTCTGGTTCCCTGGGACACTGTGGAAGCATCATGGGAAAATACTGGATAACTGAATCAGTGAAAACATTCAGGTCCTTGTCATGCTATAGATGGGGTCTCTCACATGGGACCCTGTTATTGGACTTCCATGAATATTTCTGATTTCCTGGAGTATAATAGAGAACATGTTTTCTACCTTAGTTTTTTAGCAAAGTATTTCTCATTTAACATTTTACATTCCTTTTTAGTGTTTTTCCTTTCAGGAAGAGTGCAGCAGAAGCTATATTTCAATATCTCTCCTTTGCACCATATTATCAAGAAATTAATTATTGTCTTATCTCTTGATATCCATGTGAATTACTGGCTGGTCTGTATAGCACCATTAGACAGAAGAAGGGTCTGTGACTATTATATTAGCACCTAAAGGGTAGTAATTGTAGATTGAGAGATGTGTCTGGGAATTTGGTGTTCATGTTCTTTAATGGCTGTTGTGACCTTAGTGTTCAGCCACTAAAAAGGACTAACAATAAGGGATGTACACCTCAGACATTTGGAGGAAATGTTCTGTTACCCTTGTATGCTTCTGTTTATTTCATAGAGTGGACTCTGTCAGGTTTTTTGTGTTCTTACACATAATGTGGTTTGGTTAATGGTTTTGAGACACCTAGGGGTTTGACTGTTTGCACTGTGGGCCACTGTATTGTGCTGATGTGCTTGTGCATTCTGGAGTATAGGCAGTGCTGTGGCTATTGTACAAAGGTTTAGTCAAAGCTAAGAAAAGTCATCTAACGGTGCCATCTGTCTTGTGGCTCTCCCATCTATGCATTCTTCAGGCTCCAGCATTCCTTGCACACAGAATCTCATCCTGATTGTCTCTCTAGCTTTGCAGTGAGGGTGCTCTAAATATTCATCATGTTATGTATATATCATTATTAGAAATCCTGGGCTTTAAGCACACTGTCATCCATTGTTCAGTAAACACAATTACATTGCTCTATCATTCATCTCTAATGAATCCATGCTAATTGATTAATCAGTGCTGTTGCTCCACTATGATAATCCCATATGAGGAATAGTAGTAACATAACTAGCAATTACTAACATACATTGCACACCGAGGGAAACTTAACATAATACACTGTAATAATAATGCACAATACACAGGGCAAACACAGATCAGCAGGAGCAGAGCAGTGCCCCCAGCCAGGCCTGGCATTCCATGGCATGGCTCTGTCTTTTGGGAGGAAAGGTGGTCAGGTGGACCAGATTGTAGTGGTCTTTGGATGTGTGACCCAGTGATTACTGGTGCAGGGACTATGTCGGGCTGTCCGTGATGAGTGGGGTGTTGCAAAAAGGCATGTCTGGGAAGGTGGGGGCAGTCTTTCTCATAGTTACTGGGGTGACTGCCTTCTTGGCCTAAATATAGCTGCCACAGTGACTGCTGAAGTAAGAGAAAAAGCATTGTTGTACCATTACAGCATCTTACTCGTGCTACTGTTCCAAAGCAATGAGTACAAACTTCTGATCCAAGTCAAGGTTAACATTGGCTCTCGCAGGCTGTAAGCGGTGCTTGGTAGGCTGATGGTAACAGTTTGGTTATCCTTGCTGTTACGGAATCATTGGATCTATGGATTCCTTTTGACCACCCAGCATGTTTAAAGTGTCTCATTATACGTGGCATTCATCAAGAGAATTAACAGCAGAATATCAAATGCAATCTTTGATGAAGACACTTTTAAACTCTGAAAATGGATATGATTTTTAAATTTTGGAAACTGCCGTTGTTCACTCCCACTGTCATGGTGGTGAAGATATGTGTAATTTTAATTTTGATGAAAAATCCAGGTGAAGTCAATAAAGAATTTATTGCAAGGAATAGAGATGCAAGGCTAAAGTATCACTTGTACATTGAGCTCTTAGATAATACATATTTTTTAGAAGCCTTTCAAATAATATTGAGGACATATTGTTGTGACAAAAGCAGAAAGTTTTGATTCAGTAGTGTAATTACATTTGTAAAGTTTTGTTTGTTGTGCATTAGGTTTTTGGGATTTTTTTTTTAAGTGTTCAGAATTAGTAGCTTTATGTGGTGGAAATAAAATTCAAATTTTCTTTGTTGGGGAAGTAGGGATATGGCATCATACATGATACTGTCTAGATAAGATTTAGACATCCTCTAAGTACTACCTTTGTAATGTATAGTGGGTTTAGAGGTTTTTTTTCTTTACTTTAAGAAAGGAATACAAACAGTTTCTCTCTAAACAAATAAGAAATTAGTCAAAATTGAGCTCTGTAGTTTGCAAATCACTTGTAAAATGTTTTGTTGATTAAAGATCTTGGGAGGCTTCCAACAGTGAGTCAAGCCAGGAAAGGTCATGCTGGAGTTCTCTTGGTCTGAGAAAATTTGGTAATTTTCTTGTAGAAACATTAATTTCTTTCCCCTTTTTGCAATATTAATTTCCCAGTGGCAGTTTCCAAGCAAGAGAAGGGGATTAGTGTGCATTTGTGGAGCTAATGATAGTGCACTTTTAAATGATTCTTGTTGCCATGGGAATAATTGCTTACAAATAATGCATGTAGTAACTCAAATGTCCAAAGTTTGTGCACTTTTTTTAAACACGCATTTTTGTCTCCAAATGGATGATACAGAAAAAAATCACAAATTTTAGCTTGGAAACACCTGCTTTTTTGCTGCCTTGCATTGTTGATACCACTGCTAATATTCTTTATAAATAAAAGGCTGCCCATGTATTTCTGGACTGTAAATTTAGCAATAGTACTTAAAATATGAAAGTATAATAAAAACACTACAAGGTAAATAAAATAAAAATATTAATGTCCTAGCAGATAGCATGCCTCAGGTCAGCCAGAATATTTTAAGTGCTCTAAGCATGGCTTAGTTCAAATTAATAATCTTCCTGAAATGCAAATACTACTGACTCCTGACACAGACTCCTGATATTACTCTGTAGTGTCTCGTTGGCTTGCAGTGCAGCCAGAGAGCTCATAGGCAGTTAAAACCAGTAGGATAAATGGGGAGAGAGCAAATAAACATATCCTCTTTTTTAAAGGTGCCAGTGATCATATGGCTGTCCAGTTAACTGCATGCTTTAAATAATTATTTCAATATTGACAGCTCCTAAAAGTTGTGAACATATACCATATTACTTATGTTACCAGTAGTTCTATGGTTGGTGTGTGGGTTGTTTGGTTTGGGGCTTTTTTCACCCTTACTGGAACATTTCCTTTTATTTTAAGAGTTGATTTTTGGCCAGTAGAGGTGCGAAATCCTAATATTTATCAATATACTATCAATGCTTTTAAAAGCAGCTTTCTGCTGTTTTGGAAAAAACATTGCTCACACCTCAGCCTAGAAATTGTTAAAAACGTTGGGCCTAAGTCCAGAGTTTTATGTGCAGGAAAGCAACTTCTGGAGTCTTTTAACTGAGGTGTTTTTTACATTTTTCTTTTTCTCTCAGCCATTCACAAATTGAAGTACTTAGGCACTCTGGCTGCACCTCTTCCTTCCCTTCACCCATGCAAAACAACTGCCAAGGAAGATGTGAACTCTCCAGTACTGTTACAACTAGCAATTTTTTTTCTCAGCAGGAGAGAAGTTTTTCCTATGAGGATTTTTGCAGTTCTGTTGCCAAAATCGTATACAACAATTTGATCCCCAGGCCTAAAGTAATCCTTGGTGCTCTTAATAATAAAGAACTTCCTGTTTGTGTAGTACTTTAAGAAACAGAGCATTGCTTTTTCCAAGCAGAGAATGCTCCTCAGCTAGATTTTTGAGTGATTAAGATGAAACAAACTGGAAGTAGGTATAGCAGGAACAGTCAGGGAGAACATTTTGAAGGTTGACGCTGGCAAGGTGTATTTTACATTCAGAAGCTGAACGTGTCCAGAAGAGCTCAGTGGGAGTGCAGGGCAGAGAACCTGGCTGGTGTAGTTTGTGTCCCTGAAGAACTGAAGCTCCTGTGGTTTTGGTTCCTGCTGATTTTGGTGCTCCCTGGGAGCTGTGCTTGATACTAAGAATATCTTGACAACGTAGAAGGCAGGGACTCCAAGTTGTCTGCTGGCTTGGGGCCAGTAGTAATTGGGAGGGTAGAGGAGGTTGTCTCCCACACTTAATCCAGGAGGTGGTTACCCTTTCCTGGTGTCGTGGGCTCAGCATGTCCTGTTTGCTACTGAGAATTTGCCCTCATGTTATTTTGACTGAAGTTGTTGAGCACTGAGCTAAAGAATAAGCAATAACTTTGAAAATGTGTGTATGTATGTGTGTGATGTTCCTGAGAACTTCCCTTGAACTACACATGTGATACAGTAGCTCCTAATCTGCTTCAGTGCCAAGTCAGTCAGAGCACTTAGACCTGCTGGGGAGGGGGATTTCAGGCAGCCCAGTGTTTGCACTGAGCAGTGTATGCAATCCACCAGTGCAGTCCAGCTGTAATGATGACCCTCAGCAGAGAGATGCTAACAAACAATTTGGGAGAATAATGTCTTACTCCAGGCTGATTCTTAGGAGAGTGTCTATTTATACCCTTGGTTTAAAATAATCTTCTACATGCCAAGATCACAACTCACTACAGTATTCAAGAAATCCATTGGTATTTTTCCATTGAGGGGAAAAATATTGCTGTTGTGGTTCCTGAAACTGTCATGTAATTGCTAAAAGCCATACTATATTATGGCTTTTCTTTGAGCTCTGCTAATTAAACATGAAGCCACTTGGATGTTATTAAAAATATCTGAAGACATACAGCTATTCTTATGCTGAAAAATACCTTTTACCAGTCTAGTTGAGTACATTTCAATTGACAAGATTGAAAGAAGCCGTGTGATTCTTATTTTCATATTAGTCAACTGCCTAAAAATCATCTTTAGCAAGTGATTAATTGCATTTGTAGATACTGCACAATTGCATCAATTATCCATTTCAAATTAATTTCATTCTGACTAGTTGAGAGGATGATGTAGTTTAATCAGTAAGTGAAATGGAAGTGTTGTAAGCTGTTTAGAAATATTTCCCACGTTCTATGGCACAATGATTTAAATCAAGCAGACCACTGGAAAAATAAGAAATACACAGTAACAAACATTAATACCTTTCCTTCACTTCAGCAGCATTTTATTATACTCCTTTGCATTGGTTTCCACCCTTGATGTATTGATGATAGCAATACAGTGTGAATTATATTTTATTATGCTTATTTGGATGGAAAAAAGGAAGCTATGTTAAATTAAAAAATGAATCTGGAATTTTTTTTAGGCATTGTTTTGCATGCCTTTGCAATACTAATCCATTCTTTCACATATTTTAGGAAGTGATTTTGGGTGTTATGTAAAGCTGTGTGGACTGGAAGACTGGAAGTTAGCCTGTTGTTATCTTTATAATGAAAGATTAGCTGAGCAAATGAAACACAGATGTTGACACTAACTTCATACCTAATCCTTGAATGACTGTGAATCACACGCAAGAAACACAAGTGATGCCCAAGAGAACTGCTCACCACCCACTGACTGATGTCCAGCCTGATCACTGAGTAGTGACTGGCCTCTCCCAGCCAGCTCCCCCCGGTTTATGTACTGGCCATGGTGTTCTAGGCTGTGCAGTATCCCCTTGGCCAGCTGGGGTCAGCTGTCCCAGCTGGGCTCCCTCATGGCTTCTCGTGCCCCCATCTCTGGCAGAGCACAGAGAACTGAAGTGTTGTTGACTTAGGCTAAGCACTACCTAGAAACAGCCAAAATATCAGTTGTTTATAAACATTATTCTCATACTAAATCTGAGACACAGTACTGTGCCAGGTACTAGGAAGAAAATTAATTCTGTCCCAGTCCAAACCAGGATTCCTCTGCTACAAAGGTTTTTTCTTACTGGGAAGTGTTGCTGCTGCACTTACAGTACAGGTTTCTGCTAACTGGAAGCTTGTTAGGTATTTCACTTGCCAGATTGTTCCCTAGCCTTGAGATAACCTGACTGTACACGGAAAGTAATAAAGATAACTCAAATCTTTTCTTTATAAAGGGTTCTAGTGCCACATCTTCAATTAGGCCCATTGTGGATTTAAGGCCAAATGGAGGAGTACAGATACTGATTTTCAATCTGAAATATTTTGAAAGCTTGTGGTGTGCTGCATTTTTCTTTTTGCAAACTGAGGCTGACAAGTATTGTAATGAAGGGCAGTGGTTACTGTGGTTGAATGAAGTTTCTTAGCCATTTCAGGAACACACAACTTACATTTTGTCCTAACAGACCAAGTGATCTACAGACAAGCCTTTTGGGCCTAAAAATCGTGTACAGTTGGCCAGAACTTTAAAACAGCAGTGTATGTTACTGCTGGCCATTACAGCAAGATATGTATAGATTTGGTTCAAATAGTGTTATCATATTTTAACCTGTGCTTGGTTATATTATTACTGAACAAGGGGACTTTTTGTGTGTGTTCCATGAGTTATGTGGTCTTCTGTATGCAATGTCAGGTATTGCATTTGTTGTTCTAACTAAAGGTAAACAACTTTATAACACGGACTAATTGGTTTGGGAATATTTATGAAAGTGTTGATTTTTAAAGCTAAATATAGCACTGTGGCTTTTTAGACTCATTCTGGCTGTCAGAAATGCTCACATGATCCTGAAAGTGTTGCTAAAAATGTTCAATTTTTAAATGCGGTAATTAAAATTGTCTGTTGTGAGAGCAGTAGATGAGACATTTCCTGCACTTGTAAACTAAGCATCCCTTTCACCCCCAGGTTTCCTTGCATCTCACTGTTTATGTTGGTGGGATCTGAACTCTTACTGAACCTTCTTGGAAGAGGTTTGCTGTTGGCCAAGGAGGGAGAGGGAGCTCTGCAGCCTGGCACTCTGCTCCATGACCTTCTGCTCTTTGATTTGGATACTTTTCCTTTGTTTTAAAGAGCTGAGGCCCTCAGGGAATACAGTACTGGAAACTGGAACTTCAGACATACATTTTCACTTTTAACTTTGTCATTAAAAGAAAGTCTCATTGTCATTAAAAGAAAGATAAAGATACTTTCCCTTGGGTATACCAGACTGTTTGAGTCCCAATTTGAGTAGATATGTGTATTTCTTCTATTAATAGATCTTATTTATTTCCTTCAAGTTTTTTGCTAGTGTTTGATGACCATTTTATACTCCAAGTGTATCCTGCACTCAGTATTTTCTCCTGTTCTTTATTTAGAGTGCCTATTCTCTACATTTACCTATTTTGAGATTTTTCTCATGTTGGTTATTGTATAACAAATTTTTTTCAAAGAAGATGGGGTGTTTTTTCCTACACAGTTTTCTTAAAAATAATGTATTGGCAATTTTATGCTACCCAAAAACTTACTTGTCTTAAGAATAAATTGTATTCTGAGCCTACCACACAGACTTGAGGTGATTTAGGGCCCTTCTATAGCCATTGGTGGCCTGTGAATATTTCTAAAGTTTTCTTGCTGAGCTATGTGGTTTACTCTGCTCTTGTGTGAATGTGCAAACTTCTGCTGCAAAAGAACCTTAACAAAAGATTTGGTTTTAGCTAAAATGGAATTCAAAACTATAATCTAGAGTTTAGGCAGAAAACAGATGCTTTTTTTTTGAAGATACCAAAATCTAGGTTTTTTGGGTTGCAGTGATAGTGCGAAAACAGAGCAGTGGGACTGGTAGTCAGCCTGGCTGTCAGGGCAGCCACTGCTGTGTTGGCTGCTCAGGGCTGCACCCTTTGATTGTAATACAAATGGTTGGCTTGACCATTTACAGTCAATTCTGCCTCTCTGTCTCTTTTTCTAGCCAGGAATGGATACTTTCATGTCTCTGTCCAAAAGTGCCACTATTGCTTTTCCCCTCTGATATTTTGTGGTGTTTATGAAATGAGCCTTTTCAAAAAATAAAGAAAAAGCTTAGACTTTGTCATACTCCCTAAGCTAGGTAAGACCATGACTGATTGTATCCTGTTTATTGCTGGGGCTAACATATGCCCATGCTGACTGTTGAATTGAGAAGGGTGAATGTTCACAAAGTAGAAAATGTTACTACTGGTATGTACTCTGTCCTTCTCCTACTGCCTCCCGTTCGTGTTGACCTACCTCGAGAGCTGTCACATAATGAATACAAGACTCTTTCTAGCATTTGGGTTGCAGTTGTTTGCAGAGGGCTATTATTTAATTATTTAATAGAATCACTCTCTTCTGCTTCAGTTCTAATTTGAAGAACAGGTTTTTAGTAGCACTAAGAAGAATTGCTTAATTCAAATTATCCCTATGCAAATAAATTTAAAAACTTCCACTGTTCTTAGATACATATGCTTCCTTGGCTTTTGTTTTTACCACACCATTTTGCATTTTATTCCTATGTCCTAAGTGAAAACCACAATTCTGTCACTGTAAATCTGTTACAGTGTCAGCTGAATTTGAGTCGAGGTTTGTTAGTCAGTGTCATTAATTCTGCTACTATTGAGAAATTGACAATCAGTCTTTAAAAACTGAACAAGAGATTGAGCATTTTTGTGCGTATTGGATCCTTGTCTTTTGACAGTTTCTTTACTTGTGTATTTTTGGTTTGCAATTATTCTGCTTGTTTGTTAGGAGATGATCTGTTTAAATTTACTGTTCTTCTAATGTAATGCTGAAGTATGAAAGGAATTTGTCAATTTATAGTCATTGTTACGTGACTGGAGCTCTAATGTCATTCTCAGAGAGCTCAGTTATAATGTCAGTGTTATGATTCATGTTTCCTTGATCAGTTAAGCCTTTAAATATATCTGGCTTTGTGTTTATTGACTTGAGCATGTGATAATCTGTGATATGTGGGAGCACTATACGCCTGCAAATCAAAACAGGCAGTGGTGTGCAGGATGTGGGCTCTGACACTGATCTTTTTCTGAAATCCTTCAGCACATTTCTGTCCAGTCAGGAGAGGATAACTTTTCTTTAGGATCTTTTACCCTTAAATTTAAACAAGCAAAACCCCCATAGCACAATAAACAAACAAACACACCGACCTAAAAAAACCCCATAAACAAAAGAAACCAGAAAAGCAAGCTATGTGTTATGGATTACAGACTTCACCCTCTAATTCCTCACAGAAGTTTTATCTTGTGGAAAGATTAAAATGTGGACACATGTGACTGTCAGGTACCTCATAAGGCTACCCCATTATTTTCTGGCACAGGAATGATCATACCTTGAAACATGAGACATTTATAAATCTATTTCTGGAGACCTCTTCCATAGGTCTGTTACCCTTAGTATCTACAATAATCCTCTTATCTGCTGGTCTGGCCTTTAACAGAAAAGGCTGTTTGTTGCCATCTTTCTGTAAGGATCTCTTGCTTATCTTGGAATGTAACTGTGCTTTTAGGAAACTGAAGTATGTGATTATACTTATTGATCAAAAAATGGTTCTTTGTGGTCAAAAAATCTGTGAATGAGTCAGCAGAAACAAGATATGAGATTGTGTTCTGAACATGAGTATTTATGATTGCTGTGAAATCTGTTTCCCAAGAAGTGGGAGGTAGGGGTCAAGCATGGATGTAATCTCACCACAGCAAAAACAACAGTAACCAAAAGCCCAGAAACAGAGAAATGACATAGTTTATGTAGCTTGTGTAGACTGCAAGGGAGGCTTCAGATAGCAAAACAGTTCTGGGGCATGAGTAGCATGTTTTCTGTCATGTACTGTATTGCAGCCAGTGTCAGGAAGAAAAGGGTCTAGTTAATTCACAAGCCTAAATCTATACATGGCATGACTACATCTAACTTTCCAAAGAGCAGAGCCTTTGTAGCACCAAGGTTTTCAGTGGCAGGCTAACAGAGGTTAGCTTTGTTGGGAGCATTATTGTTGAGAGGTTTGTCTGCTTCCGTCATATGTTGCTACCAAGACTTTTTTTTTAAGCTTTTGTCAAGATGAAGTTTCAGTATATGAAGGCTATGTGTCTGATTTCTGTTGGTAATGCACTGCTTGAGGTCGAATTCTAATTTACAAGGTTAGGATGGAATACACTTCATATAACAAGAATTGTTCCTTGACACATGGTACCACTGTGAAAAGCGATTGGAAGAGATGGCACATACTAAATACACAGCTTTAAAACATGGTTCTTTATTTGTGACAGAACTACACTGGTCTTGCAGTTGAAGCCAAGTCTGTTTGCTTCTGCTCTAATTAACACACAAAGAGCATCACTACCAATATTAGAGGTTCAAAAGCACCATGTGAACCAAAAGGGATCCAACTTGATTTATGTCTCAAGGGTTTGCTTGCAAGGCTGCTCATGATTTTGAAGCACAAGGCAGCCCACACTTTCCCCCAACTCTCTTGATACTTATAAACTAAAAATAAATTCTACAAACATTTGAGGAACTGGAAATGCAAAACCTTTAAATCCACCTTTTGAGTAGAGCCATCTTTTGAGAGAAGCTGAAACTTTTAATAACCAGTGTAGGACTTTTATTTAAAATTAAATTACCTATCTTGTTGGCTTTGTTCTTTGAAATTAATTTATAGCATTGTTACCTTTTGCTTAGAGACAACTTAATATGGCAAGTGTGTACACTGGAAAACTGTACCACTGCAGCAACAAAAAAATAATTATTAACTTTAGCCTTTATTTAGTTAAGATCAGGCTCTGAATTGAATTCTCTTAGTGTGTTGACAGCTGAAGATTTATGTCTTCCAGCTCTATTCCTGTTACAAGGTTGACAGATGTGACCTCTCCAGAAAAGGTCTTTGTTACGGATTTTGCTCTGTTTACGTTATTGCCATAAGGGTTGGGATGAAGTACAGTATGTTAAAGCTAATACATCACCTGCTGACAGTGGTCTTATCTCATTGGTAACTATTTCCCTCTCCCAGTATGAAAAAAGTACAAACATTGAGTATAAGGAGCACGAAAAGAAAGTTAAATAATAGTTTTCAAGAGCTTTAGCATTGGTGTCTGGACCCTGTGTACATTGTGGTTTTGTGTCTGATTGTCCAAGTGGCTACATAATTTCTTTTTCTGGGAAGTTACTCTGAAAAAATGTCTTTGCCAGATAGACACTACTAAGGGATAGAGCGCAAAAAAATTGTTGGGTTTGCTCAGGGTCTGTGTGATCTCTTGGGAGAAGGGAGGAGGCTCAGAGTGGGAGAGAATGGCATTCAGGTTAGATAGGCAAAGAAAGTGAAGTAGTACAGCAAGCTTCTCCAGTGGAAGGGTGGTGGGACTGGCACGAGGAGCAGGACTTTAGATACCCTCGTGTTTCCCCAAATGCAGTGTCACAGGTGCTGCATCCAGAATGGACCTTTCAGTCCTCACTGTCAGTGAGATTATGTTATTTTATGACTGCCTTTCTCTTCCAAATACAAACTTAAAAATACAAACACAGCATTGTTCTGCATGCATAATTATGTACATAGTTCCAATATGTGCTTTGAAATCTCTCCACAGGGTGCTTCCCAGGCATCCTTTCAGGATGGGGAGATGAACCTCACAGGACCCACAGAACTACTGTTGGCTCAGAGGGCCCGGCTCCCTGGCAGGTAGGAGCAAACAAAACTTCTGTTTGGTGCAGGCTCAAGTGTGGTTTATCAATTTATGCAATACAAGACTGACTTCTCATTTCAACTTTACCTCAGGTGTTGCATTGTGCTTCTCGTCACCATGATCTCTTCCTCCTCCCCCTTTCCCACCCTAAAATTGCATTTGATTCACATAGCAGAGCACATATTTGAGCATGACAATCTCTTACCCTCATTGATGAATATGAATGATGTTTTTGGGCTGTTTGTAGTATAAGGGTAAGGGGGAAACATGGGTTTCGATTTCTATTCAATCCTGCAAGTGTTTCAAGTCTTAAGATAGAGGATGTTCCTAAGTCATGTATTATATCTCAATAAATAACTATTTGACTCAACCATATGATGTTCTTCAGTTTAAGTGTCACCTCTGGTATTGAGGGGTAAGGTTATTACTTTGCTATATCCTGTAGTGGATTTTATATCTGTGTTTATACACAGTGAAACCTATTGTTAATATTTGCAATATTTCCCTGTGCATTGCTTCACTAGAGTAGTTGGGTGGAATGAATCCTTTTCTTCTCTTCATTCATAACGAACTAGAGATGGCCAGTGCTGTTATATCTGAATGTGGTCATGGTCCCACTGACAGTTTGGGAACTAAGTTTTATTTTAACCAGTCTAAATTTTGAACAAAAGTTAGGTAAATATATAATCTGCATTGAAAACCAGTGGAGTAAAACTTGAGAGCTGCATAGCCAAAACAAAAGGATGGGAAATCAGGTGTTCTCAAGAGGTTTAGTAATGAGGAACAATGTTTATTGCTCCTGAAATCCAAGGTGAAATTCAAAATGGCTGAAATGAAATTGAAAAATAATGATTTTGTAGATAGCATTTGTTACACCAAATTATCGAGCCAGGCTGCCATAGTGTCAGAGAGTAAGTTGGTCAGATCTTCAGTAGTGGTGTTGGAGTTTTTTCTTCCTGCTGTTTTTGTCTCATCATAAGTTTAAATTTCAGTTTTGACTGGTGATTCAGGTCATGCTGAAGTCACCTTTTTGAGTAGGTAAAGGAATTCAGTACTTTGTCCAGTATCTTGTGTTTGTTGCAGAACTCCTGTGGTATATATAGCACATTGTATAAATAAATTAAGAAGTGTTACATGACAAACTTCTGTGTGACAGCTAAAATGTGAAAAATTAATCTGTTTCAATTTTGATGATGGCAGATAGTCATTCACTGTAATTCTGCAGCTTATAGTTGTTTGTCAAAACAGTATAAAATAAAACTCATGAAATTAACAGGATCTGCATGCCTTAATCTTAGAGCATTTATCCTTGCAAACACCTGAGGAAAAACAAGTCTTAAATTCCCATTTTACCTACATGAGGTCTGGGAAAGAGGCATGAATATGTACCCCACACCTGTGGAGAAGTTTGCTGGAGCAGGGACTGTAACATTGGTGGTGGTCTGGGACATGCCAGAATTTGTGGAGAAGGATCACCTTTCCTTTCAGAGCGTGTCAAAAATTTGTCTTTTCCTTACAAGGGAGTTAATTTCTCAGGTTATTTTATTCTTTGAGTCATAATTTCAGTAATTTTATGGGCAATTTTATCATCTTGGTACAGTTGTGTTTTTCAACTCAATCTGTGGGTTTTTTCCTCCCTCTTGGAGGCCTCCTTGTCCCCCAGTGCCTATGCCATTTTGTAATTTCTTCTCCTGCCTGCTGATACTGATACATTTTTTGGATGGTCTCATCATGAAAAGGAACTGGAGTGTTATTCCAGCTTTCTCTGCACCTGCCAGGCCTCTAAGTTACATGCCTGCTGATTAGTGTTCATCATGCAGGTATAGAACTTAGTTTAGTTGCTAATGCTTGTTTTCTCTTCATGGAATGTTGCTAAAGACTTCTACAGCTTGTTTCACCTGAGGTAATTATTATGCATCACCAAATATATGCACTCATTTGTCTCTTGATCCGTTAATTTGTAATGGGGATTAATCAAGCTCTGTGCACACTCTGTTCTTATTTACAGTTTTCCTTATGCCTTTTCTGGGGTGTTTTAGACTATCTAAGTCCTCTTAGGAATTTTCTGAGAGCATATTATTGTTTATCGAGTTAATTCATTGCTTGCATTTGGGATTCTTCAGAAGAAGGCTAGGATACTTGTTTGCTTCATCATTTGGTGGCTCCTGGAAGCATTGGCAATGACAAAAACCCTTGTGACACTTTGCAGAGGTATTCAGTTTTCTGAAGTGGCCAGGTCTTCTCTGGCATGTCACAAAGCAGACAATAATAAGCTTAGGTTTCTGGAGATCTCTTACAATTTTTGCTGAATTCTGCAAACTGTCTTGACATAGGAACATGGAAGGAAAAGTGATAAAGAAGATAGATTGGGACCCACTTAATTGATACCTGAGCATCACAGTGTTGAACAGATAGGGAGCAGAGGGAAAGCTGGCCAGAACAGGGTGTTCCCAAGAATACTATTGCTAGTATTTTTTTCTTTTTTGAGATGAATTGTCTTAATCTTGATTGAGATTGCATTGTCTGAAAAGCATTACCAAAACCAACCAAACAAATGAAAAAACAAAATGGAGAGAAAGGAGCAGTGTTTCTTTAAACAGTCACAGTAGAATAATTCTACCAAAATATGCCTTGTTTGTGGTTCCTGTGTCCTGAGGAGATTTTTAAAAAACACTGTTTTGCTTGCAAGATTTGAGATGATACTATCAGGAATTTTTCCTCACAATTGTGAATTATATCAGAGTATTTGTAAAATATTCCACTTTCTTCAAAGAGTCAACATTAGAGAAATTCTGAACATGGTATTTTGTAAAGCAAAGTTAGTTCATGGTTCTGTGAAATTCACAAGAATTTGAAAAGTCAAAGAATTTAAATTTGATAGCAATTATTTTAATTTTTTTCTTTTTTCTTCTAAGTCAAGTTTTTTAAACTGCTTTTCCAAAAGTGTTTTCACTAGGAGTAGAAGGTTTAAAAAGGGAAATATTGAGTCAGTAGAGACCATCTGTCTGTCTCAATTATCTTTATTTGATTGAATGTAAGTAAGGAAAGTTTTATTAATAAAATAATACTAAATAATAAAACTTTTTTTTTCCCACAAGCAGTAAAACAAGCATCTTAATACCTAATTTGTCTCCTTTTATACTGTTCCTTCTGAAAGAAAGCGTTACTTATAATTCTGTTGTATTCAGGTATTTTTCTTGTTTTTTAAAGTCATTAGGGCCATGAGGGGACCACGAGGTCATTAACCCTTCATTTAAATAAGTCACATTAAGAGATGTTAATAAAGGTAATATTTCAGCCTAATTGTGAGCTACTTCATGCTGTGGACAAAAGGCTGTGGAAGAAAGAAAACTGCTGCTGGCCCTGCTCCTCTCCCAGCTTTCCTTCCTGTCACTGAGCTTGGTAAGCTTTAAGGCTTAGTGCTTGAGCAAAAGAGCAGCTCCTCACCTGAGGGAATGATCTGAGCCTTATCAGCACCAACCTGTCTGAGGTCAGAGTCCCTTTCTAACTACAGCCAGTAATGGGTGTTTCAGAGGGAAGCAGACAAAAAGAGTACCATGCTTAATATTTCATGATTGAGAAGCCTAGTCAGTTGAACATTAAGGTCCAGACTTGGATTGTTTTATATTCCTCACTCAAGCAGGAAAACTGTTTGATTTGAAGAAAGTCAGTTCTCTGGTTTAAGTAGGTGAAATCAGTTGCAGGTGGGGTAAATGTGTGTCAGTATGGAGGGGTTTTGGCTCCTCTGTTTAGACATTATTGGGAAGTCTCTTTGCCTGGATTATCTTAAAGCATTTCACTGCAAAAGTACTGGGAAACTTTTCAGGACTGTACCCTTTGGGAGTCTCAAAATTTTAATATGACAATTTGAGAGTTGAACTTTCCTATAGGAGACACTTGAAACATTGGGTCGTTGGAATGTTTTTTAATGGAATAAATAATGACAATCCTCTTGTAAATTCAGAAGGTGGCTTTTTTGTTGTTTTTTTGTGAGCAAAGATGATGTTCAGGGTAAACAAGCTAGTGCCATCACTGTATAAAATTTAGTATTTCTCCGTGCCTCCTTTCATGTTCCCTACTAGGTCTGAAAGATTTTCATGGTGAGAAGGAGGTCTTGATACTCTATAGATGGTCAGATTTGTCACAACTTTTAACACTGAATTCCTTAGCACACTGCACATGGGAATACTGGTTTTGAAAGCCTTCCTTTTCTTAGTAAAAATTACTGTGTTAAGGAACAGTAAACACAAATCTGCTTGGAAGTGGATATTTAGCTTAATAGCAGTGGATTAGTTGGAACTCAAAGGGTAATTTATGCATAGATAATTCATTATGTGTTTTCATTATGTTAGGTTTTGCTGTCTTCCCACTTCTTTTTAGCAGAGGTCAGGGTCAGTTCCTTGGTTTAAGCACTGTAGATATATAATTAAAGTGTAGCTGAAGCATTTTTTCCTTCTCTGTGTTTTCCTATTTTTAACCTACTGTATCTTTCATTAGTCTAACAACAGAGAATTGGAACAATTTGATTTAGAGAAAAAAAGACACGAAGTCCCAGTGCTTGCAGGCTGTCTGATTTCTTTCTAAAACATCACAGTTAATCTTGTGAGAACTAACTAATTTTAGTGTGGAAAAAAAAAAGTCTGGAATAACTAGATTAATGCATTTTAGTTAGGAGAAGGTGATTTGTTTCCTCTTCAAGCATGAAACTGGAACATTGTGACATTATTTCATAGTAAATATTCGAACTTTGCGGATAGTTTGTTTAATTTTGTGTAGAATGAAGCAGCTGCTGTGTTCCTGTCTCATATGAAAGAGTGACCAGTTTCCTTAACTGTGCCTGGAAAGCTTATCCTTGCCTACACATTGAGCTCCTTTTTCTTCTTCTTGTAAGGTGCTCTCTACCCCTGTTTAGATACTTGACTATGTTCACACTACATAACATCTTGAGTTCCAGTTCCTTCTTCAGGGCTTTCAAGACCTTTTCATCAATGGTTTGAGGACCTAGTTGAAAAGAGGGAAGGGAAAATGTGGAAAAGGGGTAGGAGATGGGTGGGAAGTGTACTATCTGACAGCTTTAGTTGAGCTGACTACTCTGGAAACCTTCTCTGGAAGAAGGGAGACAAATACTTTATTATCATCAGTAACTGTATTGGTTTAGTATGTGAAAAAAGTACATGGACAGAGCCATCACCCTCTTTATTTGGATAATGCTGTGCATGCTTCCTCTTTAAAATCCCTTATAGGAATTTGACATCCCCTGGAGGCCTATGCTCTCCACCAAATGTCAACACCCTTTGTCAATGGATGCTTTCTCTGGAAATCAAATGGAATTGCAGCATTGGAGGAAGAGGCATGGAACTGAAGGTGCAAGTGAAGAACAAGCAGGAGATACAGCTTAATAACTGCATCTGTGAACTCTGCATCTGATTGACATTTGATTCGCCTTTTACTTGGTCATGGTCCATAAAAACACCCCAAAGCATGTTCAGAGTATCAGCTGTGCTTTTCTGTTTGCAAGGGAAACACTGACATTCTGCACTAAGAGATTTTTTTTTCAGATATGGCATCTTACTAATCTGTACCTTTTCTTAAAAACACTTTAAAAAGTGTTGAATATGACTGAAATTGCAAAGGAGAATGCCTTTGGAATGGGAAATAGTTTGTGTTAACTCAAGCAGTAGATTCTTGTGACATACACATGATGACAAGTTTTGCCCAGTAACCCATGCAGTAAGCAGCTTTTCTGAGGTGCTGTCTTCACTGTGTTGTAAAACAATTAATCTGCTTTAGGCTGTGCCTACTGCATTCTCCAGGAGAAATAACCAAGATTCTCTGATTGTTTTTAACTGAGGAAGGTCAAAGCACCTCAGTGAACTCGGACTTGCTGCAACGGTGGGAAACATTTATTTCTGGAGAGAGTTCCCTTTTAAGCATCTGTGTGCTCAGTAGTTGGGATTGGTTCTTCAGTGTTGTTGGGTAGTTTGTAGAGAAGCTTTCAGCTAACACATCTTTTCCCTTTGTGTAACTCACTAACTGCTGATTCTTGATACAGGTTTCAGGAGAGGGAGCTATAGTATTCCACAGCAAGGACATTGCAAATCTGAGGATCAGATTGATTCACCACTAAATATGACCACTAAATGTGCAGAATTCCATTTAAATTTTGCTTTTCATGTTGCCCATGCTGTGCCTGCACACTACTCATGTGTATACCTTCTCTCTTTAAGTACTGAACAGTACTTAACAGCATCTTTAATAATATGCATGGCAAGCCTGCTTGACAAATGTGATAGACAGTAAAGAATTTGTCAGAAATTAATAATATCAAGTAAAGAAGAATTTAAATATTAAATGATGACAGCTTCTTCAAGTTAAAAATCAACAGTACAGTGTTGAACATGGTCTTGGATCAGGTCATGCTGGACAGGTGTTCTCCCCTGAGTGAGACCTGAGGTACCTTTGTGCAGCAAGGGGAAGGGAGGTGCCAGCATGCACTGGAAGAAGCCTGAGTGCCATGTTTCTGGTGGGGGTGAACCTTGCACTTTGGAGAAATTTCACTGACATAAGTGCTTTTTAAAAGTTCACTTATTTTGACTTTAAGGACATATTGTGTGTGTTCCATAGAGTCTGGGTTTCAAGTTCAGTAACGACAGGATTTCCTGAGTTAGGAGCTCTGTCTGCTCCTTGAGTAACAAGCAGGAGATACTCAGAGTGCAGCACACTGAGGCACCCTCTGTGCATCACTCACCCGTGCTCCCAGCCTCTCATCCCCAGCTAGAAATTTTACTCCAGATATTTATACTGATGTGATAGGCCAGACTTGAGTTTTCTTTTACTGCAAAAGGCATTTAAGATCTGTGGGGGAGATTTACGAGTAACTTACTGGAATTTAATTTTTTCCTGTTTTGGGGGTTTGTTTGTTTTTAAAATGTGTTGAATATTGCAGAAAATCTATAAATTACGTTCTCTGTTGTCACAGCTATCAAGCTGCATTAGATAGCAATTCTGATTTCTCCTGCTTCTTTCTTTAGTTTTTTTAACCTAGCTCTGTCAAACTGAAGAGTCCAAGCACCTTTGTGTCCCATGTGCCTTTGGAGTTTAGTAATTAGTGTTCTTAGAGCTCATCCTATTTAGGATGTCACTCAGCCATGCCCTGTTCCTGAATACTTTCTCCAGTATAGTATAAACTGTAAGCCAGCGTGAAATAGTACAGTGCTGAGTTCAGCTGTCCTTGTGGGCAGATTAAACCTGCCCCAAGAGGGACAGAATGAGTGAATGATACCAAATGTGTCAGAATCTCTAATCTTTGAGGTTCTTAAACAAATAGAAGAAACAAATCAAATCCCAGGTGTCCTGGTTTCTAGATTATTTAACTGTCATACTTTCATAGGTATAATAGAAGAATAACATGTCCTCAAAGGGCTGTTTTCTTCTTGGATGTAAGAGTCCTGTTTGTTTGAGAATGAGAAGTCTATTTAGAGTAATGGATTTTTGATTAAAATTATAATCCCAAAGTACCTTTCTTAATACATGTATACAGAGTGTGCTCTTACTCTGCACATTTAGTGCTCCAGAACATCCATAAGTTTTGGGATGTACCAAAAACTTTTAAGTTAATACATAATGTGCATGTGGGCTATTTGTTTTTTACAAAGAAGGCTATTTTTCTTAGTGTAGATTTCATGTTAGATTTAAAAATTAGCTTGTATATTTTCTTTGGCTTTGAGCCTACATACAACTGTAAGTGCATTGATTTAATATGACAGCTCACCTGTCTGTCATGGCAGCCCTCAAAAAAATTCCTGCTCTGTTTTACAGTTGCTCAGGAAGACAACTCCTCCCTAGAGTACACAGGGTTATTTGGGGACAGCTGTAACTTACTTAAATTTTCCCTGTACAAATTATAGCCCATTCACTACTTCTGATTATTTTCTGGATCTAAAGGGCTTGGCTGCCTAATTTACTTATGCATTTTGATTTTGTAGAAGTTCAAAAGACAGTAAAAGTAGCCCTTTAATTATCTTCCTTTGTGTGTTAAGAGAATTGGAGGAAGTAGAAGATGGAACTGAAAGAGGAGTTAATTTCCTATGCATGCATTGTTGAGTTTTTGGTGACCACCCTGATTAGCTTTTCTAACCAGCTTCACCAGGAAAAAAAGTATTTAAAAAACCTTACAGGAAGCTTTTATCAGGATTTCCCCATTTGATTAATGAAGAGGGGGAGTACAGGAAAGAAAAAAATCTGCAAATTCCTGTTGATGGTGCCTGTGTTATAAATACAGTAAGATGTAAATCTTTTACATTAGTATCAGTGGTTGTTTGTTGTTCAGGGTCTTTCCATTTAATATTTAGAGAACATAAATCCATTACATTGCCAGCTTTTTTGAAAGAAGAGTTTACAAAAAAAAAAAAAAAAGCTCCCCAAAACTCACTCAGTCCCCCAACTTAAAAAAAAAAATTATTTAAACTTATTTTCCGGTCTTATTCCATATTTAGCCAATCAAGGTAAGAATTATTGTATCTAGGGCAAATTGCATGTCATTAATCATTGTGCAACTGGATAAAGGTTCATGACAACAACAAAGTATTCCTGTGTTATTAGGAAACATTGTCTAAGGTCATTTGCAGTAATTGTGCCCCTTGTGAAAGGGCTTTGCTGTGCCCTGTGGGTTCAGGTTGTACTTACTGGGTTGTAACTGCCACTTCAGCTGTGGTCACAGATTCATGATGGGTATCGGTGCATTTTTACTGATTCTTGCATCAAATCAAATGATCATAAGACCATGGGTCAGCAAAATCAGTCAGCTGGTGCCAGAGGAATTTGTGATTCTAGAGAAAAATCATCTGAGGGGGAGGGCAGGGTGGTCATCTTAACTAGCAAACATGAGCTCTCTAGATATGGTGCGTGGAGAAAGGTCAGGAGTGTCTCTCTCACATGCAGTCTCCACTTGATCTGTTAGGCTGGTCCTTAACTCAGGGCAGTATCCCAAGTGGCTGTGTGGCTCAGTTTCACGTGCTCTGTCCACACTGTAGGGTTGGCATGCACACCCAGAGCCCACAGTGAGGGTGTTCTGAGTGGGTGTGCCCAGGAGTTGCCTGCTGGCCACTAATCCTGAGTGCTGGGGGTGTTCAGTACCGTGGGAGGGCAGGGAATGTTTCGGAAGATGGACATTCTTATGGATAGAAAGAACAAGATCTGCTGAAATACAGACATGGCTAGTTTTTTAAAAGTTCTAGCCAGGTCAAGTACCTTCCTTTTCAAGTCATGGTCAGAATAGAGTTAAGGTCACTCTAAGGCTGGCAGTGTAAAATAGTCAGTAGGAAGTGAAACAGCACATGCCATGAAACAGCAAAAATCTGTCAGAGATAATATAGAGGTTTTTAATAATGGTGTTTGAGGAAGGAAATTGCTTGATAAAATGAGCTGAGTTGCACTACTGATCACAATTTGTTTTGTTCTTTGTTTGTCAGGGAGGTTGTATTCAACTGAGGAAAGAAATCTGTATATTTAAATATGATTTGATTTCATAGGCTCAATGTCCTTTATGTGTGATCTTCATGTTTATAATGGGACTATGTGGGAAAATTAGCTGAAGCAGTTCATATGGAACATGTAGAATAACCTCCCCCCCTTTTTTTTTGATTATGGAGTCTCTTCTCACTTAAAAGCTTATTCTTTAATATTCAAATTAATTTACTTGAAGGTTAACTTAGGAAAATTCTAGAATTTGATTTCTTTCCCTTTTAAAGAACACAAATGCTAATCTAAAAAAATTAAAGAATTTCATGACTGCTTTACTTTTCATTTTATTTTCATATATTAGTGAGCGCTGAGTCAAATATTTTTTCTACCCTTTCTGCTATCTAATCAATCAGGAATTTGTTTTTAACATCTAGAATTCTCTGAATAAGCCTATGAGATGTGTTTCTCTGTGTTCTTTTTTAGTGAAATGACAAAAACAGTGGAGATTTCCGGGGAAGGTGGACCCTTGGGAATACATGTAGTGCCCTTTTTTTCATCCTTGAGTGGAAGGTAAGGTATTTTCTGCATTGCTCATGAAGTGTATTAATGAAAGAATTTTAGTTGTGCTTATCTGAAAATACCTACTGTTTACCAAAAGGAAAACAAAAATTGGTCTATGGCACTGTCTTCCCTTACCAAAATATTTACTAGTCCAGGTTCTGTACAAGCAAAGAATCATTTAGGCTGGAAAAGACCTTAAAGATAATTGAGTCCAACCTTTGAGTGATCTCTACCTTGTCAACTAGACCATGGCACTAAGTGCCATGTCCAGTCACCTTCAGTCAATACCAACATCTTTGTTCCTATATGCCCTTTTAATTGTCTCTGGATTTATTCTCTGAATGGTAAACTGGACTCAATAGTTTTGTGTAGTGTTGGGTTGGTTTTGTTGTGCTGTTGTGGGCTTGTTTGTTTGTGTTTGTTGTTTTGTTTTTCCTAATTGAATATATCTCCATAGGCCCTTCCTTAGTGACATACTAGACAAGAAGAGTCAAAAAAATTGCTTGCCTGCTCATACCTCATATTTTTCAAGCCATCTTTTAGATTTGATTGTGTAGCATTTATAAAATGAGCTCTATACCATGAACCTTTCTTTGTCACAATACAATTACTTTAATTATAAATGATTTAACATAGTCCGTTGAGATCACAAAAGCCTATTATAGCAGCGTGCTCATATTGATGTGCTGTAGTTAAGACTGTGTCAGCATTTTCATTATAACTGTTTTCCAAGCTATGTAACTTGGATGTGTTAAAAAAAAAATCTGGGCTGAAATTTGACATACAGAGGCTTAGCCAGAGAGTTAATTTGACACTGGCAGCCGTGAATAAGAGATGGGAAATTGCCAGAGCCATAAATGACACTACTTTATAGTAAAATGGCTGCCTGTAACACAAAGAGAATTATTGTGAAAGTAAAAATTGTCTAATTCTTAAACATTTCTTTACTTGTCAGCTTTCATGTAAAGCAGAGAATGTGAAGGATTGAATTACCTTGTAAAGGTCTGTTTTCTTGGCAAGATCTGAATTTGTAAGTGGACCCCCATTACAGATTGTTTTATTTACCAAAAGGGAAAATAGATGTCCACCTGCTGCCTGTAAAAATGTCATCATTGTTTCAAGAAGAAAGTTGGTCTTTGATGGCAACTGTTGGAGATCCGAGTTGGGTCCTTGGCCTTGTGCCTGTTTATCTTGAGAAAGGCACCTGTGTTTGTTACTCATTCTCAAATACAGACTGTAGTTCTTTGATTTAGGCATGCCAAAAAGGTCATAGTGTGTACACTCTATTTCAAGATCATTCAGTAAAAAAATGTTGATGAAATTGCAAGCTATTAAAATCAGTAATTATTGTGACTGATATGCAGTTTTGTACTCAAGTGTACTATCACTGTGTTGAGTGCAGTTTTTAAAGACCTCCAAGAAGTGTTCCTTGGTCTACACTGCATTCATTCAGTCTCCGTACTTTAAAACCCTTTTGGAAATCCACTGGAGTAGATGGGTCTTTGACAGATGAACTACTTGTTCTTTAGGCTGTTGTCTTGAAATATTAGTGACCCTTGACAGAAGTGTACTGATACCTTTGTTAAAGCACTGGACTGACTTAAATAAACTTGACCCTCTTTTTTAATCTAGCCTGAGACTAGTGTCTAAATCGTAACTCATCATAACATGAGAAAGTACAGAAGAGCATCTTTTATTTCTTTTGGTGGCATGATGGAATTTATGAGGAGATGCTGGCCATGACTAACTGGGTCTGGTATTTCAGTTGTACAGTTATCTTCTAATAAGGTAATGCTGGCTTTAGCCTAGTGCTGCTGCAGACCAAAGTTTTTCTACAGGTCATTAAAACAGCATATTAATTTACAAAATCTTACTTTATACAGGAACTACAAAAGTAATGGAAATAATTTCCCCCCTTTTGCGCTTAAATATCATTAAAAACAGGAAATTAAAATTTAATAGTGCATTAAAATGCTGAAATTTAGACTGTGGAAGAAAGTAATGGAGGAATGAATTTTAAGCTGCCTCAGTCCATGTAACTCAAGCCACTCAGGCAGTACAGCACCCATAAGTTTCAGACAAGAAGGCAATCCTATTGCATTATATGAATGCAGTATCTAAGCACACAGGATTAGTAAGCAACCAACTTAATTTGTGATTTCATTTATTTCTGTACTTTTACTGGTTTGCATTTCAACATAGTTGTATTTAATTAGTTCTTCGGGTTTCGGTTTTTGATTGCCACTAGTTGGATATCATCAAAAGGGCTGTGGCCCCTCACCACCACTGCCCCCTTGAATCCTCTAGGGAAGGATAACACTCGTTACAAGAGAATCTTTATGCTATTAAGTCACTTTTTTTTGTTAGATTCATCAAAGAAGTCATATTCAGTAGGAACCAATTTTTCACTTAGTAATTGATAGGACAGAAGTATAAATTTTTAAATGTTCTCTTACAGTAAATCTAAAATCAGATGCTCAGTAAATATAGTGTCATTTGAAATAGTTAATGGCATGCCGTGAATCTGTTGAATGGCCTTATATACTGGGGCAGTCATGAATCTGAGACAAAAATACAGGACTTCTAGTTTGTGATTGGAGTGCTGGCATGTTGAAAATTGCACATTAATATTTTATGGAGTATAACCAATAGAAAATGGTCTCTAAAGGTCATCTTTGATGACCGTCTTTGATGCTGACATGGTATGGAAATTTAGTGGACAAAGATTGATTATAAAAGTTCTTCACAAGCATGCAGTTGTCAGGATTTTTTGGGCACTGTACTGGTATCATTGGGTACAGCTGTGCTGAATTATACTGTGTAATACAGAGGTGTTCCAGGTAGGTCAGGATTAGCCTAGCACTCCCAGCACAGTTATCAACACTGGAATTTTGCACCACCCACATTGGCTCACTTGTTGCATTATTCTGTGCTGCACCTCTGTTTTTACTTGCATTTATCTTGTTAACAAACAACTTGGGTGTTGATGTTCTGGTGCTGTCCTGCCACATGTGATGCCTTAGGTTTTAACTTTTATATTTTTCAAATCCTGTATTGCTAGTGTAACTCTGAAGTTTCTTGTAGCTTGTTAAGAGCTGTTCTCTTATGCTAAGATAGACATAACAAAACCTCTCTAGCTTGCTCTCCAAGGACACCCAGCCTATCCTAGGCCCANTTCTAGGTAGCCATTTAAGGCATCACATGAACGAGTAGCATTGCTGTCTTGTGTCAAAGCAAGGGGCTTTGGCAGCTGAAAAGTTTCAGAGACGTTTTCAAAAGTAGAAAAGTCAGTTATTTTTTGTCTCATTCTAACACCTGTTTATTTTATTATAGTGGAGGTAGAAAATTACTTTTAATCTGTTTGTGCTTTTCTTTGGAGCAGTGACAGAAAAATACTGCATAAGCCACATTGACATTTTTAACTGGAGAGGGATCTAGATGTTTTCCTCTGTTTCTCCAAGTATAACCTACAGCAGTTAAGGCTCCCCAGGTTCTAGCTATTAGTGAAGCATTAGTGTGCAGCAATTTTTCTTGGTGTTTTTTTGTAATCCCCTCCTTTTTAGTTAATAAGTCAGCTGGAACCTTCCTCTAGGTTAAGCACTTCATAGATAGAGAGACAGTCTACTCTGTCATCTCATACACAGTAAAGATTAATATCTATTTTTAGTTGCTATAAATTCATATCAGCACAATAAGGACAGTTTTCACCTGTATTTTTCCTTTTAGGATGCTGGGACTCTTCATCCGTGGCATTGAAGAAAACAGCAGATCTAGGCGTGATGGTCTTTTCCATGAAAATGAATGCATTGTGAAGATAAACCATGTGGACCTTACAGATAAAACCTTTGCACAGTAAGTGCTGGTTTACTGCTACTTTTAACCAGCCAGGATTTTATACAGTGCTGTGTGATTCATAAAGGGATTAATACTTATTTCAGAAAAAATGCCTTTAAAATTGATATGTGACAGAAACTTTGTAATTTTCTTTCTGAAACCTCCAAATAAGGTAAAATTTGAGTTTTATTGAACTTACCGTGTTTACTTAATTTTATAGCAGTAAGTTTTGTAATTGCTATCTTCCCTTTCTAGTTCTTCTGTTACTTTTACCATACTGGCTTTGTAATTTTTTCTTCATAGGATCTTCAGAATGAGTCAATATAACAGCGTAGTTTTTGATGTTCTTTTGCAAATGAAATAAGATTTTCTTTTTTGTGCTGCAGCTTGTTGAGCATTTAATTTTTTTAAAAAAAATTCTACTGTCAAACTATGATTATTTGAGCTAAATGGTAAGTCTCACTTCTTATGACTTTTATTAAGTCTGTTGACATTTATTATCCATCTCAAATATTTTTGAAGTAACAGGTTGTTTTGATCATCTATGAATTAATGTGACATTGTTGTACAAAAGAATAGCCTCTCAAATTTCACAGATATTTTCTGTAGTAATTAAATAGTAATTTGTTTTTGCTTTTAATCCATATGTTTAGACAACTGAGTGATTGTTTATAATATAACAAAAACCTATTGAGATGTCAAGGGAGTTGAGCCTTAACTTTCTAAACAGTAAGCAAAATGTTCAAGGCTTCCAGACTGAAGTCAAATACATGATTTCACAGTTAGGAATAAATATTTGCAAAATAGGTTTTCATGAAACCAGCGTAGTTCTATAGCTTAGGTATTCTTGTTTCTGAGCCTGTGCTTTTTTCCTCCTGTTAGCTTTTCAGTTACAGCTTTCTGCTTATTTTGTGGTAAAAGCACTCTACTGTGATACAGTGCATGCCATTCTCTTTCATCCATGGAAATTCCTAAATAAGATATCAATTTTAGCAGAACATAATTGTTGGTATCTTATTAAAACATTCATTGCCTCACTGTGCAGTTTTGTAATGAAATTTCATAAATGAGATTTTGCTTGAATCAAAACCTCTCTTTCCAAAATCATATGTGATCCTTTCTTTACAATGTGTTGTCTCCTCTGTGTTTTCTTCTGAATGTAGCTAGATCTCCAAAGGCTTTCAGCCCATGAGGTGTTTATGGCGTGGAGGACTCAGCATGTTGTTCTGTAAGGTTTTGGGGCAGTCTGAAATACTGCAGGAAACTTTGTAGTACTCTTTCAGGCTTTTCTTCAAAATGCAGCATGCAGGACACTTTCTTTTTGAAAGCTTGTGTAAAGTTTGGGGAGTTGGGAGGGCTATTTACCTCAAGAGTTAGCTTAGAGACTGGTCTTGTTAGACTCTCTCTGTCATTGAGAGAGAGAAAAGTGACTTAAAGGTAATTCAGAGCAGAGCCTAATTTCGTTGGTCTGAAGTTTCCTTATGTTACAAAACCAAGTAGCGTGGTTGCAGTGGCATTGCATCTGAGGAGAAAAAATATGGCTATTGAAGGCTCAGTGTCTGTTTGGGGACTGGGAGTAACATTTTGGATGAGCTTTAGCCTATTCCTAAGTCTTACATTGTTCTGCTAAATTGTTTTCCAAAATAGCCTTCTGCATCATCTCTCTTCCCTGGCTGTGGAGAATGGCTGAAGAAAGACTCTTTCCAGGGTGAAGCTAATCTCTGTGAACATGCCTTTTAGTTTTCTTCTGGCATGATATAACTGTACTAATGTGATAGAAGCCCAAGTTACAGAAATCTAGTAATCGTAAAAGATACAACAAAGTATTGTTCCAATGACTGTTGACCCAGAAATTGCAATCACATTCTCCTTTGAGAGGAAAATCTGTTGGCTAGTTTCAAATTGACATTTCTTCATAACCCTTGTAAAAGCTGTTTTAACACTTAGACTGTTACATGCTGTCTCTTTCTAATTTCAGCAGAGACTTTCTAGAATTGCCCCTGACAGTTGCTTCTTCTGCAGCTGGAACAGCAGCAGCCTACTTTCTGTATTCCCATGTTTATAATAGCTATATATTGGGACTATTGGTCTGCTTTTTCATTTGCTGCTAATCTATTCAATTACATTCTGTTGTGCTGCAGAGTTTCTAGCACCTCTTTTAACTGACTCCCTTACTTCTTTAAATGCACTTGGGGTCTCAAGAAATATAAATTTCTCCATTCATTATTTTTTCTCTTTGAAGTGCAGCCAGTTATTTTGCCCCTGAAGACTGCATTTAGACTTTCCCATAGGATGTCTTGAGTTGTTTCCACTAATTTTTGTTTGAAGATCGTATGTTTTCTCTTGCATATATTTTAAATATTAATCTTTTGAAACTGAGTTATTAAATTACCTTGTAACATGTGACCAAGTGGCTTCTTGCAACAATGAAGATGGGGTGTGAAAGAAACCCAGTTAAGATTTTACATCCTTACACTGGAAGCGTGCAATGGTTTCTACCATCAGGGTAAATTCTGTCCTTGAGAGCTTTGGCAGGCTATAGGTGAACAGATAAGCTGTAACCTCTGCAGACACAGGGGCACAGTCTGTTACAGCTCTGAAACCGAACCCTTGAGGGTGATGCTAAAAGAATACCTTCCTACAATATTCTCCCTGCTACTGGTCTTTTCCAAGTTTGAGGTTTCTCTCTGGCAGCATCTCCTGTCAGCAAATGTTGCTATTCTGACTCTTGACGCTCGTACACTCACTGTGGCCGGGATGGTTCTTTCCCACAGCAGTATCCACTGGGACTGTCCACTGACTTTAATGTCTTCATGCTACAGAAAACCCTCTTAAAACAGCCTTTCCTTTCCACTAACTACAGCTGCCAGGTGGAGGTACTGTGCAGCTCTCTTCATCTGGAAAAGCAGTAGGTGTGTTTTCACAAAATTTATATTTGCAGTAGCTTCCTTCCTATGTCAGTTTAAAAAAAAATATTTCAGAAGTACTTTCAACATTGATTCCTGTTACATAACTGTGTGTAAATCCAAAGCCAAGACTTCAGCAAAATACTGACTTAGAGCAACAAACACTCTACAGAAGGGTAGGAGGTAAGTACAATGTTCTTAGAAGGACTCCACAATTTATTTAAAATTTAATGTAGCCATTACTTCCCCTCTTGCCCCAATTCAGCTAAGCAGGAGTTTTCAGTTTTTCATTCCCAAAATGCACTTCAGCTGCTTCTTCTGTTTGTACTCAAGTGATCTTCTGCAGTATGGAAGAAAATCAGTCCACTTCAACAGAAATCAGGAGAGGAAAGCATAGAAAGAAGGAAGTCTCATTTGTTCCTTTAGAATCCAAGGTTTGTAGCATGGATTGATTGACCAAGTCTATGGGTTATTCAAAATCCAGGGAAAGCTTTATGAACAGTTCTTTTGGCCAATTTGTCTTAATTCCTCTGCCTTACAACCCATGGGAAACTGAGCACGGTGTCATTACCATGTTATCAGTTCATAGAATCATAGAAGGGTTTGGATTGGAAGGGGCCTTAAAGATCATCTCGTTCCAGCCCCACAGGCATGGACAGGGATGTCACCCACTAGATCAGGTTGTTCAGGGCCCCATCCAGCCTGGCCTTGAACATTGCCAAGGATGGGGCATCCAGCAGCTTCTCTGGGCGACTTGTTCAAGTACCTCACTACCCTCTGAGTAAAGAATTTCTTCCTAATGTCTGGTGTAAACCTCTCTCTTCTAGTTTAAAACCATTCCCCATTGCCCTGTCGCTGTCAAGGGGAGTGGTTTCATTAAATACTCTAACACAGTTTCTGGTGTTGCATTTGAGCATGTCTGTAAAGACACTGAGTATGTGAAGTCTGCATATCTATCTAGCAAAAAGTTATTGGTTGAGAGATGTGAGTAATATTGACCTATTTATTTATCCATTTATGTAGAAACACAAATAATTGCACCTTTTTGATCATCAGGTTTTTTTTTTTCGAATGTCTGTGTATCCCATACCTTCATCCTATTTTATTGCTGTGGAATCAGCCAGCAGTTGCCTTAGGGATTATGAAGGAATCTGAGGAGCAATTAGACCGGATTTGGAAAAAAATGGAGAGTTGAGCTTGCTTGGAGTAGATGTATTTACCAGAACAATTGGTGATGAGTGCTCAGTGTGCCTCTATGCCAACAAAAAAATATGTAACAGACAAGCACTTGAAAAAAGCAGAAAGCTATAACTTCAGAAGTCTTTTGATGAGCTTTTGCCATCAGGACTTCCCTTCCTGATGCTCTACATGAAGAATTGTGTTCATTAGTTTATTATGGCTGTCATGTTTTCGTAGCAGCTTAGGAATTCCAACAGATATGCTGTGGCTGCTTGAAATGTAAGGCAATGCTGTAGTTTTGAAATCTTATTTCATGTGTACTTTTCTAAAAGAGGGACGCTGTAGATGTGAAGTTAAGGTGAAGTTTCATCTTATTCTCTGTAAACAACTTCTAATTTTGCCCAAATTTTCTGGTTTGTTATGTGAATTTTCATACATGTCTCTTAAAGGGCTCAGGACACCTTCCGTCAAGCAATGAAATTTCAAAGTGTCGTCTTGGAAGTCCTTCCTCCATATAATCGAGAACAATATGAGAAGTCTGCTATTGCTCCTCTTTGTATTCTGAATAATGAAGAAGGAGTTACAAAAACAAAAATTCCACCTCCTCTTCATCCAAAACCTGCTGTGAAAACAATTAATCTTTCTGGAGCAGGCTTGGAGTCAGGTGTACAGGGAACACTGCAACAAGCTAAGAGCCCCAACCTCCCACGTCTGGGTAGAAAGCCATCTTCTCCCTCACTGTCTCCACTTATGGGCTTTGGCAATAAGAAAAATGCAAAGAAAATAAAGATAGACCTGAAAAAAGGTAAGTCTTTGGAGATGGTATGATTAATTCTGTATCATGTTCTCTATAGTGATACCTTAACATTTAATTTAACGAGTGACATTGAAAGTACAAGCAAGTTATTTACCATTTAAAAGTTCCAAAACTTTCAAAGGATATAGGACTGCTGACAGTAATGTTCCCTACAGTGGGCTTTCTCATAAAGTTTGGATATATGTTATCCAGATTTACTGGTTAAGACATCTCTGTTAATGACTGTGGAAGCAATTCCATTAGCAACAAGTGATTTTAAGAGGTGGTTCAGTCTTTTCATAAGTGTAGAATAAAAGTTTGAATGTTTGCTGGTTGAAGGTTTGCTGGTTACCTTTATAATTTTATTCAATGTGATAATTGACCACAACACTGTTACGACATTCTTTTAAAGATATGTTTAAAAATATACTCTGCTGTGTTTCATGTTTTCCAAGAGCTTGACCACAGATTTACCTGTCTTTCCCTTTTTTATTTTCTGCAAACCTTTTATTTTTCTATCATATTTATTCAGCTGTCAGGAGGCCAAATTTGTGGGTATGTCTTTAATTGCTGCACCATGCAACTGTCTGTCTTTGAATGGAATAACAGGTTAAGGTACATGCAATAAAATGTGCTTATGCAGATTCCAATTAGCATTTGCATTTTCTGTTTCAGTTCTGTCTCTGATTTTGCTGAGAGTTAAATTTCATCCTAGAAGTGTCCCTTTTGAAAACTGTCTGTAACTTTATTGTCATAACACATTATGAATGTAATCAAGCTCTCATTTCTTAATTTTTGTTGCTTCCTTATTTAAATCATTCGTTTTTACTTCCGAACTCTTCAGCTTTGTGTTAAGAAAACCTACTTCAGAATTTCCCCATTCTAGATCTAATGCTTTTGATTTTGAAACATTTATATTTTTAGAAATTATAGCAATGTGATACTGATATGATGATATCTTCGAATACTATCACATTGGGTAGTCATATTGCTCAATATGAAAAGGTTTTTATGGACCTGCTATTCCCAGTGTTTTTAGTGGCTTATAAGCAATAGCTGCTTATATTTACTTTACTACCTAATTATTTGTTAAAACATATCTGTTAACACTTGAGGTTGTTTATTTCCAAGCAGCAAACAACTTCACTAATGGAAGCTTAGAAATACCACTTTGTCCTTTCTGAACAGCACATCATCAGTTTTTGCATTCAAATCATGTGGTATTTTCCTCATTTACCAAGTTTCGGTATAACCTGCTAAATTATATTTATGCTCATAAATAAACAATTCCATTTGCTCAGATTCTATGGAAGACAGTGTACATTAATGTGAAGAGTAATACTGAAATGACCTAAAGAAAAGGTGAATGCTTTAAAAAGAGAGTTCTTCCTTGTTTTTTATTACTGTGTGCTTACCAAAGTATTTCCATCTGTAGCTGTTGTGAGAGGGTTTGAGTATGTGTTTTGCCTTCTCTGGACCATGCAGAACATTGGCTTGTGTTAACAGCTTTTTGTTTGCTTTCTTGTTTTAAGAGTTCACCTGAATGAGTCTCTGGGATATCTTGCTGGCAGTGTTTGCTAACTTTTAATGATCATCGTTTACATGTTGAAATTTATGCTGTGAATTCTTTATCTGACATTCTAGGTCCAGAAGGACTTGGTTTCACAGTGGTTACCAGAGACTCTTCAGTACATGGTCCTGGACCAATCTTTGTGAAGAATATTTTACCAAAAGGTGCAGCAGTAAAAGATGGTCGCTTGCAGTCAGGAGACAGAATCCTGGAGGTTGGGATAAACATCCATTGTATTTGCATTGCTGAAAATTGATTGCTAGTTTTGTCATAAATCTTTTATTTCTTCATACATATTATTGCTGTATGGAACTACAATTCTTGCCCTTGGTTTAAAAAAAAGTCACTCTCACAGCTTCTATGCTGTTTGTTTGTCAACAAGTGTTTTACACCTCGAGGTGAAGAAGTGGTTCTTTTCACAAGGGTCCATGGGGTGTTTGAACAAGGGAGACCTGATAAGATCTTGGTTTTTAAAGCATGTAAATGTATTAGTTTAGGACCAAAACATGTCTTGCCTCTTCAGTCACGTCCAAAAATCTCTAGTGCATTACATGCAAGTTGGTTAAGTGCACATTTTAAGGTAATTTTGCTCAAATAGGTCTGTTAAAAATATTCAGGTATCTTGTGACTTACAATCTTATTATCTAATGGGTTATTTCTACTTACTAACCTCAAAAAGCTCTTAAGGTAAACAGTTTTAATACTAAGGTCTTGTTTCTTCACTTTTCATCTTCAAAGTGCTTTACAAACTAATTAAGCCTCAGAAACCCCCTGCAAGGTGGGTAAGTACTACAGAGCTGTTTTAACAGATGGTGAAAATGAGGAGGAAAAAGGTTAAGTAATTTGTGCAGGGCCAGAGGGGGAGACAGTATGGGAGCTGTTGTTAATTCTTCTTTGCTCTCAGTCACTGAATGATGCTGTGTTAGATGAGGGGAACCTAATAAACCTGCTAAAGGCAGTCACACTCAGAGATATGACATCCTCTGTTCTTTTGTGGCTGGTAGGTGAATGGACGGGACATCACTGGCAGGACCCAGGAAGAGCTTGTAGCTATGCTGAGGAGCACAAAGCAAGGGGAGACTGTCTGTCTGATTGTGGCTCGTCAGGAGGAGGCCTTTCTACCTCGAGAGCTGGTAAACTTGTTATTCATTCCAGAATGATTTTGAAACACTTCCATGTTTTAAAACTAGCTCAAGAAACAGAAATGAACTGATGTCAGCTGAGAAGGCCAACAAAAGGTAGTCATGTAAGGCTTGTGTCCAAGAAGTATTTATACTTCCATTTGATTTTGAGGGATATTTGATTTTTATCTACTCTAGATGCAATTCCACACAATCTGATTTTTCATCCCTAAAAATGACAGCATAAGCATAACTCACAGGAGAATACTGTAAATTAATTTTGTAAGTGTGAGGTCAAGCATAACTAAAAATGGGTTATTCTCTTTCACAAAAGCAACAAGCTTTAAGCCAGAAATTTAAAGTGCATGTAATGAGCCTGCAGCTTATCAGTAATAAACTAGTGGGGGTGGCTGCCCCCAGGAAATGCCTCCTAAGCCAGGTGCCCAACTGCAGGAGTGGGGAGGAATAGAATTCCACTGCACTCCTCTCAAACTTTGGAAGCAAGCTTTTCCTTGGCTGCTAGCCTTTGACTTAATAGGCTTCTGCTTGTCTTTTTTTCCATCTCAAGTGCTTAATTTTCACTTTTTTTTTTTTTTAACAACACTGGCATGAAACTGTGTTCTCATATCTCTCACACAGACAGAGAACTGCATCCGTGTAAAAGTGCTATCTGATACATGCTTGTTTCCCCCTCAGAGAAGGTCATTTCTTTGGTTGCCTCTTCCTTATCTTGACTGATGGCTATACTTGACCTTTCATTAAGTCCTCAGGATAAGGGAAGGACAGCATTTCCTGCTTTTGTCTCATTTTATCTCCTTCAAAGAACACAAACCGCCTTCATCCTTTTCTTATGATGCCGCCTTCTTGCTTTTCCTTTAGACTGTTGTCAGTAGAAACTTCTACAGAAATCCTCCATAATTTTTGCTCACAAAACATTGGTGACAGTTTTCCTGGTTTCCTTGTTACTAGCTGGGCCTTGTTGAGTTCAGGGTTGTGTGTGATAGGATAGGAAGCTGGAGGGACATTCAGGTTCTCTCATGCAAGTCTTTTATCTTGTGCTGCTGGTTCCCACTTTTTCTTGTAGAAGAGCAGTTGTGAGGTGTCATAGCAAAACTATTTTTATATCCATTTTTCTCTTTTATTGTGTAATTATTAAGGAATATAATGGCAGTTTTCAAGCTTGTAATTGGGCATTTGTTGTGATTCCCAAAGCACCAAAGCTGGTCATTGCATTGCTCTGCTGAGTAAGCCCTGAGCTGTACAGTCAGCATCTGTGTGGGTGACAGGGAATTTTCTGAGTCTTAAAGTACTAAATTATCTATTCTATGTAGAATTTCTTTTCATTCACCAGCTCTTCTAAATAAGAGCTTATTTTTTGAAAAAGTCACCCATCAACAGTGTTTTCGTGTGGGTTTTTTAGGTTATAAAGCACATTATTTAGAATATGTTCTTGAAAAAAAAGTACACATTTTTCTCTTCTCTCTCCTGCTCCCCCAACATTATACATTATTATGTATTGTCATAGTGCAAATTCTGCTGGAAATCACTGTAGCAGTGTGTGGGGATAAAGAACTAGAAGAATCTAAAAGCTGTTTATGATTTTTACCTGCCTCAGTTGTGTGATATTCAATTGTAGTGTCTACAGCAAGGATTAACTACCTATCAAAAGGTGATTTACTTATGACTGGCATGATTGAAATGCAGGAAGTAGCCACATTAATCCTGCTGGCTTGACCTTCACTTGGATTGCTTTCTCTGTGAAAGAATGATGCACAAGTGATGGCTCTCACTGTAACAGTGCTGATATGGGAATTCTAATACTGCTCTGTGTTTCTCATTATCTCAGTCAAGTACAACATAATACAAATGAGAATTACTGAAATACATTACGTAAATTTATGGAACCAGCCCATCTAAATTAAAAAGCCCTTCAGCAACATCTGGTAGCTCACAGCAAAAGTGTGAGTTACCATACCACTAAGCTACCAGATGTTGATGTTAACACAATGCTTGTTAGAATTCATGAGATGTCTGAGAATAGTCTCAACAAAGATTAAAAAAAAATAAATTAAAATTGGTTTAGCTTTTTTGTTTGGTTTCAGTTTTAGTCATGATATTACATTGGACTAATCCTCTGCTACCTCAAAAGTTACAGTACTGTTTTGATCAAAGAGGAGGAAAATGCCAGCACTTTAAATGTTTGTTTTTGGAAGGAAAAGCAGTGGATAATCCAATGTTTTTCAAGGACAACTGTAACTGAGTGCCCTGACTGTGTAACATGCATGCAGAATTTACCTGAATACTTGGGGATTTTGTTAATGCCTGGCAATAATAGAGTAATTGCTTTATATGAGACTTGTTTTTGCTTTGAGCAGTTCTCCAGGGATTGTAATCCCTGGAGGTTGTAATTGTAATGTTTTCTCTAGATTCCCTGTTACCTGTTGAAAGGAAAAGGAGAAGGGCCACCTAGTAAATGTACCACTCCCCACAGTTTCTTGTGGCAAAGACACGTCTGGAAGCTGGGCCCCCTAGAAGCCCATGCACAAAACCACTTTTGACCATGTTGCTCCACTAGAACTGGGTTTGCATGTGGATTTGCTGGAGAGAATTTGATAACTGCATGAGAACAAAGCAAATAATGTAATGAAGTCACACTGGGTGGCATTTGGTTTCATGGGTCTGTAATAATATAACTTGACTTTACCTTGTAATAAAGCTGTGGCTTGGAGAAAGCTTGGTCTCACAAATATTTTCTCTTCAGTAAGATAGATGGGAGCAGAGTTTGGGTCTTTTGTTACTGTGATCTATGTTTATGAATTGCTAGCAAGTAGAAAAATATATTCAGAGTAGCAAGCCTTTGCCAGAGCAGCTGAGATGTGATACTGGTGAGGACGAATCAGAGTTGCAGACAGGCATTATTCGATTATAGGGAACTGGGGCTTTGGTTACACTGGCCCATGCAACATCTGAGAGTTATACAGTTACAGTGTTTGTACATAACAAGGGAAAAGAATTGAAACCCCAACACTGTAGTGTTGTTACTCCTTTAAAAAGAAGAAGAGAAGGAGGCTCTAATGAGATTTTTTTGTATGTTGAAACAGATCAGTGAAGTAGGATTCAGACCAACCACAGGCTGTCCTTATTATCCAGTTAGCCAAATGCTCCCAGTAATTCATGCCAGCTGTTGACAATGTAGCAGCAAAGTAAGGACCTGATTCCAAAACTCCGGGGGAAGATCTTGATTCACTTAATTACCACACTCTACACAGTGGCCAGTGATTAGTGTGTTCTTTAAGGTGCATTTGGGTTTTAAACTGTCCAGTGATTAGAGTGTTCTTTAAGGTGCATTTGGGTTTTAAACTGTGTAACAATCTTTTCTAAAGGATGGTAAATATTACAGAAAGAGACTGGTTTAACTGAATAGGTTTAGGTTTTCCAGCTCCTCTCAAAGTGAATGGAATGCACATCAAACTGTGGCTATGATTCTGTTGTATTTTGGAAATACAGTGTTTTGATCATGTGTGTCTATGGCATCATGTTTTCTCTCTAGGGAAAATGTGTGATCTGAAAGTGTCATTTCTTTCAATAATGATGCAAAAATCACTTACTTCCCCTTCTCTTTCTTTATCCCTGCTTTGGTAGAACAGGGAAAACTGCTTGAATGAGAACAGCTCTGGTGCAACCCATTCTGTGCTATGATCCTTTGCAATTCTTTATTCTGTACGATGCACACAAGCAGAGGAATGTGACTGTTCTGCAATTGCCAGAAATAGTATAGCATGAAAAATATTTGCATGCATTTTTCTGTACGTTAGAGCACATATATTGTAATTTTTGCATACACTGTACTTTTTGTTTTAAAGAACTCTTTGACTTACCAGTTGCAACTATAATTGCTATTTCTGTGGTTTCTTGGCATATTAACTGATCCCTGCAGAATGGGGGGTGAAAGGGAGCAAACCATCATTTTTACAACAATAGCTAAATGAACAACAACGTACTGAATGTAGTATTGGTCTTTAAGTCTTTTTTACGTGTGTATTATACAGAATAGAAGGAAGCAGAATGAGTGGCAAGTTCAATTAAGCATTTTTTTCTACTTACCCTGTGATTAACTTTTATGTTTCAGTCTTCCCCTAGTTAATTTCTTCCACTGCCTTGAACTTATATGCCTGAAGGAAAACTAGTTGGTCTATTTGTTTTAATATTCAAAGCTTAATTTCTATTACTTCCTTTTAGTTGTTGCTTGCCTTTTTATGTGCAGGAAATAATAGGTGAGATTACAACCTAGACTTAACCATTATTGCACCTGTTTTTGTAGTTCAAGACCGTGATTCTATTGCTCAATTATCCAGAAATGGACAAATAATTTCAGTCAGAAAGCGATTCCAGCAAGTACCATTTCTCTGTCATGTTACCTCTGTTCTAAGGGAGATGAATTGGATAAGGAAAAAAAGAAGTATATATTGAATTTTAATAGCATACACAAGAAGGAGTTCTTGAATTGTTCTGTAATGAAGACAAGGATATTGTGAATACACGTGGCACCTTTCATCTTTTATAAACTATGTAGATTTTTTAATATCCCGGGGGTTTTAAAGGAAAGTTTATTTTTGGACCTATTCTCTTCATCTGGAATAGTTGAGAAGCAAGTGTAGGTTGTGTCTACACAAACATATATTTTTAAAGACAAAACATTGTGTAGTGCAGTCCCTCAAAGGTTTTCAGCTTCATTATGTATTTCAGGAGATGGTTACTAGTTCATTATATCTTAGAGTAGTGGAAACTGTTCTTTGAGGTTTGTTGATTAGTTACTGCTCTTTACAAAAGTCAGTGAGCACTCACTGTTAAGAAGGAATGTGACAATCTTTCCTGTCACAGTGAAAAGTATCTCTTTATGCATGGTTTGAGTGGGACTCCCTAATTTAGCAAAGGGGAATAAATTGCTTGGTAATCCATGTATCTTTAAAAAGTGGTTGCTTTTTGAGCTCTTTTGTGCAGTGAAGTGCCCGTAAAGGTACCAGCACAGCAAATGGGATTTTTCCATGTGATAGCAGTTGTCAGCCTTTTTGAGGCCACAGAGACCTTATTGCATCTGGTTACTATTGCTTTCCCTGTCATGCCTATCAAAGTATTATGATCCAGCAGTTATTTGCCTTTCAGATCCTACTGTTTCTATATTCCAGCAAATATGAGGAACATTAAAGGGATGGTCGGAAAGGCCTGGTCATAGCACTCATTTGCCTGCAGGAACTTCTGATGGTGCTCTGCCTGCTGGTAAAGAAAAGGTTAGAGAGGATACAAGTAAGGAGAGAAAAACAGTGTTACTTGTGCTGTGAGATAATGTATTTATAAGAGGTATTATAAGATTACTGCCCAAAACTCCTAGGTTTAGGAGCCCTGTCACAGAACACTGGGAAATAAAAACTGATTACTTGATAATTTAAGTCTTATCTCTCAGGTTGCCCAAAATTGTTTGGAAGCCCACTTTAATTTATGAAATCATAAGTATGTATACATCAGAATAGAGGCATATAAAATCTGGTCTTAACAGAAACTGAGTCTTCATGTATTTTAGATGCATTTACTCAGATCTACAGTATTTCCATTTAATAAAACCAAAGTATTTGGGCAATTTTTACATCCTGCTAACAAATGTAGTGCGTTGGCATTTACAAGGGTCATTGGTTTTACTCCATATACCATATACCATATGAATGTTTCTAAAATCTTTCCATCTTAGAACATAAAAAACTTAGAAAAAAGTTTTCCTAGGTTGACTTAATATAAAACATATGCATGTGGTGTTTGAAGTAGACATAAAAGAATTATACCTTGCTTATTGCTTTGTTTACCATTCCTTTAAAGCAGTAACCAGTAAAATGAGTAAAGAGTTGGATTTGTACACCACAGTGTTGTGACCTGTTTGCCTGGAATGTATTCTGGTATGATTCAGTAGCAGGAACCCTAAATTCACCCTGAAAATAGCATGCAGCCTTCCATCGTGGCGTGTGATAAGATTTTAGGCTCTAAGTGCCAAGGTGCATTAACTGCGTGAGGCTCCAGCTCGGCAGTGCATAAGCACACAGCTTGCCCAGTGTGGGCTCAAAATGGGTATTTTCACAGTGAGGCTGACCTTCACTCAGGACTGAACTAGTTAATTTTTATTCCTCTGTTTCCTATGGTTATGTAGCTTAAAAGGTTAATTGAGACTGCATTTTTTGTAGTTGAAGAGGAGTGCACACCAAATTACAAATAAAAAACTTCTGCAGGGGCAAACCATTTCCTTGGTGGGTTCTCAAATAGGCATGTCAAGCAAACAGGAGAATCTCCATTTCTGGAATGCACTGTATCTGCCTTGCATGAAGAGCTGAATCTAGTTTTGTCAGTTTTTGAAGCTATAATTCCAGAGAGTCTACATAATTCAAAGCAGACACATTGTATCTAACATGATACAAATTTGTAGTGTACTGTATTAATGTTAAAATTATCCCAGTGTGGTATAATATATCTCCATGGATTTGCTACTGGTTTTCTTGCATAGCAGGGTGTGCCATTAGTGACCATTTAGTTTTTATTACAGTATGGAGTAAGATAATTTTAAAGAAGCCAATATGAAATATCTGTTAGAAATGCTAAAGATGAGTACGTGCAGCCATGACTTCAGTTATTTACCAGATTGTGACAAGATTACAACAGTGTATTACCTTTGAGTATTACTTTTAAGGGTGTTACAATATGTCTATTGCAAAATACAGTGCAGTTTTTATAGTGACTGAATGACTGAACTGTCAGCAAAGTATTTCTTAATTGTGGCTAAGTGCTTGGAAAGAACATGGAGTATGATGCATATGGGGGGTATCTTCTTTTCAAGCTTTTCTGCCAATAATAGTTCTGTGGTGCCACAATTTAAATATTTTTATCAGAAAGTAATTGCAAAAGCATGTAAATGTCTTATTTCCTTCACAAACCTTTGAAAATAACCCTCCTGGGTCTTTTGCCTTTTGCTTTCAGCTCTGAATGGCACCCCAGGGAGCTGACATCTCTTATCAGAAATGAGCAGCCAGGCAAGGGGCAGTCAGCATATTGAGAGGCCATAATAGTGTGTTGGTCAAGGGCACCAGACAGGTACTGAAAGGTCTCTTGTTGTGTTGAACAAATGCTATTTCCTTCCTGCCTAAGTGAGAGCTAATTTTTTTTGTAAGCTTCTCTTTTGGCGAAAAACACAATAAGGATATATAAAGCAACCTTTCCAGTGAGAGATTAGCATTAGATTATCATAAATCCACAGATTAAAAGTGCTGTGGTCAATGAGAACAGGCATTGTAAGATTAAATAAAAGGGCTAATTGAAAGTGGTGTCCCATGGTAGACAGAGGATTGACACAATATTGTGTAGATATAACCATGGACTAAGTAGAGAGTGGAAGAATAAAATGAACCTTTTTTCAAAGGTTATAGTTCTGATTGTACTGCTCTGGTGACTAAGCAGCTGTGTATTGTGGGAGTAGGAGAAGGCTAAAAGTATATTCTTTGTGATCTTTAAAATACTGAGACTTTATTGGTGAGACCAGTAAAATTTTAGATCATTTAAAATAATCCTTTATTGTAATCTTTTAATTAAGAAATCAGAGATCTGAGGTATAGATGTGCTTCTAAAAATTGAAATAATTGGCAGAAGATTAATTAAATGTATTATTTAATAATAAACATTATTTAATAAATTATAAATATTATTATAAAAATGTAATAAACAATAAATATTATTTAATAATAAAAATTTATTTAATGTCCTGAGACCCTTAGATACAGGTTTTCAGTCTGCATTGCTGAATGTTATTTAGTACTGTGTTATTAGGACTTTCTGCTTTCATATCTAGCAAACTCTCTATTCTCTCACCTTCATATAAACTCTACTGAACTTTTCTGTCTGGTTTCTGGTGATTCAGTAAATGTCAAAATTGATTTTACTGAAGTTGCATGCAGGTATTTTGGTAGATTAAAACATTCCTGTCCTGATTTCCCTTGTGAGGAATAGTACCTGTTTGGTTGTTTGCTCTGTTCTGTTTAGCTGCCAAGTCTGGACAACAAGTGAAAATATTTCCTCTTAGACAACTTCTGTCTGTTGCCTTCTGATCCAGGAGAGAGGGAGGAGATCTTTGTCTTCCACAAGCAAATGAGAGCGGTTGGGAGCTGCCTCTCATCCTGGTTGGATGGTGCAACCAGGAGAGAGCTTTGAGCAGAAACTGAGGCTGGCAGACTCCTATAAATATTAAAGAACAAACATCACTAGGCTGCAGAGATGTGCTTATCAGGAGGGGATTGTTCAGGACTTGTTGCAGCTGTAGAAGCCACTGAAAGCTGACAGGCTAAGATTTAGCAAAGCTGAAGGAAGAATCTGCTCAGCAAGGACAAAGTGAACAGTGGAGACTATTCTTGAAGTGTTGGGTTGGTTTTTTTGGTTTTGTCTTGGAGTTTTTTGGTTGTGGGGTGTTTGCTTTGTTTTGTTTTTAACTTCAACCTGTGTCACTTAGGTAAATTTTATTAATACTGAAGAGTGTTCCTACCTCAATGTATCCATCTTAAAAGAAAGAACTGAGCAAGAAATTGGGCAAAGGGGGCAAGAGAGCTGCGTGGATGAATAGGGAACTCCTGTCATTACTCAGGCATAAGCAGGAAATACACAGGAGATGGAAGCAGGGTCAGGTCACTTGGAATGAATATAGAGAGGTTGTCAGACTAAGTAAAAACGAGATAAGGAAGGCCACGGCCCATCTGGAATTTAATCTGGCCAAGGATGTCAAGGACAACAAGAAGGGCTTCTTCAAATATATCCATAACGAAAGGAAAACCAAAGATAATGTGGAGCCATTACTAAATGTATCAGGGAGCCTGGAAACAGAGGATGCAGACAAGGCAGTTACTAAACACCTTTTTTTGCATTGGTCTTCACTGAGAATGCCAGCCCTCAGGAATCTCTGACCTGGGAGACAAGAGTAAAGGAGTGTTGGAAAGAAGAATTTCCCTTGGTCAAAGAGGATTGGGTTAGAGAACACCTAGGCAAACCTGACATCCACAAGTCCATAGGCCCTGATGGGATGCATTCATGAGTACTGGGAGAGCTGTCAAGGCTGTTCACAATCATCTTTGAATGGTCATGGCAGTCAGGAGTGGTGACTGAGGACTGGGAGAAAACAAATATAACCCCAGTCTTCAGAAAGGGGAAGAAGGAGGACTCAGGGAGCATGGATCCACCTGGATGACAAGAAGGTAATCAGGAGTAGCCAGCATGGATTCACTAATGGTAAATCATGCTTGACTAACCTGATTGCCTTTTACAATGAAACAAATACCTGGATGGATGAGAGGCATTGTCTACCTCTGCTTCAGCAAGGCTTTCAACACTGTCTCTCACAACATCCTAGTAGGCCAGCTCAGGAGGTGTGGACTGGATGAGTGAGGTGTATTGAGAACTGGCTGAACAGGGGCACGAGCTCTCGTTGGAGGCCTTCGTGTGCCCAGGGTTCAATACTCTGTGTCCCCCAAGGCCCATTATTCATCAATGACTTGGATGAAGGGGCAGATGCCTTCTCAGCAGGTTCACTGGGAGAAGTGGCTGATGCCCCTGAGTGCTGTGCAGCCCTTCCCAAGGACCCTGACAGGTTGGAGAGATGGGCAGGGAGGAGCCTTTTGAAATTCAGCAAAGGCAAATGCGGGGTCCCACACCTGGGGAGGAACAACCCCACACACCAGCATGGGCTGGGGATTGCCTGCTGGAGCAGCTCTGCAGAGAAAGACCAGGAGCTCCTGGTGGATAACAACTGTCCATGAGCCAGCAGCACCCTGTGGCCAAGGAGGCCAGTGGGATCCTGAGGTGCATTAGGAAAAGCACTTCCAGCAGGTCAAGGGAGGCGATCCTGCCCCTCTGCTCAGCCCTGGTGAGGCACATCTGAAGTGCTGTGTCCAGTTTTGGGCTCTGCAGCAAAAGAGAGACATGGAGCTCCTGGAGTGAGTCCAGAGGATGGCAACGAAGATGATTAATGGACAGGAGTATCTCTGTTATGAGGAAAGGCTGAGGGAGCTCAGGGTTGGGGAGTCCTCCTCACTAGAGATATTCAAGAAGCATCTGGACATAATCCTGCACCATGTGTTCCAGGGTGACCCTGCTTGAGTAGGGGGATTAGGCCCAATGACACACTGTTCTCCCTTCCAACCTTACCCACTCTAGAACTGTGTGAAAAGTACAGGCTGGGCCATCTCAAAGCTCTGACCATCCTGAGGGATCACCACTTGGCTATCTGGACTTCAATTTATGTGAAGATTTCTTGGTTTTCCTACTACAATTGAGTTACTTTCCTATTTCTGCAGTAGGGAATAGCTTCAGTGATATACTATCATTTAATTCCTGAACTGCTGGGGTATGATACATTTGTTATGGAAAATACATGATGTGGCTGTTGACTGGGTAATTTATTACATAAAGCTGTAAGTTTTTTCCAGGCTAGAAACATATTTGTGTTGCAGCTCATTTCATTCATTCTGTGTTTGAGTGAGTTCAGATTCTAGGATGATCTTGAGATAAGAAGTATTTCTAATAGAATTCAAGGTTTATTGCACTGGAGAGGGTTTCCTTTACCAGACCATAATTCTGCTGATGGTGGTTGCTATATTGTAAAGTATTGATGTCTTGGGATAATGTTTTAGCAAAGTCAGGGAAATAGAAGCAGTAGGAATCCAGCTCTGTGAGTCACTATCAGCATTTAATATTCATACCTGCGTATTCTAGGAACAGGGGCCATCATTCATTAAATTAGTTGCCCAAATGAAGCAGGTAATTGATGAGCTGTTAACTTAAGGATGGCTGTAGCTCTTTTTGTTGTCAGTGAAAAGGTATTGCTTGGGAAGAGCATTATGCTCAGGGTAATAATCTGAAAACATTCAGCAAGTATAGGATGAAATCAAGCTTCTAGGTTTTGTTCATCCCTTTTTCCCTCTGGTTTTCCTCCTTTTTCTGCTTCTCACAACCTCCCACAAGTAAGTTTTCAATCTTGTGTTTGCACCAAGTAGTCTTGATATTGCAGACTGACTACCAGGCATTTGCTATCAGATGCTGTACAGTGAGTAGCAGAGGAAAATTTTAAGGGAGTAAAGACAGAGTTTAGTTGCCTTACAGTGAATTTATCACTGTTTTTTAGGTATGCATCTCATTTCCTCTTACCCATCCCTGTGAAATCTTAGAACTGTCATTTAGTCTCCATCACAGGTAACAAATTCTTGATAGTACTATTAGACAAAGTTCAATGTTATTTTTAAATCAGATTTTGCTGCGTCTTTGGATAAAGCTGAATACAGATAATTAGAAGAAGAGGTGTTTAGGATGATTGGACTATGTCAAACAAGAAACTTGTGAAGGACTTTTAAAAATATTAGAGAGTTCTCTAGTAACAGATAAAAGCAGCTTCAATTAAATTTACTGAGGTGTTTATATGATTAAGTGACCTGTTTCATAGAGAATTGTAGCAAGGAAAATGTTAGACAAATGTTACAGATTCCAAATTAGGCACTAAGGAAAACATAGGAAATGAAATACTGACAGGAGTTTGCTGTATTGTCTGGTGCCCTGCTGAACACATCCAGTCTTGCACAGTGCTGTGGTAGGTTACTTAACAAGGGCTAATGCACAGCGTAATTCTGTTAAAGGAAGCTGGGAAATACAGAGCATTGAGCAACTCTGTTGGGAGACCAAATTCAGCTTTATATGAAGTTCAAGCTGGTACTGAGGTAGCCCTCTAAAGCAGTTTGTGACTGCTCTGGGTAACACCACGATCACTGGAAGCTTTTTGTCCTGTGGTAACAGCCCCCTCACTGCTTTTCTCGTGGTATGGGCAAAGACAAAACCACAGTGTTGACATAGAGAAGGGGCAAGTCTGGTGCAGATGTCATGGATTAAAGTGCAAGGATAGCAGATGCATACAGGAACTGCTTGCCTAGGGGACCAGGAAAGTAATACCAAGTCCTGTCCTAAAGGCAGAAGTCATCATGTGTCTGGGACCCTGGGAAGAATTTCTTCTGTCCAAATCTTGACAGGATGTGCCAGTTGAGTAGAGCTCTGATCTAAAACTGATGAGAATATGTGCAATTTGAAAAAAAAAGACTGGGCAAAAAATCTTTTTTCTAAAACCTTGAGAAAGTTAAATGCAGAATGGTTGTGTTAGAAGGCCAATAGTAGTGTGGTTTTTTCCTTACACTGGTTCTTCTGAAGTCAGTGGAGTGTTTATAAGTTATCATTCTGTATTGTTCACAGTTGTTACAAATGTATAGATTTTGGGGAGTTATGTTCAGGATGTCCATACACAAAGCTGAGAAATAAAAGTGACAGACATGTACCAGAGAATTCTGTACTTCTCGTGAACAAAAACAGAAGCACAAATGTGTAACTTAGGTATTGGAGATGAGTGCTGGTATGAAGACGATTGTCAGTGCTATGTCATTTTTATATTTGGCAGTTACACAAATTGTATTGACTTTATTATCATGTAGTTACATACCAGGAAAAATTTACACGTGGTGCATATTGGGATTGAGATTGATAGTCAGTTTTGTGGCTGATGTGATTCCTCTCTAGCCAGTTGTTGGTTCTCATCAGAAAGGGCATCTGAAATAAATGCAAGTATCCTTAGGTGCTACTGTTCCTTCAGGATAATAAGTTCTGCCCTTAGTTCTGAGGTCATCCTTTTGTTGATCAGACAGCATGATGCCTGAATGCACAGGTGTGCTCTGGCTGCTGAGAAAACATCTGTGCTGCTGGCACCTTTGCTGACAATAGCATTGATACTGTGTGTCCTGCAGCTTAGGTCCTGGAAGTGATCCCTTGTTAGGGAAGAGCTGGATTGGCCCAGCTATTGCACTCCTTGCATGTGGCCTCTACTCAATAACTTAACATAAGAATTTGCTCCTTGGAAGCAGCAGACAGTCATCTTCCAACTTGTAATTGTCTGTGTGCTTCCTTTACTTAGTTTTTGTCCTATTAATTTTTAATACTGTCATTCCAAAGAATAGAAAATGTCCAAATGACAAGAAATAAAAGCTAGTTAATTGTCTTACAGTTACATGGAGAAGGAAAAATGGAATAAAATCAAATGTGTTGCGTAAGGTCTTTTGCACTAACACCTTCTCTGAACACTTTATCCCATAATAGGTCTCCTTGTCCTTGTTTTATTTTTGAGTTGAGTCCCAAGATAAACATTTCAGGCAATTTTATTTTATTATTCTAACCTGCTTATTTAAAAAAGACAAAAAACCACACCCCCTTCCCCTCAGCCCAGCAACAGACAGCCCTACAAAACTGCAGATACAATGTACAGTAAAAAAATGTTCTTTCTGATCTTCCATAGCTGTGGATGCTTGACTAGACAGTCTTGTAAACAGCACTCTGATCTAGAGAAAATCTTGGGATTAACCTATACCAGAAAGAAAAAAAGAGCAATCAAACCTCTATGGAGTAAAAGTATATACAAAGGGAGTTAATGCAGAATAAGTTACCGTGCTTTCAATTCTCACCTTTGCTTTTGTTACACCAGCTTTCCTCTGCAGACAGGTTTAAGGGAAGGATAATTTTTTAAGGATGAAACTCAATTTTCAAAGGGGAATGGGATTTAACAGTACAACTATCATTATAGTTTGTAAGCTGCATGTAAAGATGTTGAGAGTTTCATGGCTTACATTTTCAATGCAGCTGTGTATAAATGCCTTTTCTACATTCTGCTGCAACATCAGTTTTATATCATGTGGAACTAAGCTATTTTATCTTCTATTTAAGCATATTCCTAGGTATCATTAAAAATAACATTTTAAGCCAGATCTTGTGACAAAATGTCAGCTAAATGCACTGTTGATTATAAGGCTGTTTCTTCTAGCTGCTTTCTGGAAAAGAAGTCTATTTCTTGTCATACCAATCTGTGGATCCAACTCATGCCAACTTTTCACCCCTGTTTTCATCCTTGTTTTCTCCAACAGAAAGGAGAGCCAAACTGCAGTATTTTTTCTCCAGAAACCACAGAGCAGCTGACTTTTGAGATTCCTCTGAATGATTCTGGCTCTGCTGGACTTGGTGTGAGCTTGAAAGGCAACAAATCGCGGGAGACAGGAGCTGATCTTGGGATTTTTATCAAATCAGTTATTCACGGAGGTGCTGCTTTTAAGGTATGGAAGAAGCACATCAGGAGATGAATGTGTTAGAAATCTGTCATTTCTGTGTTGAGTGCTGGATCTCACTTGAGAAGCATTCTTGGAACAAACTCCTTTGTCCCTCATTCCTTTGGGTGAACTACAAATCTAACATTTACGGTTTCTGGGGTTGTGTGTGGTTGGGTTTGCAAAAATGAAAGTGAATTGGTGCAAACCATAGGGAACATTTGGATGCTGCAGGAAATAGGGAAGGGAAAGAAGGATAAGGATGGGTGGGTATGAGTAGAGGCTGCCTTCCAGCTTCTCCACAGCCTACAGAAAGAGAAAAGTTTGATTGGCTCAGTGACAGAGAAGCTGATATCTACCCTGTGCTTGTGGATTGAATTGGCAATATTAAATTGGTAAATGACAATATTATGAGTTGTTCTGTTCCTTCTAAGCACTGTACAAAGACTGTTGTATATTTTATGATTAAGAAGTATTTGAATTATTTTCTAATCTTTAGGAAATCTGTTGACTGCATTTTTTCCCTCAAATAAAACTTGGAAAAGGTAACTTCTCTGAATTGGAAACAAATTACTTAATCTTTCAGGGCTAGTATGTTTAACACCTGTAGAACCATAATGTCATTTTTGTCTTTTATCTCAGTAATTCCTTGCAGTTCTCGTTTGTGTAAAAATACCTTTTAATTCAGCGTTATGTAAATTGCTCTACTGACATCAGCCTGCTGAGTAAGACAATTCACAGCATTAAAACTTTAGTGATCATCTATTTACAGCAGCTAGTAAATAGCAATAATCAAGGTTTTAGGTTTCATGAGAATGTTTAACAGTTCCCTGCTTCTGTAATTTACCTGTCCTATTCACACAGCTATTTCAAAGCTTGGATCTTCATCTGGCTGGTGTACACTAGAACTGAGTTAACACACATTTGGCCAAATTAGGGCTGGATAAACTCAATTCATGTGCATGTCTGCTACAGAGTACAACTAATTTTACTCTAGAAATGAGGCTGCCCTCTTTGTTTTCCCAGCTCCACGTCCACACCAGTTGCAGTGACAGTGCATTGCCATGGATAAACTCCTTGTTTTGAACAGCCAAGCTGTGGAGCCATATTCAGTATCAGTGGGCTGGCTGCCTGACTTGTCATGTCACAGACACAAGAGAACCTTTTCTAGTTCTGTATGTTTGCTACTCTCTATTCTCCCAAAGCAACTCACTGCAGAGCAGTTAATTTTGGCTTGGATAGCTGCAGACTACAGATATCCATGCTGGACTTCTGTGCTCACCCCAGAGTAAACAGCTACAGTTAGTCACCATGACTGGGAGATTATTTTGTCATTTGAGAGTCTGTAGTCCTGTGACCTGTTCTCCATTCTACTCATTGTATCCCTTTCACCAGTCACACCTGTGCTGTGGTAATAGATGTGAGTGTAGGCTCCAGAGCAAATGAGACAGTAGCTGAGGCTCTGGCTTCAACCAGAACTCTGCAGAGAATCTTTCCTGGGTGTTGTGTGCAAGTGCTCTCAGAATCCAGGCATTTTGGCAGTGTTTTAAGACTTACAGTCTACTGTTGTGTAAAGCATGGAGAACAGCTGTCTTTCTTCTGTCTAGTGACCTTTATATAGAACACAACCTAATCAGTGGGTATTAACAATTAATAAAATTTCTTGTATCAAGTTTAAAACTCTGCACATATTTGTGCATAAATATTTAAAGATGTCCTATTGTCCTTACTTTAAATCTCTTCTTGGAGCAAGTTTTGAAATAAAAAGCCTTTCTTTCCAGCTGGTAGTTGTCCAGAGCTTTTTCCCATGCTATTCATTGTTACTCTCTGAAATGGATTATTATGGATTAAGACATGTGCATTTGCTTTTCAGTGTACAGTGTTTTCTTGGGAAACTGTTACAGGAGGAAATTGTAATGCTCAGTAACATGAGAATTCTCTCACTATTTCTCACTTCTCATTTAGAATTCAAATTTTTTTTCGATATTGGTGTATCATGCTAATGTAAGTGGGAACTTTATCCCCTTGTCCATACAGTCACTGCTTCTCCTCAGAAGAGGAAATGCAATGCATAGAATTTCAACACATTTGTTTCACTGATAAAGTAAATGCTCAAGCCTTCTAATGCTGTATAAAGGTTTTGATACATTAAATTTCTTTTGCCCATGTGTTTTTTAGAATGAAGAGTAAACTAGGAGATGCAGACTAGCTTGTTTGGTTACTGTTACTCGTTATTGGCTTGAACCAAGGTCCGAAGAGAGGCTAACATTTTTAAGGTTTTTGATACATTAACACATTAATCTAGCTCTAATATGTTAGAGGCAGTGCAAAGTGCAGTAAGGGGATCATAATGGAAAATTTAAGTATTTAATTCTATCTTATATGATTTTCTCTTGTCCTAGCCAAAGATTTTAAAAAATAGCATCATATATGCTACAGTAAGAGTCAGTCTTATTTACTGCTCTGCCTACAAAATCAAACAAAATAAAAATGCCTTAGAAGTTCCAAGTTTGTATTCTAGCACTGTATCCCACAGGAGTAAAGCCAGTTGCTTTTGCTGATTGAATCATTATGTCTCTTCTTAACCTCCTTTTGTATTTTTGAAGTATCTATTTTTTAACATCCCTAAGATAAAGAGGTTACTGGAATACTTGATATTTGTAATTATGCAGAGCCTTTTATATGAAGAAAACCAACATTTGACTGCATGTAAATGTATCATCTTTCCCCATAACATCAGGGATTTCAGCCTTGTTCACCTTGAAACATCTTGGCTTTTGAATTATGGTGCATTCCTGAAGATCAGGAATTGTAGGTACTTGCAATCCACTGCAGATGAAATGAAACAGAGCCATTAAAAGAAATAATGGAATATTCTTGATGTGTGCATTTGTCCAAATCAAACATGGTGTAGCTTGAACGTTCTTGGTCCTTCTCAGTGCTGTTGCAACAAACATTGCTCATTGTGTGTGATGGGCAGGGAAATTGGATAATTCCAATAAATGCCATCAGGGCATTTCTGACAGAAACATCATTGATGCGATAAGGGAGTTTGCCTATTGTGCCTTAATTAAAGACATAAGTCCTTGAAGATCATGGCACTGTATCTTCCTGCTCTACTGTAAAAAGTGGGAGTCTTGTGCATGGCTGCAAGGAATATGGCAGCCATGTGGTGGTAGATTCTGCCCCTTGCTGTGAGTCTCCATAAAAAACCCAGCATTTTTTGAATAAGAGAGGGAAGAATAACATCACCCTCTATTAGAATAGCTCACTCGCAGTTCCAGAGATGGCATTTGAAAACTGTTCTGCTGAAATGCCAAATGTTGTTTTCCTACTCAAAAGCCACAAAGAAACCTACCTCTCAGAGATGAAAGAGGAAACGTGTTAAAACAACATTTAGCTTGTTTTGAGCCAAGCAGATTTTCTTGCAGTTCAGGCTTCCAAACCAGGCCATAACACAAGGGATGTGAAAATCTGTGTTTGGAAACTGTTTAGACGTGGGGATTTTTTTTTCCTGGTCTCTAAAAAGGCAAAAGGTTTTTCTGTGAAGTAACTTATGCCTGTTGTGTGAAAACAGCATTCAGCTGTCTTCCAGCCAGTCTTGTACAGGTGACTTAGCAAGTATGGTTGATCAATAGTTATAAATGATCAACATCTTTTTCCTTTGATCACAGCTGACGTGTCGAATTCAAGTTGAATTTTTCATTTAAATGTTGCGCATAACCGAGTGGGAAGAAGGGAGGGTGCATCAAAAGAAGCCCTTTAAGAACTAATGTTGCTAAAATATAAATAAATATAAAGTCTCCTACAAAAGTATTCTTGAAAATTAAAATTCAGGCCGACACAGAGCCTTGCGAGGCTCAGTGATTCATTTAAAAGTGCGTGCTGTGTTCAGGACAGTTGCATTCTTAACAGATGTAGTCGTGACAAGATGCATTTGGCATTGTGTTTGTATATACTTTAGAAAGAAACTTTAACAGATATTTATACATGGTGGGTTTTTTCCAGAAAGGACAAACAGTATTCCAAGAAACTTGGGACCATTGGGAGAGGACATGAGGATGTGTAAAATTTTTGAAGTCTTACAGAAACTCACAAAAAATAAAACATTTTTTCCTCAAACTCCAGTTGATCAGAATAGCTCCATTCATTTCAGCAAATTTTGATGGAACACAGAGGAATTACAACACGTGCAAATAATAAATGTTTCAGTTCAGCAATGTTAACTCTTGTCTCCCAAAACTTTAGGACATGTGATGGCATCATTTGTATGTAGAGAAAGGGTGGGGTTAACTTACTAACTTTGGCTGTATGTACAACTAAGTTGGCATAAAATATTCAGCAGAGAGGTGGGAGGGGTTTCAGTATCTCTTCCAAATGGCATCTCTGTTTTCTATCCCCATTCCCACACCCTCCCAAGAAAAGTTTTATTTCTCTTCATTTTCCTTCACTGAGTGACTCATCTCCTAATTTTTTTTTTCCCATCTTCTTGTCCATCACAGTTTATTTTGGATTTTGTGCTATACTGTTTTTTCTTCAGCTTTGTGGTTATCTGTACTCTGTTGTAGTAATGATGATACCTAGTTCCAACAAAAATAACACTTCATAAAGCTGGGCGTGTCACAGCTACTGTAACTCACTCAAAAATGACTTAGACTTGGCAGCAATAGCAAATAGTTAATTGAACATCTTGGTTACAGAAAAACATAGAAATCAGAAAGTATATATATTTTGTATTGCTCAGATGCATGAAATATGTAAACAGTTGTGATGAGTGCCTTATGAAGAGTTTGTGCTGAGCCTGTGAATGAATCAAACTCATCTTAACCAAGCACTGCATTTCTGTGCAAGATCTTTCCCTGTTATTGTTTCTTCACCACCTTACATGGGATGTCTTCAGTTTCTTACTCTTTCTCCTCCTTTTTTGAGGTCTGATTCCAGCCTGTTAATTGTGAACTTGACAAGCTTTCAAAGAAATTCCTGTGTCTCAATTAAATAGACCTTTGTTTCTTAGAGAGAGAAAAGTCCACGGCATGTTCTTCTATGAAAAGAAATAAATCACATATCATAATGACAACAGCAGCAGGACTCCTAAATCACAAAATAGCACTGTCCACAATTTTATTACACTCACAAATGTCAGTTAACCTTGACAAATGAAGCTGAATTACTTTTTCAAAGCATAGGTTACTTGATGTGGCTCAACCCTAATTTTGTTATTGGCAGCAGTTTTGGATGTTGTAATATAGGGACAGCATTAATTAGTAAGGATGCTTAAGTCTTAGTGTCCTCATTCTGTACTGAGGACACTGGCCCATGTGATGGCATGGGAACTGTGACAGGATACACACCAGTAAGATTGTAAGACAAAAGTTTTGGAGCTATTTCTTGCCAGATCTTAATAGCAGATAATAATGCATGGAAAATAGGTCATAGTACTCCTTTGTGGTTGCAGTGTGGATACTAATAGTTATGGTGTTGGCCCTTTAAACTAACAAAAAGCTTCTTTTCAATTTTTGGGGGGACAGGGTAGGTGGGTGGGTGTGGTTTTTTGTTATTTGTATTATTTTTGTTTTGCATGTTGGGTTTTGGATTTTTTAATTATTTTTTTTAACTGGTGCAAATAAACAGCAAATGCAAGAAAAAGAACAGTTTGTGCATGAACTTCTATGTTTGTATTTGCACTATGGACTCTTTCCTATTGGTAGGAAATAGAGGAAAAAAATTGCCAATTACTGGACATAAAGTTATTTCTGGCACTGTCCAGTCTCTTATTTATTAAGTTATAGGAGCAATGTCTGATTGTTTGCATGGTGCTTTCCCATGTGTAACACCTCTGCTTGATGACTCCCGGTTGTGTGTAAGCGGCCGTTGTTGTTTGCTCGCAGGACGGTCGCTTGCGCGTCAATGACCAGCTGGTGGCGGTGAACGGGGAGTCGCTGCTGGGCAAGTCAAACCACGAGGCCATGGAAACCCTGAGGCGCTCCATGTCCATGGAGGGGAACATTCGCGGGAGGATCCAGCTGGTTGTGCTCCGCAGGCTGGAGGTGCACGCAGAGGTGAGGCAGGAACTGCGTTTAATTGATAAACGTCTTTCCAGTCCCAGCGGCTTTGCCCGTAACAGATGATGGCTGAAGTCTTGGTCACAGTGGCAGAATTGAGTCCCTCCTAGTAAAGAGACTCATGCAGTGTTTCTGGTTGATATCTCCTGGTCTTGCTCCTCTTGTTGAGACTAGGCTAAAACTGACCTCTTATTTTGATTCAACAAGTATTAGGACAAAAGAAAATAGGATTCCAAAAAGAGTTAGTTTAGGATTAATATGTTGATGTAGTTTTGATTATCTGCTACCTTCTCAAGGCAGTTGCTGGGATACAGGCATTTTAAATTATTCTGATTTAATTTGTTGTTATAATCAAAGACCTTAGTATCTTAGTGTGACTTGGATTTTACTTTATTCTTGCTTTTTCTGTTTCATTAGTACTTTATTTTTTTTAAGTGTATTTTTTTGACCTTTGGACCTGTCTTGCCTTTTTTTCCTTTTCTTTTTTTTTGACCTTCAAGGAATTAAATATTTTATTTTCCCTGGTCAGATGAAGATCCCTTCAGGGTGGGTTTCTGAGTTGATTAAAATAAAATCTATTTAAGTAAGGTAACAAAATAAGAAAAGAAAGACATTTTAAACTATTATATTTTCTAGACATCATAGAAATTGATGTTTGCCAGTCACTTCTTATTTTGAAAAAGATTGGTTTTGTGATCTCTCTTGGTCCCTCTTTCATTTATGCATGCACACACGTATGCACACTCTTTTCTCGTCTTTACATAGATAATGTATATGTATGCAGGCTGCTTTTTCTACTCACCCCAGTTTTAATTTTAACCCTTGAGTAAATATTTGAATAAGTTTTAAGTATCTGTAGCATACTTTAAAATTAAAGTACGTACAAGTGGATTTGGCATGTAAAAGGTTGTCATAAATCTCGTTATAGAACTCCAAGATATTATTTCTAGCTTCTTATTTCATAAGCATTACTGGAACATTTTAAAATTATAAACAGTCATGTTTGTGGGTGTATTTGCATAAGATATCAGAGGGAGGAAGAGGATGCAGGTGTCTTCTAATTTAATCAACTCTTAAATATTTTTCTGATAATTTTCTATTTTATTTATTTACCATCATTTATTGATTGAGAAATAGATTTAGAAATATATTACTTCCCAAATATTATGCTCTAACTTTGATGGGAGGACACTTTGGAAAAGCCTCATGATGTCAATTGTGCCAGGAAAATATGAAAAGTACCCATTAGCAATTCTGGAATATGTTAGAGGAAAACACATTTTTGCTTTCCTTTTTATATGTGACAGCATCCTGCTGTAAGGAAGAATTATGAAGTATATGTTATATTTATTGTGTAATTTTGGGATATAAGAAGGATAGCTCACCTTCAAAGAAAGTTCACTCCTGCGACTTTTCTTTATTTAACTAAAGCCACTTCTTTTAGAAAAAGCTTCCAAGCAAGCATCAGATTGACCTAGTAAAAGTATGAGGCTGCTTTTTATAGTTAAGTGTATAGTTTTGAATATTATCCAGATGTATGAAGGAGGTAAATAGTCTTGACTCATGCCCTATGAAGAATGCATAATGAGGTCTTGATTGAATCAAATTCATTTTAGACAGGAATTAATTTTTATAGGGTAGTCTTTGCGTTCAATTGTAATTCCATTTGAGTCTGGAGACCGTAGCAGAAATGCTTTGTTGACCATTCTTTCCTTTCCCCAAACCAGCTACCCAAGCACTGCATCTCGGCTTGGCAGAAGAAGAATATGTTTAGAAATGCATTATTGTTTTTATTAGGCAGGACACTAATGGAGGTCTTCCATGACAGCTATGTTTTATAAGCTGAATACTTGAATTAGGTTGGTTACTGATCAGTTGTTGGGATATTGATTGTGTCATTTATCAAAGAGCTGGAAAAGCAGATTTGTTGTTGCTGTTAATTTAAGGCTCCTTATCCCACGGTGTCTCCACTGGACATTTTGAAAAACTAGTAAATGTGGGCTTTACAGTCTAAGGAAGCTCTGTAAACTAAAGATTCCAGTTTCAAGAGGAGACAATTGTCAGTGGCTGTGTAGTGCGTGTGTGTGTATGGAGGTTGCAAATAGCCTTTTCAGATGGCTGATGCTGCACTGAGGAAAAGAGAATGTTACGTGTGCCGCCTGTGCACTAAGCCTACATTTGTAGCCATATTGTCACTGATTTGTGCTCTGAGGTGCAATTTTTCCATTTTATTATGCTTATTTTCATTGTTTTTATTCTATCATTATTTTATTGCAATTTAAAAAAAAATTAAGTTACGTTATTTTATTTTTATTATTAATCTTGAAAGACAGGTTGCAAGGAGGTGTAACATGCTGTCCTTCCTTATGTCTTGCTTTGCAGGCAATCACTTGCCAATACACTAAACCTCTTGCATCATTTTAAAAATAAATTACATGAGTTAGATACATGCATTTCTTCTGTAGATGTGACTATGGAATTAAAAAAATATGTTTTTAGTATTACATTTGCTGACATAATGAACATGCAGTTTAAAAATAGAAGCCAGTTGGATCCTGCTTCAAAAAGCACATATAAAATCACAGAAAATATAAAGGTTGCTTTGAAAACTAGCCATAATATTCCCCTGTGTGGGTTTTGGTTTTCCCTGAATAATGAGTACAGAAATGTCTTTCTGGGTCTGTCCCAGTTTTAGAAACTGTGATATTTTTGTTTGTTTTTTTTTTTTTTGTTTTTTTTTTTTTTTTCCCCCAACTTTTTTCCTTTGAGCAACTGCTCAGGAGAATAAATTAGGCGCTATGGCATGTATGGGGGGGTCAGAAATGTCTCAAAAGAAAAGCTGACTAGAGGTGTGACAGGAGTTTGTTTAGCTGCTAGCCACAAGACCTGCATTTGGGAGTTTGGTGTAACTCCTTACTTGCAAAACTGTTCTAGTGTGCGATCATCAGAACATATGCACTCAGTCTCGGGGAGAAGGGAACCAGCTGGCTGGCAGAAAAATACCATTGGCATTGCCCGTGTTCTTGTGTTGACAATGTCACAAGCTGCCCTCCCAGATGGAGAATTTGAATGAAGCCAGTTGTGGGTCATAAAAAAAAAAAAAATCTTCATTTTTGTGCATCATTGTTAATGGCTGTTATCTCTTGGATATTGTTCTTATTTCATGGGCAGCAAAACCAGACAGCAATTTTGTAAGAGCTCTCTCAAATTTCTCATTTGAGAGGAGGCAATATACAGTGAACACATGGTATCACAGTGTCCGTGCACCATGCACAGTGAGGGATGCCCTTCTGCATCTGTGGTTGTATGTGTCCATTTCACATTGCAATGTGTGGTTCTGTTTTTCCCTTAGGAACGCTCAGACCAGGGAGTCTTTCAAAAGTCAGCCTTTGATGGGAGTCATAACTTCACGGCTGCTTCCCGGCGCAGTGATACCATTCTCCAGCAATTTGTGACATGTGGCCCTCAGGAAGGAATAAAAGGTAGTGTCTGCATGTCCCTCTCTGTGCCGAGACACAGAGTGCTTTGTGGTTTGTTCCCTGAAATCCACAGCCACCAAAAGCAGCTAATTAGAGTAAGTGCGCACTGTGTTACTTGGAGGCTTGAAGATCCAGCAAGGGTGGGAGAGCTGACTCAGAAGTTGTGAATGAGATTCCTGGCACAAATTCCAGTTTAAGTAACAGTTTGTAGCTCGCTGCCCCAACACGTAAGGCTGGATAAAAAACAAATGATGAGTGCAAAATATATGTTGTCAAAATGTTTATTTACTATATATCTTTAATGAGTGCAATGATTTTTGCATTTAATTTTTAGATTATGTCCTGGGTTATTATAAGCTTAATTAATTTATACTTAAAACATGATCTTTGAAAAGTACACTTGCTTATTTTAGACTTTAAGGTAAAATTTGTTCAAAGGTTAGAAACATTCCCTTAATTTACAAATCGGAATTATATTAATGAACTCATTAAAAAGAATTAGGTAATTGTGTAAATTGTGCAAAGAAAGCCTGCATGTGTGAGCATATGGAAGCATACAAGTAAGAGCATTTAAGGCCACTTCTTTTACTGTCTTTTTTCATTTCCGATGGCATACTGTACTATCTGTCCAATTTGCTCCTGACTCAGCAAGGTACTAGTTATTTGAAAAGTTTAAGTATTTGAGATAGTCTTGACCCCTATCCTTTTAAGTGTGCTCTCATTCTTCAAGCCAAGCACATAGTTAAATGCCTTTCAGTAGGAAAAAAAGATTTTCTTTGATGTAGTTGAATTATGCATGATTTTTCCCACTTTCCTAGACAACTGTGGAATCGGGGTAGCTTGCAAAAAGTAATTTCATAGGCTGCTGTGATGACTGTGTGGGGTACTTTTAATCAAAACCAAAGAGCTGTTATCTGTAAAACTCAAGAGAAACTCCCATAGAATTTAGGGGTAACTTATTTGTGTTTACTTAAATATTTTGGGAGTGTGACTCCAGTAAAAGAATTAAATATAGTCTGAAGCACTGTAAATATTCAAAGATCAGATCCTTTTGTTTAGATCTACCTTATGTTTCTCTTGTATGGAATTTGCTCTCATTCTGTAGTTTCAGGTGAAAAGGGTCTGATCCTTGGAGCTAGCCTGCTCTGTAGAGTTAGTCATTACCAAAGACATATCAGAAAGCAGCAAATACTTTTAAATGCTTCCTTTAAAACCATAAAAGCAAATGCTCTGAAGCCATTGATGCAGATGAATGGCAACTGCTAGCTTATCACTTAAATTCAAAACAAAGTATGTGGAAGAGGTGTACTTTGAGATAAGGATTCTACAACTGTGTTCTGAAAATCAGGATGACTAGTTTGCAGCTCAGTCATAAAATCATTTTAAATAGGCATGTTTTTAATTAAAGAATTATGGTAGAAAGACATTATAGCAAAAAATATGTGATGACCTTAAAAAAGAATGTGTTGGGTGTGGAAAGGAAGCTTTGGAGTGCTGCTGGTACAGGGAGGGTTTGGTAGGGCTGGGTCTTCACAGCCATGGCCATGACTGGAATTGGAGTCAGTGGACAAGATGACAGAGATGTTGCTACCACTTACTCAAGGTATCGTTGTATTGCCATTTCTGTTGAAGGTTTGGCATTTGATGAGTAAAATTTCAGTGATCTTAATGGAATGCTGCACAGGCACTTGCAGCAGGAGGGCTGTGGGATGGCTCTGTTAAGAAATTGTTTTGGTGGAAGACACTTTGGGCTTACACTGGTGTCACACATTGCAGAAATATTTCTCTTATTTCAAAATCATAGAATTAATTATTAGTGAGCTAATGCTCATTCTGCTTTCCATATGAGCCTGTCACTTATTTCCTCCCATCACTGATTTAAAATTTTTTTTGCATTGTTTCTTACAAAGTTTTGTCCTCAGTGTTTCAAGGCATCTGTAAGGGTGAAACACTTTGCCTGTGCACAACACTCTTTTAACTCAACTATGAACTTTAGGTTATGTCTAAGTCACAGACTTAGCTTGTTGTGTCAGGCAGGAACAGATCCTTATACAGGCTCACAGTGTGCTATCCCCATCTTGAATGTACAAGTGCAGTTGGTACATTTTTGCAAAGAATAATAAAACACAGAAGAGATTTTTAACATAATATGGGATCTGATCTAAGAATTTAATGCAGGAGGTGTATTATGTTTCATAAAATGTCACTTTCTTAATTAATGTTTTCTAATAACTTATTTCCAGTACCATTCACTGCTCCTACCAATAAAATTCTTATAAAAGCTCAGCAAAAATACACTGAAGCTTGGCCTGCTAACATTGCTGTCTGTTTTAAGTCTTTTTTATTATACATGAGCAAGAAAAAATAATGTCTGGGGAAAAGTGCTTATAGCCAAAACATTAAAATTTGTCTTGCCTGTGGATATTTAAATAAAGGGGGAGGGGTAGTGATCCAATATTGAAATGCCAGTGTTTGTTCTATTTTTGCATGAATAATACTTGCTGCCTTCAGGTCCTCACTTATTTTGCTGCCAAGCTGTTGCACGGTGTTTTTTAGAACAACCTCTTTGAGAATTGATACTTTAGTGCCAGCAGCTTTACATTTCTGGTGTTGAAAGATTATTGGAATGTGTTTCATTAGAGGTTCTGATATATTTCTTATAACCCTATGTTATAAATAGGTATAGGGAAAATGCTGTCATCTTTCAGGTTAAGTAGTAAAATAATCAAACTTTCTCCACTACCAGAGACTGGTGAATTCTCATAGTTGTACAAGCACCTCTGTTTTCATACATATGTGGTAACATCAAGATAGAAAATTAAGAAGTGAACATTTTAATAATTTTGGTTTTCCCTGTAAATGCTGCATGTCTTACGGACAGACACAATTTTTACTTTGCCAAAGTTTCTCTCTTTTACTCTCTCAGTCTGTTTAATATCTGAAAATTTAATACATTTTTCTCAGTGCTTAGATATATCTGCATCTGTTAAGGTCAATTCCTGAGGTTTTGAACATGGAGCTAGTGACTGCCCCTTAGGTTAAATTCTCTCATTCTCTGGCTCCTGCTCCCATTTTCCTGGGAGCTGTAATCCCTTGTGATCATTTCCGATTCACTAAGAAAGTCTGATGTTCTTCTGTGTGTACCCATTTTTAATGCAAGGAAAATACCAGTGGTAACCCATGATTGAACAGCCTTGGTGAAATGATATACCAATTACTGTGACTCTAAGTTACTAGAACTACATGATTGGCTCTGTCTCTTGCTATGGCTATAGGAGTCTGCTCAAAAAGGCTAACCACACTATACGTGTGGTGTGGTTTTATTTATTTTTTTTGTTTGTTTTGTTCAGGCTTTTGTGGGTTTGGTGGTATATTTTAGGGTTTCTTGATTGATTGGTTGGGTTTTTCTTTCTTTTTTTTTTTTTTTTT
>VZTN01023469.1:2959-21595 GCA_013400515.1 Erpornis zantholeuca
AACAACTTATCACTTTTCTCACCAACATTTATCAAAACCATATAGACAAAAACGACAAGGCAAAGCCGAACTTCTTAAAAAAAAAGATAGGATGGTAGCATGGCAACCTACTCACTAAAATTATGCATCATAAGACTACAACAGAGTTTACTGGCATTCCCAAAGTGCAAAATGTGTTCCGGTCACAAACCCTGACAGGTGTGTGTTAAATGAGGCACATGACATCACTATATGCAACTAAGTTTCAAGTAAAGGTAAAGTGAGATGGTACCAAATTTCATCCAACAGAGATGGAATTGGATTCCTGGATTTCAGTTACTTGTATTTAAATCTCAGTGCAATGCATCCAGCTGGTCAGTTCTGACAATAATGTCAGCAAACCAGCAGCTGACTTTATCAGTTATTCCTACAGGTATATGACTGGTCTTGAAAAAATCTTTTCACCTTTTTTTCACAGAACTTATATTTACCATTTCATCCTGATTTGAACACTCCCCATTTTTTTCTTTCAGAAAGTATTCTTTTATGCTAGTATTTAAGTACCTCCATTTAAGCAGAGCAGTATGCTTTTGACTGTGACCATGTGTCATGATATCAAGAGGTGCAAAAAGCTCTTTAGATTTATGAGTCTTCAGGCAAAAGGCAAAAGTCCATTCTTACCTGATTTTCCTTACATTTAGAAAACTTCAAGGGAAATTTAAAATTAATCTTAAAACTACTAGGAAGTATTTATGCCTATGAGATTAAGCCTAATTACTTCCATAAAGTCACTCTTATATAATAAATTCCTTTCTATTAGGGCAGTAAAATTAACTTAGATTAAGTTTTAAGGATTTTTCCTCCCACTTTGGACTAGTTTACTGCTATGCATAAACAGCACCACAAAATAGTCTATAGCTCACTGAACTGTAAACAAGTAATATACAAATAGTGATATTAATGTGGTAAAAGATCCATTTATGATCCTCAAAATCACCATCCCCACCCAGAAATGGTGTGGAATGTAAAAACAACAAAAGCCTCTGGTCACATATCTTGGTGAGCCCACACTATGATGCTAAATTGGATAGACATTTTGTCCTCTTGTGGCCAAAATTTAAGAAGCTTCCCTCTCAGTTTGAGAACCTTATTCTTCAGACTTTTCACAAGCCTTCTGGAAATACCAGACCACAGTACACCCTTATCCTCAAACCCTCAAAGAGCCTTACTTCTTCAGGAACCTGTATTTTAAAAACTATGCTAGCTTCCCCTGATTGTCATTTCTGCCTGCCAGAAATACACCAAATAAACTGGCTAAAGAGTCATTCTGGGAAAATCCCTTTCAAAAACTGCAATTATGTTTGCCATCTTCTCTAAGAAGACAGACAGGGTTTTTAATTCAAATATCGTAACTAGTCCACACTTGAGTAGCACTTTGGGAAATACTTCACAAGTTTGATGCTCCTGCTGGTTCTAGCAAGAGGTTCAGTGGTCCTTTTTGTTTGCAGTTTTTTACCTCAAAATTTGGATTTGAGAATCCAGTGTATGGCTTTGCAGAAATTCAAGTGTGAAATCCCTTGCAAAATTCTGAATTATGATTATACTGGTCATCCCTTTAGCTCGTTTTGATAATTTTTGAGAGTTTAGCTCACTAATCCATTCTACTGGATTAGATACTGGCCTCCTCTTTCTGGTACAGTGTAAGAAGCATGTTCAATAGGTTTCATCTCATGGTATTATCTGACATATTTTACCATTTAGTGTGGGTACATACTGCTTTATCCTTCAGGGACTTCTCCAGTTTCAAAACTAGTCTTTCCTCACGACAATCCTTTTCCATCTTTCTGAAGACTGACACCCACTTAAAGGCTAAACTGTGGCACTCCCTTCACTGTCAGACACTTCCAGCTACTCCAAACTTTCTCATTTATGCAGGGTTGGCTGCTGGTCTGGGATTGTTTTACACAGCTGAAGTATTACTGCAGTGTAGCTATCAGCACCTCTCTAGAGTGATGGTAAATTAACTGCTCTGTGATCAGTACACACATGACAATCCTTGGTCCATCATTCAATATAAGGTAATAAATACTCAGCAACTCAGCAGTTTGNTCCTTTTGCATTGGGAAAAGCCATTGACTCTGCCAACTGCATTAATGAAGTAATAGAGTATGGGAAGTCTGCTGTTGGAACAGCCACACCAGCAACCCCGGGCCCAGGACAGTAACTTCTGGCATGCTTTTCTACTCTTCTTTACAGCACCTCAGCCACTGAGAGAAGGTGCTTCATTTTGGGTCCTGTTCAAAGTCCATCTCTCATGGTTTATACAGCACTCCAACCGTTTTGGCACTTCTTCCTTTACTAATGGTGAGGGTATTTTTCTTTTTTTCACTGCTCTTGCTTTGTCTATGCACTTCTATGATCTTTAAAAACAGACAATTTTTTTCCCAGCCATGAAATTTGCCCCTCTGCAGGATCCAAGGAGCAAGAAAGCACCATGCTGTGTTCCCAAGCCTCCATCCTCCCACTAGCTGTGATGGTAGCCATGCATTTCATGTCTCTATATCTGTGAGTGGGCTACTCGTAGCTGTGTGGTGCAGAAGGCTGCCATCCAAAAAGGATCTCCTCCCCCTCCACCAGTGAAAAATTTAGCAGCATTTCTACTGTCTGAACAAGTTTTTCCACAAGATACCAGAAAGGCTCATTTATTTGTAGAAGTCATACAAGCAGTGTGCATATGCCAGCTTAAGGGACAGGACACACATTCAGCTAAGCTAGAAGCATCTTTATCGTGGAACTGTGTGGCTTCCACCTTTAAGATAACATTTAACTTCCCCTCAAGGAAAGGTTCATCTTCCCTCTGTTATTTTATGCCAAGTGACTTGCCACTAAACAAATAGCATGGTACATCACTTTTCAGTGAAAGGTGGGCACTGTTTGTTTGAACTGAACAGCAAATTCACCTTACTGTCAGACAATGGCTCAAACAGATTTAGTACGTTTAATTAATGTCTCAGTTTTGGTATATAAAATTGCTATACAAACTGGCTATGTGCAATTAACAATAGACTCATTTCTGAAATTTTCAGGTGCGAAGAACTTTATTGTGCATAGCTCTTTTGCTTTCTGAGATTACAAAGACATCAGTGCATGATTATTTAATTAGGAAAAAAAAGCAACTCAGGAAAAATACAAATGAAACCATACTCCATGATAATACTTAAATATTTCTCCCCTATATTTTGTCTCAAACCAAGACAAAGTCGTATGCCACTCAGTAAAGGAAATCCCTTCTCCAGTTTCCCATTAACCAAAGGTCTTAAGTCTTCACCAGCAGCAGTGGATCCTAATGCTCTTTACAGACAGCTGTGCTTCCAGTCTAATCAGCAAGCATTCAAATTATGAGGCGAGTTAGGTGTCTAATTTAGCTCTGGCACAACTCCCCTAGGTAGGGAAAGGCCATGCCTTGAAGAACTTCATCACAACCAGCTGAACCTATTCAGTGCTGAGGATCAGCTATTAATTAGACTGCTTTCACTCCCCTGCCCTATCAAAGCTTAAGGTGAGCAGAACTGAAGTGGTAAACCAGCAGGCACTTAGATAGATGCCTGGAGCATAGCTACCATTGGCAAACACAGTGAGATGTCAGTCTTCTACTCTGAAACCTCAGCAGCAATTGCTAGTGGATTTGATAAGCTTAGTATTTCTCCTTCCAAAAGATGATGTCTGGATTGAGAGCCTAGCACATTTAGCTCAGCTAAATGCTCATAGTTCAGCTGCATCTGACCCTCACGGCCAAGAGCCTACCCACCCATGAAGACTACAGATCGTCATTCTGACTCAGCAAAGTCAGACGTATTTTGTTCCTTCTGCATAAAGCTACTTCCCACAAGTGTTTGTTTTACAGTGGCACATTGTAATGGTGTGCAACTTTCTTAATCATTCTGTTTCTAGCAATACCAAAAGCAGACAGTATCTCTGAAGAAAGGGATTGTGAAAGGCAGTATCAGCTTCTCCATTTAAGTGATAAACTTCAAGCACCCTGCTGAATTTGTGCATGTTATCACTGCTGATGGCACAAACTCTTTAAATAACCAAGATTTGTATGTTCAGCTCATGACTCCCAACAAACTTCCTCAAAGGACCACCGCCATTGCATTGTCTGACTTTTGCATGCCTCAGCTTAGGAGGAGTTTCTTTGACCTGATAGCTGAGTAGGGGCTCATAGACCAACCCTGTTAAGTCAGAAGGCAACTATATTTTTAATCCTTGCCCAGCAACTCAGAAATTTCTCTTATTCAGCATGCAGGTAGAGCAGAGTAAAGACGACAAGAGCTTCCTCTAGCCTGAGGTTAGTAACATCCAGGGAAATGCCTGTTTCCCCAGTGGAGGGAAGTGACAGAGAAGATCAAGTACCATGAAATAAACAGAAAATGATGCTGCACCATGAAGCAAAACATAACATGAATTACCCAAACTCCCACAGTTAGGGACTCGGTCTTTCTGAAGGTAATTTTGGGAGATTCCTTCTCTGTTCCTATTGCTCAACTTTCCTTAGCAAACTCCTGTATCCCCGTTTTCCTCAAAGGATGCCTCCAGCTGGTTTCTCAGCATTTTCAATAGAACCTTAAGCTGAAGGACATCTAGCATTTGGAGAAGAGAAAGCAGACTGCTAGGAAGTAGCTATGCTAGGACTGCTCTCCAAAAACCTGCTTTTCAGTCCCATTAAGGATTATTTATTTTAATTAGTTTGCCAAGTGAAGTATAGAAATAGCCATCTGAAAACCTCTATAATTAAGAACTATTTTAGTAGCCTTTCTGAAAAAACCTACCTGAGGTAGACAAGGCTTAGAAAAAACAGGTGTATGAAGTCTGCTAGTAACAAGTAGCAGACTTGTTATTCACACTTTCAGACCTGAGGTAAGGAAAACACATTGAAGAGTCCTACGCAGTGAAAACCAAGCATAAATGTCATTTCAAAACTGTTATGAATTTAGCTCAATTAGGTTACACACATATTCAAATGTATGTAACCCTGACAAGTAGACTGACAGCCAAGTTTGACCATGGTCTCTAACCTATTAACTTCTTCGTTTGATTTTATTTCAATTATTTTACAACATTTGTTTTCTGTTTCCTCCTTTTCTCAAGGAAAGGGGTGCTTTCAGAGAGACAAAAAATTTATACCAACGGAAGCCTAATCTCCTTCATGTTTACTCAGACATAGCAGCACATCTTATAAACAATGTTCCCAGCTCACCCTCAGAAAAAAACCATGCATTATACTGAACATTTAAATGTAGTTTTGTATCTTGTGCTCAGACTTGTCACCAGTAGCTCATAGCTTGCTCTAGATTAGTAATAGCAAGTGGCTACTTAGTGTGTCATACTCCTGCTACAGGAGAAGGTTTTTGCAAATGTATCCATTGCCTTTGAAATCTTTTGCTCTAACCAATACAGCATGAAATTAGGGTACAGGTTGGTTTGTCTGGGGTTTTGTTTGGGTTTTTTTTGGGGAGGTGGTTTGGGGTGGTGGTGCAATAACTAATTTTGTTGGTATTTGAACAGTTTCAAACAGTTTTCTAATAAAGGAAGTCAGCAATGTGATCAAAGAGTATACAGTCAGAATCCAGAATCAAACTAAGTGTAAAGGAACAAACAATTTTAGGTAGTTACGCAGCTGTCAGTCAAAGTCACAATATGGTTTGATGTGTGATGCTTCAGGCACATAATTAAGCTAAACAGCTTTCAAGACAGCTTTATTCCTTAACACTGAAAAAGTAGGTAGTTACTAAAACATTACCTTGTTGTTGAGCAATTATTATTAAAATAAGCCATTAGCTGTCACAAAGTATTTTTCACAGAGCAAATATTTTCAAGTATTTAAACAATTGCATCATGGCAAAATTACCCACAGGAAGCCTGAACCAAGCTATTTTTATTATTTTAAGATCAGGAATCTCCGACCCCTTAATTTGGAGATTTCTGAAACATTACTATTAGACATTCCTAAAAAATTGATGCATTTCCCTGTGCACTGAGAATCCTCCATTGTTCTTGTTTGACAAGACCAGGGTTGAAGGCAGACATTGCTAAGTTAAATGTAATGGCCTATATTATGGAGAGGTTCACAATTTTTGGTTCACTTGTCAACTTACATGATTATTAAAATAGAACTTTGGACATTAAAAAAATATTGAGCATAGCAGTAAAACTCTGAATTCTGATCATAAGCCAAGTCACAGAGATAAACTTCAAAAACTTAATCCACAATAGCAGGGGGAAGACGAGGATATTTGGTAGGAGGAGCACGCTGTGCGAAGACGACTTGTTCTAACCTCTGTGTGAAGACCTGGGCAAGTGCCTGGTTTTTTGCAGCTAAACAGTCCCTTCCCAGTACAGCAATGCCTGAAGATATCTGCAGACAACCACAGGTACACCCAAAGAGAAAGTACAGTGGCTGCCCTGAATTCTTAATTGAGTTTGCACAGTAGTTTTACTGTTCTGGAATATTTGAAAGTCATGAATTATACAAGTAAAGCATCTGGACAAAAGACTGCTTTCCAGGAAATGCACCTTGCCAGGTCAAAAATCCACAAAATATCCTCAGAACTCACAACCACAAGCCAGACTAAACGTCACAAGGCTCAAGCATTCTTGTTCAGAGATATTTTGAACTAGCAAATGGTAAAAAGCCAGTTTTGGCTCATTATTCCACTTATTCGGCTACTGACCAGTATGTTAGGGTGGGTTATCCTTTTTGGTACTCTAAAACTGTTAAACTGTCACTGAATTCCACAAACTAAAAATAACTAGAGCAGTAGTATAATGGAACAATAATATCAGAAAACAAGATAACAGACTGAACCATACTGGCATGTAAATATGTCTATTGACTTCCAAGTGCAATTGTTTTGGTTATGTACATAATGCCTATCTATACCAAGACTTCATTCAAGCCCAAACTTCTTCCATTCTGGCTGAGAATTTTTATATTGAATATTTCTTCACATAGAAAGAAACAAGTAGACTCAGAATAAGCAAATAAATGTATATGGCACTCTAATTTATGAAAGCAGATAAGTTTTCTTCCCCCAAGTGAGGCTTCTAATCATAGCCCTTCATGTAGATATAGCACACAATACCTACAAAAGTAGGGCTTACATGTATGACTAGATGTACAAGTATTTTAATGGATAGCCCCCTCCAATTGTTGATACACAAAAACAGATCAGACTACAATTACAAAGGTATATACAACACCGGTGTTTACCCTTATAGCAGGAGATAGCATCTGAGACACCTGATTAGCTTTCAGCAACTATTTGTTGACCCATTTTTCAGGAAAATCCCTCTTCCATTCATTAAACTGTTCTTAACTCAGAATTTCACACAGGCATATTTGTAAGAGGTGCTACTCAGCTGGTTTAAGCTCACGAAAGTTACTTTTGCAGAGCCAGCAGAGGGAGTACAGACATCATTTTACTTATCAGCTGTGAAAAAGATACCTTGTAAGAAAGCACTAAAAGAGCTGTGCCTGCAAATCTAATGCACTTAATTTAAAGCATGCCAAGAACTTCCTTGGTCTTTCATAGACATGTATGTCAATGGACAGTAGAGTTGGTGTTTTGTTTCTGATCCTCAACCAGCTGTCACATCTTAAAAGTCTCATACCTGACGAATAGCAGGAGCAACCTTAACAGTACTAACAAGTACCATAAGGCCTGATGCTTCTTCATATGTGTTTAAAAAAAAAAAGAAAAAAAAACCAACCAAAAGACTCAGCAATCAAAACCATTATGTAGCTGCAATTCAAGTTTTTATTCATATGGATTCTGCTGTTTCTCAGTTTCAGAAAAGCTAAAACCTTTTGGTTGTCCATTTCTTAAAAACCAACTTCACCTGGTAGACAAGCTGAAAAACTCAGAATTTAAGACCACAAGCAGAATTTAAGACCACAAACAAAAGAGCCAGGAAGGCAGACAGCAGTGTTGGATGAGAAGGTAACAAACAGTGAACCTTTATGCTGGCATTCACAGAGGCACAAACCTACTGGCAAATCTGGTTTTACACAGCCTCTGAGGCAAGAGCTCTGCTGCTTTATTTAGCATTTCCATTGATCAGTCTGCTTTGGAGTTGACAATCATCACTGAATGGTGTTGACCCAGTGGTGGCTGTGGAAACAGTTTTGGAAAGAGGAATAGAATCTGAGCAGGCAGAATGATATTTTGTTGCCACTTCATGGAGTTGAACCCAAAACTCTAGGCCAGTATGAGACAACATACCTTCCTGGCAAAAACTCCACAAACAGACACCCACTTGCTTTTTTTAGTCTACAAAATTGACTGGATTTTTTTCTTAAATAAAGTCAGCAATTCTTACCTCCTTGGTAAGAGGCTAAGCTAATACAAAATTCTTTCAAATCTTAAGCATTTATCAAATAATATTTTGGGTGGCTATTTCTAAGTTTCACATTTTAGAAGTCTGTATATGAGAAACTCACACAAGTGCAATAAATGTCTTTGTCTCAAAGTTTCCTCTAGAAGAGCAGCAAAACACTCCTCCTCCCAAAGAAAAGATAAATTTCCATCATCTTAAACTTCACATGAACTTTAAAAAGCTTTGACAGCTTGAATCATTAGATTTTGATTACTACCTACTGAAGAAGAATGTGCCTGTAGCTACATAATTTAGCCTTCACTTGTTTCAAGTTTTAAAAATAGAAGAACCACCCTTCAGCAAGTTAGATGGCTGTTTCTTCTCCTCATCTACAAGAAAGTGGTGTTCACTTCTCAGCTTCATTTTCACGTGGCAGATTCACAAAATTAGTAAGTCAGAGTGGGCTGAACTGTTTGCCATCTTACAGAGTTTACATGATATTTTATAGCAGACTAAAAAGTTTTACCCCTATCATGCAACAAGGCCACCTCACGGTTTTGCTGTTGAATATCAGGGCTCCTGCAGTGTTCTCTATTTGTGTGCTGTGCCTGGGTGGTTCCCGGGACCCCAGCTAGGCTGCTCAGAATGTTCTATGCAGAGCAACCACGGCAAGCAAAGCCATGCTTCTTCCATCACAAACATGGTGATGATCAGGTATCAGGATGCATCCCAACCACCCTGATCATCCTTTCCTTCCCCAAGTTGTTGCAGTCTCTCGTGACAACAGTGAAGTTCCTGAAGGTACATGAAAAGCTTATACAGATAGGAAAAATGTTGTTTTTTGGTTTGTTTTTTTTTCAGGCAGACTGGTTATCTAACCAGAGTCACCACACAGATAATCCAATACCAGTGCCAACTCAAAACACAGCACAGAACTACACTGAACCTGCCTGACTTAAGCAAATATGAAACCATACTCACAGGAAATACACCACAAATTTTAATTCAACTGAAGGCAACTGAAGCCTCACTAAGCTCCCGAACAACTGTGTTTATAACACACTTTACATTTGAGAGGATGACATTAGGTTTCTAATCAGCAAGTTAAGACACATGATCCATTTATATAAAGTAAGTAGGGTGTGGGGGAAAGGGCTGAAAAGCCCCTTGAAACATGAATATCCTTCCCCTTGGTTAAGTTTCTACAGCAAATTCCACAGAATTTTACACTTTAGAATTACTACAGCTGCCTTCAAGCATCTACCGGGGCTTGTTGTTATCTCCGTTTTTAACCTGAAAACCTTCCATTTAGTACACAGCTGAACAACTACTGATTCTAGAATTAATCACTCCCTGAGATTTAGTACTTCAATAATTGGCAATAGACAGCATGCAGCCAATGTAAGAGCTGTTTTTAAAGTCAATGTTGAAACTGTGCTCTTCCCCATCACTTGTTTTTACCACCTGAAGAAGGATCTATCTCAGGTTCTGAAACCTGTGTGCATTTTGTGGGTTAAAATTTTTCATTCCTCCCATCATATGCAAGATTCACCTGGCCAAATGTAAACACCTACCTCCAAGGTAGGCACTTCAGGTGCTTTTTGTAAATAGGAATGGATAAATTAAAATATATATATATCAAAATATTAAATTTAGCTAGCTAGGACATGATCTAAAACAGTCACAGGAATCTCATCTTAGATGCGCTTGTGTCGCTTCAGCAACAGAAGCAGCCCAGAGTGACTAGTTTCAGTTTTTTAAGACGCTTATGTAAGTGGCCAGGATTGTTCTGCCAAAGTTAAGCACAGTCGGCTGGGCTGAACTCACATATCAAGCAGCTGCACTACCATGTCAGAGCAAGAGGAAGGATGTGGCTTCACAGTTAGCTCAGGAATACCCAAGCCTGTGCTACTGCCAGAAGGTACAGCCCTGCGCCAGCACCACCACTCGCCTGACCTCAAGGTCAGGGGACAGCCCTCGATGAGAACCAGTGACAAGGAAGACAGCAGCAACACCAGCGGTTCCTCCTGAAGGTCACACGGCGACAGGCACTGCCCCTTCCAGCCAGCACAGGCCTCACCAGCTCAAGTCAATCATGGAAGTTCTCCTCCACACCCCCACGCTCATCCTGGGAAAGAGATGACCCTAGCTGCACCTTCCCTGCAAGGCCCCACTACAGACCATCACCAGGGTCCCTCTTTAGCCTTCCCCCTTCCAGGTCAAGCAAAGCCACCTCACTCTACTTCTCCCCACACACAGCCCTTCATCAGCTGTCAGGAGAGGTGCAAAACAAGGCACCATTTTTGGATGTGGCCTCAGAAGCATGACTAAAACCCACTGGTCACGCTCTTGCTCATGCTGCCCAGCATGGGCCAGTCCTTGCCAGCACAGGAGAGCCCTGCAGCTGGCTCAGGCTCCCTGTCTGCAGGGTGGCCAAGACCTTTCCTACAGGCATCCTCCTCCCCACGGCAGGGCACAGGCACCAGACAGCCTCAGCTCCTGGTATCTAGGCCATGCAGTAGCTCTACCACCACGTCACCATTTTCAGCTACTACCAACTGTGACAGTGAAGAGGAAAGCCCATCAGAAGTGTTTTTACTTGGTCAGCTCAGTAATGCTCAGGAGGGGCCTTTAGCAGCTCCCCATCAGGAGCTTGAAACTGGCCTGTTTTACAATCACTGCTTTAAAGTAACAGTTCAGAGCATTTTGCACAGGGTTGTATATATAACCTTATTCTCCATATTCATTTCTGTCACCTTAGTTTTGACTATCAGTAGAAGGTAAATCTAAAGTTTTGAGCCTATGCCAATTCAGCATTGCAGTTTTGAAATGAGAGGTCCACCTATCAAAAATGTTATTATTATCTTCCCAGAAAATATGAAGCACTCCCCTCAAGCATACATCCCTTGTATTTTTCCATCTGGTAAACCAATTTCCTGTGTTAGAAGGTAGCAAAAAACAGCTTTAGGGTGTGATACTACACAAAACCAAGACAACTTTTTCTAAACTGTTTTGTTAATATGGTTTGAGGAGATGCTGTCCAGTGCCTGGCAACACCAGGATCAATTTAAAAAAAAAAGGAAGTCATACACAAATCGATCACTCACAAGCAAGACTTAGCATGTACCACTGCTTTATATGCTGGTATTTAATTATGGATATGTGTGTTTGTACTAAAGTTCTTTCAAAAGGTTTCCATAACCTGGTATACACTGCAGAGTGGCTCACTCTGCCTGAAGGATAACTCCACTGCAAATGCCTCTACTACCAGTAAACAACACACGTACACACAAATCCAGAAAAAAAAAGAGGCCATGCTTTTCTCAAACCCTAAAGAATTTAGACCTCATTCCCAAATCTCTTTCAACTCGCTTCAGAAATACAGCTCTAGTTTAGGAACAAATCCGTAGATCCTCAGTCACCCCAACAAGATCTGCCTATTATCAAAATGCATCTGAAAGCAGACTCTTGTGAAGATGTCAAGATGTTTCACTATGCAAAGCAAGCTCACTGCAGAATACGAAAAGTCACTGTCACTGTTAACTACATGGTTTTCAGAGCTGAAGTAGGTGAACACAAGCTGAAATTATTTGTGTTATTAATAAAGCAGGAGTAAAACAGTTGTGCTAGCAGTGGTAAAGTACTTCCCCTACCCTCTCCAGCTGTCAGTCTCAACTATGCATATTTGAAAGCCATCTGGCACAGACCCTGACAGCCAGTTTAAATCATTTCATGTTTCATACAACCTCAACAGAGTGAGGCTGCTAGACACTGCTCTAATTTAAGTATTGATTTGCACTGTATTCCACAGGCTTCATGAAGTTCTGCACCAGCTTCATTCCCAAAAGAACTGGCAGACCCAAGCAATGTAAAACTATTTAAAGTGCAATATCTACACTGATAGCAGTAGCACCTAGATGGAAGTGAACAAAACTCCTGTTCAATATACATATTAAGATCCTGATCTACTCTCTATCTAAACAACCAGAAGAGATTAAAAAATACCATCCTTTCTCAGGTAGTTTAAGGGCTAACCATACCTGCCACCTTTTCTATCAATTTCTTGTTACTACCTACTCAGTCCTCTCTATGTAAAAACATCAGAAAACAAGTCTGGATGCACAACATAACAAGCACATTATCTTTTCCTCCACTGTAATATCAGAAACCATCTAGGTATATAGTTCATGCGTCTCAACCCAAATATACTTTTCTGGAACACCATTAGTTGAAGGCTGGCACTCAAACCACTCTTCCATCTACTGTCAGAAAAATAACTTCAAGTTCTCCTATGTGAAAAGGTTCATACTCTCCAGAGAATGGTTTCACATGACACAAGGAGGAACATTCCCAACAACCAATCCAAATATTCATGTTGCTTCTCTCATGTGAGCCTCACTTCTCACCTTGGGGAGACCAGTTTGTGCACAAAGATTGTGTAACAAATCATCTAATGGTGCACTGAGTAGACTCAAAGTGGCAGAGATGGCACAAAGGAGGGGGGAATTATTGCAGTCTAAGATGGAAATGAAAGTAGCCATGAGGCCACCTTAGCCAGTCCATGAAACCTTGCACTCACAGTGACAAGCCAAATAGGCAATTACAAATGATGCTCTCTCTGTCCTCAGTCTCTTGGATCATGCTGATCAAGCAGCTGCCTCAGAAGGCATCATAAAAGTCTGACAAAACTTTTGAATATTAAAAAAGCATCAAACATATTAACAGAAATGACTAACAAATCTTTTGATGGGGACTTAAAAGACTCTTATTTCTTGAAACAATACATAGAAAACCAAATGTTTCCCAAGCTTTTGGAGCGTCACAGTGACCACCTTTAACTTTTTAGAACACTCTACAAGTATTCTTTTAAAAAATGTGTGCTGTTGCTACAAGACTTCTTTATTGTTAGTGGCCTAAGCTCCTTATTTCAATAAAGACCATAGCACTCTGGTTATTTCTTTCTACAGTGGAAAAATTCCATCAAACAGAGCTAGTGACTCTTCCTCCTATCCCCATATGGAGCCACCACTTGTTTTGATCTATTTAAAATCCAGACAGAAGCCAAAATACACAAGCAACACATCCTTGTATTTGCAGAGACACAGGGGCAATCCTGAAAGAGCCATGCAGACAAAGCCACCAGTCACTGGTCAAATAACAAGTGGAAAAAAAAAGTTATGCAATTTTTACAGAAGGGCACATCTGTAACACTCCAGTGAAGAGCACTTCATTTTTCTTTCCCTGGTGTAAGTAATGTAAAGATGATTAAGTTCATCTTTGATTCAAAATCTTAAAATGAATATTTAAGTTTGAATGAAGACAAAAGCAGAAAAAGAGCACACCACTATGACCCTTGGGCTGAGTCCCAGAAGTTAGATAGTTGTCAAAGCAGAGTGGGCTGAATCATCTTTCCTGCCTTGAGTTGGGGTTTATTGCTATCAACTATGCAGAGTATGGTACATTCTGGGCCTCCTCTGACCAGACACTGTACACCAAATGGTGAGAACCCAATAGTGTTGTTTTCCCTGCTGCTACCTTATCTTTCTGTGAATATAAGGGCACAAGTAAGGGTAGCAGATTACAAGTGATAGGCTCCCAGAAGTGTGTTTTAAGAACATGGTGTTTTCTGTGCTCACTGGGAATTAAGGCGACATCCAGCTAGTAGGCAATATTAAAGAAACTGAGACATACAAACCACTAAAGCCCACTGTAAATAGGATGCCATGCAGAAACTTACCTAACTATCTTCTCCAAAGCAGCATCAGATTATAGCCAGCAAAGCCACCAGGGCTACCCCTGGCACTGACACTGGTTCATGCTGTTAGTGGCAGAACCAGCCAAACTTAATGGCCAGCACCAAAGTTTATCAAATATCATCCTCAAAATGCATCTGTGCACTCTTTCACTGCACAGTACAGTTGCAAACACCAGTAAGGAGGAATATAGTCTCTTTCTCAGTCCATTCCCCTTCAAAGGCAAGGCAGATGTTATTTGTCTGCTTTGTAACAGCAATTACATTTTATCTCTTACTGGAAAGAAAAAAAAAAAAGAAGTTGTATTTATTTTCAGAGCTATTTCTGATTTTTTTTAATGCCTCCTACATTTTCCTTAGATTTCTTCTCCTACTAGACCCTTGAAATACCAATGGAGAAAGCCTCATACCTACTTTGCAATTCACCAAAATTAAACTAATAACACCTCCTGCTGTCATCTGTCAGTTAGAGTAAGACTTATAAGTGGCAGCAGAAATAATTTTCATAACGTTTACTGGAATATGAATAGCTTGAACAGACAGATCCTTCAAAGATACTGCTCATATCAAGTGAAATCTGTCATGAAAATTAGAAATTCATTTTAATTAACTGTGAACACCTGATAATTTAAAAGTAAAAGTCAAACTGGCCAATACTATGTATTTGTGCAGAAATTACATTCAGTGTGAGTAGGTGCAACAATTGCAAGATGGGTTAGTCTAATATTTTGCCTGTTGATTTCATTGTACTTGTCACCTCCTAGAAATCCTCCTTCTCTACTGCTCATTATCATTGCTTACCTCTTCTGTGTGAAACTCCTGAACAATTTTTTTTTCATAAAATAACAGATGTTTGGAGGGCTTCACAAACAAAAAATTCATACTTTTTTATCACTCTGCTGTTCAATTAATGAACATAGTCTTTTCAGCTAATTGAAGACTAAGTTAGGAGAACACTATCATCAGTTATTGAAAAGTGAAGGAATCCAACATTTATAAAGGCAAGCTATTTTGAATTAAATTAGTAAATCTTAATGCTTGTGAGAAATACCCATCCTCTACATAAAGCATCATAGGTTTACTTTCCTTTTTTAAATCAGCAAGAGTATCACCTCATCTCTGCTGCCTCCCTTGTTCTTCAATCAGTTAAACTTTGCAAGAAGAAATAAAAATATCTTCAGAAAAAATTTAACAGGTTTAAATAAAAAAACACAAAAAACCTGCTTGAAACCATTGTACATGCTCTAGAAAGCCAGTAGGCAGAGCTAATCTTAGCTTTTTAGACACAATACTCCAACTCTTAGATTTTATCTAGTTTTTAATTAAAATACCCTAGAGAAAGATCCTTATCACCTGAACTGCAACTTTTAACAAGTCTTATTATTATTACTACCCATTTTAAGACAAGTAGAGAATACTAGAGAATACAAATTTAAAACTATTACTGCAATTTTATTGATCCTTTTGTAATAAAATAAACATACATTTCTATAACAGAGATCACTTATAAATTCAAGCAGTCTTCCTTATTTCTCAAAATATATTTACTTTTAAATGCCCAGGACTAATCATAGCTGTTCATTATTCTGCATTAAATTGTGCTAACTGAAACTTGACTTCAACTCTGAGCAAAATGCGAATCCCTTGTTGCACCAGTATTATTTTCTCTTTAAAAACAGAAGAGAATATATATTAAAATAAACAGTTCAAACACTGAAAGACATTAGGTCATGGATGACATGAGGTCACATTTCAGTGGTAAAGAATGCCATTAATATTTAGTCTACCTTAGTGGAAGAAATTCGAGTTAGAAGATACTTTAGGTTATCTTGTCCACTCTCATGTCAAGGGAGACTTGCTTGATATGGCATGTTATTGATTTTTTCGCCAGGTCCATTTTGAACTCGTCAGTTAATAGTAAGCTCCCAGCTCTAAAATCTTAAATATTGGTGAAGTTAATTCTTCCAAAGCATCTGTTTTTGAGGTGGCTTTAGCAGATCCAGCCTATGTTTCTTCCTTCTTAGTATCATCTCATAATTGCCCCTCATTTATCATATTCTTCTTTCCAAATAAATTCAAGCAGTTAAAGATGATAGTAGTAATTACTAGACCTTTTTGCCTTTGCTACAGGACACTTTCAAGCTTCTCGATTTCCTTTGAAGCTTTCCACAACAGAGTTTAAAGGTTTGCAATTTTAACAGCTGACAAAAGTTCTCTATATTGTGGTCCACAAAAGAGTGACTTTCTAAACGAGACTTTAACTCTAGACTACGGTGGATTTTAATTTGAAGGATTACCCCCGGACTATTAGCTGAATATATATTACACGAATGGGGATCCTTTCCTTGTACCATTATCTGTATGTAATGCAACTTTGTGTAAGAAACTGATACACAGTTTACTCAATGCCAATGTGACAGAAGTCTTGTTTTCTGCTTTAAATTCCCAAACACATTTGCTTAATAGGCAATAGTAACAGTATGTGTTCTTACAAAGAGTACATCCACAATTCCCTTTAAAAATATTTTTGACTTTTAATGATCCACACGGAAAGCAGCATTTCTCTTTGAGAGGACAGAAGTAATAATATTGCAATTTAGCAAGGACATAGGAACATTGATTGGGAAAACCTGCAAGTGTCTGTACACAACCCAGGATTCACGTTTCCTTCAGCTAACCCAACCTGGGTCAGTTACCATAATCAACAGTAGGAGCAGCAATAAACCGAACCACACAATGATGCTGTTCCAGACCGAAAATTTCACATTGAAGTGTATGAGTTTTTTTCCTCACTGAATTCAGTGACCACTTTTTCCACTGACACCGAGACTTTCCATTCATTATGCCATAAGTTTTAAAGTCCTAGTACATTGGAAGCTATTCCTGCCAGAAGAGCCGATAGTTTAAAGATATACAAGTTTACTTCTATTGGAATTCACGATTTGTGGTGTTTGGAAGAAATCCTTGAAAAGTGCCAACGGGAAAAAAAATGGCCCTAGCTATTGCTACACCTAGCTACCACCTTCTGAACACACTGTATCAGGAAGCAAGGAATTGGCAAGTTATCTAATCAACACCCTTTCAAGCACCTAAACCCATTATTTTAACTCAAATTCATTAGGACCCAGGAATGTTTCAGAGATGCAGCAGCTTTTTTACAGGCAGTGGTTTTCCAAAGGCACACTCACGTCATCCCCCAGGAAGTCAAGACTGCCAGCCACTAATGATGGAAGATATTTCACAAGTACAGTGGGCTTGGAACTTGACTTCTAAGAAGGGACATGATTTGAACGATCACCTACCTAGTCACCTCTCAAGCACTGTGAGGCAACATACCAGCAAACATTCTCAGAATGACGGTTTCAGACACGGCATAAGGTACTATCACCAATTCCTTCTGAACAGACCTTGAGAAGAAAACCTCAGCACCTGAAGTTACAAATTTACGATTGCCGTGTAACACAGATATTTAAGGATTCCTGTAACGTGGATCTTAAAATCACAAGAAAAAAAGCCTCTGAAATTTCGTTACTTTTTGTGTCTCTCATCATCACCCGCTAGTTTAAAAAGTCAAACGTAAAAAAGATTTATGTGGAGTATGGAACATGCACAGCACTAAATAAATGCCTGTTACAGCTGAACTAATACACTGCCCCTCAGGCTGCGAACCCTGGGACGGATTTAAGCACAGCTCTCGGTTTCTAAACGCTTTCCCCAAACGCTTCAGGCTGAGCCCCCTTCTGCCCCTGGTAAACACCACTCGCACGGACGCTCTGAAGGAAACGCTCCCCGGGACCACAGACCACCTCTGCCCGACAGCTTTTTACCAGATTATCCTCTCGAAATTTCTAAGTGCCTCCGACTTCAGCCTTTACCGACTGACCGAGAGGCTCAGCAGGAAGCCCGGGCAGACGGCGGCGCGGACACCCACCCCACTCCGCCCCACCGCGAGCGCTGCCTCCCGCGCTCGGCAGCGGCCAGCCATCCCCGGCGGAGGCTCCAGTCCGCTCCCAAACTCACGTGGTGCGACAGCCAAAGGTTACACGCACCGCCGGGACGAGGATGACACCGCCGTTAGAGGCGCTTCCCACGGCGGAGCGGCCCCGCGCGGGGCCAGGCTCACGCGCGGCGAAAAGCCCGCGATGGCTTCGCTCTGGCGGCACCCGAAGTGGTGCCGCATCCCCTCTTCGTCCGCGCCGGTCGATGAGCAGCCCGGCCAGGCATCGATAAATCAAAGCAGCCTGCCCGCTCCGAGGGAAAGCGGCGTACGACTCAGCCGCGGCCAAAAACACCGCCCCGGGGGCGCGGCGGGCGGACGAGAGAGGTAGGGAGGCAGGCGGCGGGGGAGGCTGCGCGGGTGCCCCCGCGGGGCGGCGAAGTGCCCGGGATGTCGGTGTCGTGCTGCCGCAATGGGCTAATCCCGGCTACTTAACCCGGCGGGCGGCGAGGGCTGAGCACCACCTTAATCCACGGCGTGTGCGCGCCCGCCCGCCGGGAGCTGCGGGGCCGGAGCGTGCCGGCCGTTCCCA
>VZTN01023469.1:23188-50409 GCA_013400515.1 Erpornis zantholeuca
TGCCCCGGGCGGTGTCGCCCCGCGGCCTCCCCCTCCCGAGAGCAGTCGGTGGGAGCCGCGTTGGCGGCTGCTGAACGCAAGGCGCAGGGAGCACGGTGGAGCCCGGGCGAGGCTCCGTTGTGTCTGCCGGGGTGCGCTGCGGCAGGAGGTCCCTGTTGCGCGGGGCCGCTGGCGGGTCCGGAGCGGCCGGAACGAGCGTGTCGCTCGCTGCCGATGGTGGGGATAAGGGAGCTCCGGGTCCAGCCTCCCGTCAGGCGTGTTCGCCTCTCGGGGAACCCTGTCAGCTGCCTCTGGAGAACGGGGAAAGTGTGGTGGCCGCAGGTGTTCAACGCTTCCCCGTCTCCAGCCGAAGGCTCTTAGATTGGAGAAAGAAAAACAAATGGGGTTTTAAAGGTTTGAGCCCAAGTGAGTAGTCCGGGGAGATGTTGGAAGTGAATAACAGGACTGGGAATTAAACTGAAAACGAAACCCCCGATTTGGGTTTTCTTCCAATGCAGGAGAGCTCCCCCCGATCTGCCCCCCCCCCCCCCCGAATGAAAAATACTCATCCATAAACGTCATAAACGTATGCCATTCTATATCCTATTTGTGTGGGTCTTTGAGCTATGTTTTGACATCCTTCCCTCTCCTCGGTTGGACATCTCGCTGGAGTGACTGGCCACCTGTGTCCCAAGCTATCAGGTTCTTTGAGCCTGCTTCACCTTCACTATCGTTCAAATCCCAGTGCTGCAAAGGAAATGAATGGAGAAGCTTATGCAGCTCTACAGTCGCAGACCCGAGATGATGCAGAGCCTAGAGGGTTAAAGCAACAGGATGAAGTCAGCACAAAGCAGCCCACAAGGACTGGCAAATAAATAAATCATCCTAACTACGTTATTATTATGGCTTGCCTGAGGTTCATTGTCTCTTTCTTTCTTTACCTGAATGTCTGTTACATTTTTCTCCTTGTTCAAGAGAAGCAATCAAAAGAGACTGTGAGCAGTAAATGGCTCCTGCCCATTTTGGATGTTGCTAAAAATACTTCCTTACCTCTCCATATCTAGAGGTCAATTGAGAAATCAAAATAATGAGGTAAGCAATCCTGCAGACTGTTCTGTTGAGGACATTTCTTGCATTTCTTCCCAGAAGGAGAATATAAAACTATCTGAACGTACATAAAACAAATTCTCTTGTATTCTGTTTGCAGTTCAGCATCCTCCTCTGCACTTATGGCTGTAGTTCAGTGAGGCTTCCTTCCCCAGGCACTTGGAAATTGCATTTCTCAATACAGCTTTATAAGACTGGCAGATGTGTTCTGCACAGTTCTGTCATATCTCCTAGCTCTCAGGCAGATAAAATTAGCTTTGGTACAGCTAAGAAGGAGATTATGTGTTTAAAGTACTGCAGTTTGGGTACATGTCTGTACCTGCTTCCGTTTGTCTTGAGGGAAGGTAGGTAAGTTGTGCTTCAGTGCTTTTTTCTATGAAATGGGAATAATGTCCTATTTTCTTCACAGGAAGGAAGCAAAGGTGGGAGGGGCACACATCATCATTATCTTTTATGGTAGAATTCTCTAAGTGGATACATTTTTCAAGGCACACAATAGTCACTTAATGTTCCTCTTGCATTGATACACAGGGATAGCATAAAAACATGCACCACATTGACTAAAAAGAAGGAGAAATTTCTTTTATTTCCACAGAGTCTTCTCCCTGAGGATTTAAAAATTTTCCAAGTTAATCCTCAATATACAACAGACTTCATAATTTTTTTTCTGTGAGAAAATAAGTGCTTTTGCTGTTTCTAAAGATTAGTACATATAATTGACTAACAGAAAACATTCCATGTAATGTAGGTCACCAATGGTATAAAACAAGCAAAACCAAGATGCACAAAGGAATATTTATGGAGATCTTTCATTTAACTTTTGAGGAAACGGTACCATTTCAGGAAAACTCAGAGTGGTTTGTAGACCATTTGGAAAGGCCAGATTTGACGAATCAGTGCCAGTACTTCAGCTCAGTTCCATGACCAATATGCTAACAACACAAGCATCACACATTTTAATAGACAGAGAAAATGTGTCACAGAATATTTAAGTGGATTGCCTGTACCTAATCTACTTACTACAAAACTTTTAACATAAGAGTAAGAATTAGACTGTTTGCATCGTTATGATATTTGGTCAAAAATTATTAAGGTGACCAAGGTCTGAGTGCCCACCTCACCATCTTGTATCAACTAGGGGACTTTTGGCAAAATCTCATTATGGGCTTGATCTGAAAAAAGTGAAAACAGGTTTTTTATAGTTCGTGTAGAGATCTTAACCTTTGGAAACTGTTTTCTTGACTATTCTGTTAGTGTTAATCCTGTTCAAACTCAGTCCGTTTATTAAATTGGATGGAAATGGAGAGCACAGAACAAGCAAGTGAAGTTAGGGGAATATTTGTGTGAGAGCAAGGAGTTATGAGTGTCTAAATCTTGCACGGGTTTTGCAGAACCAAATGTTTCTCTACCAGGTACACTTCTCCCAGTTGTCTTTCTCGGTTCGGTACTACTGTTTGACCAATCTCTTCAGTCCACCATGGAGAAGATTCCTGTTTTCCGTGCTCCTGGTTGATGACCTGACCTCATTCCTGGCAGGCCCTGGAGGCTGCATCTTGAGATTTTTCCAGTATACTGCATCCTAAAAGATCAATCTGTTGCCTAAAAGACTGAACAGCCATCTAGATAGGCAAACAGTCGACCACTCCCTCATCTTGTAGGTGGCACAATGACCAAATTGCTCTGTCATTCACACATGCAGTCTAGCAATGACCTTGTGTCATTGCCAACATTTCTTCTTGAAATCCTCCACCCCACCCTTAAGAAAGAGGCCTATCTGTAAACATTTGCATTTTTATCAGCTCAAAATTCTTTCTCTTGACTGTTCCGGAGCTTAGGATTTGTGCATAATGTGCTTCCCCTCGAGAATGCATATGATAATTTCAAATAGTTGATTTTATTTTCTCTATTCAATTTCCCTCTCAACAATTTTGGATAAATTTTTTGCAGTCAGTTTTAAGTTTTACTGTGATACTGCAGGATCAGGAGAGCGGAAGATTAAAATAATAAACAAAGCAATGTGAGGAGTAACAGTTATTACACAAATCAGTTTTCTTGCATATTGTATATGAAACATATCAGAAAAGGATACACTGAACTTAATATGTTAACTGTTTCTTCTTTACGTGTTCTTTTCAGGCACCTCTGCAGCCCAATAACGTTACAGTCCCAGAGCAGATGAAAGAGTGGAAAGGTATTTCGTGAACAAGGGCATGGTGTCTACATACAAATTTAAAAAATAAAAAAAACCCAAAGCATAAATCCTGGAACTCATGGAGAATTTGGCCAGTTAAAGGAATTCCTGCAGGCGTGAGAGAGAAGGGGAAAATAGAGCAGGGTGGGATAGCAATAATTTACACATCTATAAAGAGCAGGAAAAAATAAAACCATTTGAGAAGTCTTTCACATAAATCATTAGAACCAAATATGGATGGTGATGATATAGAAAGTGAGAAATGACTGGGGAATGGATGTATGCTATCACTCAGCAAATTACTACTAAAAATGCATCTAGTGAGCATCCAGCTGCCTCCACGGAAGTGACTTTTCCTATGTAGTACTTCCCCAGTTTGAAGTTGATGCTTTCTCCCCCAAGGCAAATTCATTCCTGGATCCCTAAAAAATGGCCAAAGTTTCAAGCAAGGCTGTCCTGGAAACACTTTTGTCCAGTTGACTAGAAGGGTTTGTTAAAAATAAACTACTGTTTCCAGTTGTTAGACATCAACTCCTGAGTATGGACACGCATAGCACTTGCAACTCACCTATCACCCCAAGACTCAAAATGTAACAGTGCCCATTTTACTTACCAAATTACAAAAGTCCTTTTGGGGATTCATGGTATGTACAGTTCTGGATTGAAATAAAAATGTTAGTTCATTAGATTTTTGACACCGTAGGTGCTTTTAGATATGTTGCTTTTTAAGCCTTCTAACTTATCTGGTGAAGTTGTGGCCTTATCTTTGAGACCCTCTTTTCAGGTAATGTTGGTTTGTGAGGCTTCATTGGTTTCATTCCTTTTTGTGGTTTGTAAATAGTAATGTTGTGTTCCTCTCCTCTGTGATCAAGTGACAAGGGACTTATTTATTTATCCTCCACTCCCTAAGATAAGAAGCAAAAGGGGTAACCAAGCTATCTATCTCTCTCTGATGCTAACATCAACATCACTGACCAGCCTGACTCACACTCCTGACTCACAAAAATTGGTCTTATGAAGAGTAAATGTAGCCCTCCCTGATCTCATCAGTGCCGGGTAATTTTCTTAAGGAGAAAAACATTGTCTCTTAACAATGCTAGTTCAAAGTCCTTTGAATAAGAAAATAGATAATTCAATTAAGCTTTAGGTTCCTTCAGCCAACATTAGCATTTCTGCCCCTTGGTGTTTGTTCAAGAGAGGTTTGAAACATTTAAGAGTCATTAGAGGTAACAGTTCCCGTTCTGCATTTCTTTTAAGGAGGAGTAACAGAAAAGATGCAGTACCTTATTTTTGCTACCTTAGTCAAGCATTAATCATTCAAATGATAAATGATGACCAGAACATAGTGGAATAAATGGTTTCATTTGTTAATCACATACACCTCTAAATCATCTTGTCTAGTTTTAAGATGCTAAGAAAGTTATCCCACCTACCTAAAATTGCATTTAAAAAATATTACTAATGACCCACTTCACATGCATTTTTTAGTCGTTTAAACCTCTGGGCTCAGCCTTGCAAGACTTATTCAGGAATATTCTTTTTCAGATTACAAATACAGATCTGAAGATTATCAAGGTCAAAATTTGTATATCTATGAAAAGGTGAGGATGTAAAATAGTATCAAAGCTTAAAAACAAGTCACTCTCTGCAGTAGTATAAATTATAGCAAAAGTATTTCAAAAAATATTTATACTTGTGTATATACAAAATCAAGTATACTTACAGTGTTTCAGTGTAGACTATGGTCAGTCACAAGAAGAAAACCTTGCTTTTGGTGTTGTCTCTATTATCAGGTATAATAGAATCAAATATTAAGGTAAGTGGAAACAAACTTTTAAAAACAATTCAGAATGTTGCTTGTCAACTCATAAAAATGAGAAAAATTAAGTTCTTGAGACATAAACTATATTTCTATTATGTACTAGTAGAAAAGATCAATAGGATTTTCCTCTAGGTTCTCTTTTGTCAATATGATAACATGGCAGCCTTGTCTTGAGATGCTGGAGCTTGAATACATCATGTTGTGGGTACATCTAGTAACAGTACTGCTGTAGGTTATCTTCAGGCTACAACAGGTTGGGCAGCAGTAAAGGCAGTTTGTTTTAGGAGCGAGGTGAATTAAAAGATAGATATATTTTGTACATGACAGCAGTACAAACATTGACAATTTTGTTATCTTCAGTTCTGACTGCATTTGGTGAGAGCTGCACATGCTTAATAATTACTAAAGCTGATGCCTGTCTTAGTAAAAAAATCTTGATTACTAAAAGGTATTTTAAGGTGAATATATGTAAGATTTTAGGTTTTTAGATCTAGTCAATTTACAGTATTTACAGTAGATTTACAGTAAAACTTAAATTTGTTTATTTATTGTGTTTCACTCTGCTTGATGGTAAAAACAAGGCCATTTTCACTGTTCAACCAGTTCTCAGTGCCTTTGACGTTGAAGCCCCCAGGCCCTGGCAGTGCCTATTTTATGAAGCCATACACAGAGAATGGCCCACCAGGACAGCAGGAAGGGCCCACAGCTGCTCTGTGAAACTACAGACAGGAGTGATTGTATGAGATGTCCCTGACAGCACAGGTAGTGGCCTTTAAAGTGTTGCAAGACCAGCCGGCCATAGGAAGAAAATGACTGTGGGTCCATTAATGGGTGTGGTGCGTGGAGGTTCTTAAGGACACGGTTTGAGTTGCAGGTTGGAGTTGCAGGGTCGAAGTGACAGAACTCTCACGACATGTTTTGAAAATGACACTGAGACCTAAGATTTGATGCTTGTAATCACAGTATGCTTATCTGCCTCCGACCTTTATGTGGTTCTGTTTAAGTTTGTGATGCTCTGTCAAAGTACATGGAAATGTAAGCACTTGGAAAAGGTCAAGAAACCCCCTCAAAAATAGTATTGGGGTGTATAAAAAAATATAAAAATATACAAATACATATAGAGATCTTGCTTAAGAAGGAAACTCGAATCTAAAAAGTTGTCAAGCTAAAACTCTAGAATAGTATTATAATTAGCAAAACAAATAAAAATTTAAAAATTGTAAGACAACAGTAAAATGACCACAAATTCTGTCAGTATTAGAAAATTCACCTTGTTAGCTAAACCAAAAATGTTCCTTTCCTTATTATGTTTCTTACCTCATGCATATCCCTATCCATTTTAATTTTGTTGTGAAAACAAGCAAAAAAAAAATTTTAGAAAAAAAAAATAGGAGATCTGATGGTTTTAAATGGGAGCCATACAAAATGTTGTTTTGTTTTGTTTTGTTTGTTTGCTTGTGGTTTTGTTTGTTTTTAAAAAGGAACCAGAACTCTTATGGTAAACCATGGATGTTAACCATAAGAAATGAAATCAACAGGAGTTAATTAAGCTCTATAGCCAGAAAAGAGATAGTGTTGTACAGATAAGGTTTGTTTAAGCTTTTTTTTTTCTTTTCCTCTGATCTATTCCTCTTTTCTAAATTAGATAAAAAACTCCATGAAACATTAAATTGGCAGGCAAGTAAAACTAAGATAAAGCACCTCTCTTAAACCCTTAATGCTGGGAAAGTCTGATGTAGCTATAATAATACTCTTATCCCATACTGCAGTACTTTTATTGTGTGGAGTTTCTTATTGTCGACTGAGACAGATAAAAATCACATATTTTTTTGCCTCCTAACAAAAATTTTTGTTTTGAGGCTGAGGGGCAGAGTTTTTTAATAGTTTACTAAAACATTTATATTTTCTCCTGCAATGTGTTCAGCACATTGGGATATATTCTTATAATATTTTTGGTTTTACAGTTGACAAAAGCAAATAAAAAGTGAGCAAAATCAATGAATATAATATATATGTCATACTTGTACTAGATGGGGCTTTTTAAAAATCATTCTATTGCAAGCTCCAAACATAACAGGTATGTAGATTAACTTGAACTTGTACATGCCCTTGCAGGTTTAGGACATAAACTGCCTAAAGGAACTCATGAAATTATATTACTTGTGTTGTGTCAGAGAGTTTCTTTCTCTCTCTCAGTATAGACATTGTCTTCCATGTGCAATATTAAAAAGCATTTACCAGAACTCCAGTCTGTTCTTTGAAAATTTAAACAAGTGCACATATTTGCCATCCTTACAAGAAAAAGGAATATTTGTCGGGGTTTTCCTCTTAATATACTTCAACTTTATTGCAGTCCTGAAATACATCGAAGAAACATCTGATCTGAAGCCTCACAGTGTGTGTCATTTTCAGCAGAGTTACAAGGATCAGCAAGCATTTTTTAAAATAGAAATCACCAATCAGGTCCAACTTATTTTGTTGTTCAGCTTCCCCACTTTTTACCCATGGCCCACTGAGTGGAAAGGGTGAACATCTTGGCTGAGTGCTCACCTCTTTCCTGAAGTGGTAGGAAGGAGGGAGGAAGAAAGGAAATTAAATAACCAAGTCCTGGTTCCACACAGCTTTACTCAGCCAGCACTTTGTATATATCGACCAATTGGAGTATAGAGATTTAGAAAGACATTTATTAATTTTTCAGAATAGGGAGAAGTTAGAGGAGTAATGGATCTCAGGCAGCTCCTGAGTCATTGTATCTTAGATATTCATTAGTGGACTGGTGCAATCCAGCCATTTCCTATTTTTCAGGGCTGTCTTTAGAGGACCTCTGTTAGTCTACAGGAATTAAAAACTAACTGAGCAAGAAGTACAAATAATTAATCATATAAAATGCATTCACCTGTGCTCCAATTCCTTTAGTTTGTATTTTGAACCATCAGTGAAATAAGAGATGGAATAGATGTAAATATAGCTAAATTATATGTCAAAAAATTTTATTAGTGTTTAAGACAAATGTTTCCTTTTTATAACATAATCTATATGGTATGGTATGTTTCCACTTGGCTTTAGTGGCACAAGTTTTGGGGTATTGTTGTTATTATTTTTATTATTAGGTTTTAAACGTGACTCATGAGGTTTCTGTATGCTGCTTATACAATCCTTGTTCCTTCCTGATACTGGCTATCTGTTCTCTACTTTTGGCTTGCTTTTTTATTGTTATTTCTAAATAGTGTACATTTGGCTCATGACTGGAGGATCTGTTTAATTAATACAATGATTAAATAATAGTTGCCATATTTTGCTGTACATTAAATGTTTTAGGAGAAATAACTTTTATTATTTGGTGCTTTCATTTTCTTCTTCTACAGTATTCTTATATTATGATACCTGTTATGGATAAATCTGCTTACAAAGCAAAAACAAAAAAGAATTCAAAATATAGCCTGGTGTCCCTGATGAAGGAGGAACTTTATGTTGTCAAAATCAAATGTAAGAGGGAGTAAAAGATGAAATTCGTGAAAATTGTGAAGACATACCAAAGTTTCATGAGAATTCAAATGAGCTTAAATAATGTTTGTGTATATTGATAAGACAATATGCTTACTTTTTATTGTTGTTAAGAAGGCAAGAGCCTTCTAATGGATTGTTAGTACAAGGGCTTTTAAAAAAGCTAATTCACTAAATGCCAGATAGTACCAGTTTAGGTGGTAAATAAATAAAGCAGTATTCACCAGAATGAGCATGGCAGAGTCAAGCTTCTTACAATCTGAAATGCTGGGGGGAAAATAACTACATTTTATTATTGTCTCCTCTGATATTTGCTCTTCTTCATAGTAGTATTTATCCTAACAATGGGTTTCATATTGATTTGAGAAAGAGAAGACAAAATGAAAGAAAATATGTATCAACCTTTTATAATATCAGTTTTTTCTCTAAATTATAAAATTCAAGTGTCCTTAATAAAGTTTACAATCCTTTTTTCTAAAGATAAAAGGAGATACTTGTTATTCTTTCTTACACTTTAAGTTTCATATATTGTTCACTCATTAAATTCAATTTTACAAGTTAATAACGGTGTTGTATTTTTATTAATATAGTTTGATATAATTGCTAGTCCCTATTTAATGATACCATAACCTTGCAATTAAACAATTTGCTTTACCCACAAAAGGTTTCCATGATTTTTTTTTTCAGTCCACTGGATTGCTGCCAAATTTTAGGTGAAACTACTAGCTTTTTCATCACACTCTAATCCTTTTATTTAATGCCCACTTAAGTGTTCTCCTGAACTTTGGATGTTTGATGACAGGTTTGCAAGATTCAAAATATTTCATTTGTTGGGTTCTGCCCTTTGGAGATGGAAAACACATAAGAAGAAATAATGTTGTCTCTGAAGACTTCAATCAAATATAAGTTGTCTTTCATAGCCAAAATAAACATATGAGAACTATGCCTCTGCAGGATGATGAGGAAATGTTATACAGGACAATAATTCAAGTTTCTCTTTTTGGTGATGGATGGTTGTCTTCCTTTAATTGTACCTGTCTTATAAAATAGGTTGTGTGGTCTTTTACTACTAAGTTTTGTAATCTCTCACTACTAACTTCGGTAGTCATTCAAGTGTCCTGCCTGTAGTGCCGTGTCAGGAAATCTGTAGTTAGCAGCACTTGTATAATGGTTTGGAGAGCTGTGTCACATCAGCCTTACAGCCTATCTGACAGAGATCACTGAGGTTTTTCAGACTCTCTCTCCTTGTATGTTGTCACAGCTGCTTTATCTATAAAAAACTTTTTCTCCCCAGCAGCTTGAAAATCTTTACAGAGTATTCCCCTTAGGAAAGGGGACTTGTACAGTGTGATGACAACATCCATCAGCTTTTCAGAAAAGAAAACAACCAACCCCACAGTGTAGGTAACATCACACTGAAGAGCTTTCAGCAAATTCCTTACTAAAAACTATCTGCCAGATTGTTTGTGCTATGGAGGAACAAATGGTAGGGAAAGAATAAGGCAAGAACTGACAAAGCCTAAAGACCTAAATCTTGAAAATGTAAATCTGATGTCTACCAAGGTATATGAGGGTAGCAAACCACATTCTGTTTCACCCTTACCTCTCCTGAAAACATCCTCTGCTAAAGCTGAGAAGGAAAACTCACCTATACGTCCATTTGACCATAACATTTGGTTATTTATAAATTCATTGCTATTTTACTTGTACCTATTTATATTCATAGTTCTTCAGCAGCCAATGAGCAGTAACCAGAACATACATATCAGCACACTTTACCTAATCCAACTTGAAATGTTTGCTAATGGCTGGGATGGGTTCTTAACTATGTTTTTCTGCCTTTTGTCCAGTTTTTACATCGAATACTGCATATTACATCCAGATTTTGATAACGTAAGGCACAATCTTGACCAAATTGCCTCTATGGGTAAGGCAGAAAAAATTTTTATTTTCTAGGGCAATTAATTAGGCATCTACACTGTCACTCCCACACTTAAATTAATCTCCATATGTTCAGTTATCATAAATGAAAAAAAAGAAAGAAGAAACTGAAATAAAAATCATAGCCACAACTCTGCAATGTATTTCTCAGACACCTAATTTCTGTCAGCTGGGGATTCATAACTCTTGGGGGACCCCGCTGGGGAGATGGTTCCTGCAACAATAACCTCTTTATTACGTGCTTAGCTAATCAGCACACTTCATAATTTCCACTGATGAGATTTAGTATCACTGATGAGATTTTAGTACTTTTAATCCATGCAGTTTAGGATAGGTACTATTTACCATAAAATACTACTTTTGGATTAAATAGTACTTCTCAAGTTACTTGTCTTGTGATATATTGTCTTTGGTTCATTTAAATTCTTGTTTCATTTCCTTGCTTATTTGGAGAACACAAGCCATACTTGCTTGGTAATTTTTCAGAATTGCCAAAGTTCTAATAGGTCTTGTTGGAGAGCCTTTTAGATCACCTTTTAAATTAAGTGTCTTGTGTGATGGGTGGACTCCAGCGAAAAAAGAAATACGGAAAGCACATCTGAACTACTGAAACACTTTAACACAGGAAATGTTAAGAACTTGCAACTAGTGAAATGTAGAAATATTAATGTGCTTATATATCCTTGGCCTGATACATCTGTTTTCTTTATGCAACATCCCTGCGTTTTAAGGCATTAAAAGTGTTCCCAGCCAAAAGTTGCCACCCTTGCCTACAGTGTTTCAGTTGCACAAGACTCTCTCTGGCTGATCAGTACGCATGAAGGACAGAATTTACTGCTGCATGGGGTGAGGCTGGGATGGAGTCACTTTTCCCCATGGCAGCTCCCTGGTGCCGTGCTGTGTGCTGGTGCTGCAAAGGTGTTGATAACACACCAGTGTTTGGCTGCTGCTGAGCAGTGCTGGCACAGCACCAAGGTTGTCTCTCCAGCATTCCCCCTCACCAGCAGGCTGAGGGTGGGCCAGCTCCTGGGAGGGGACACAGCCAGGACAGCTGACCCAAGCTGACCAGAAGGATATTCCATAACTTGTGGCATCTGCTCAGCAATGAAAACTAAGGGAAAGAGGATGGAGGCATTTGTTACGAGGTTTGTCTTTTGGAGCAACCACTACACATATGAAGTCCTACTTCCCAGGAAGTGACTGGACATCTCCCACTGATGGGAAGTAGAGAAGAAATATTTTGTTTCCCCTTGCTTCTCTTCATGGCCTTTACTTGCTTTATCAACCCTGAGATTAGCTCAGTTGGTTAGGGCATGGTGCTAATAATGTTAAGGTTGTGGATTTGATCCCTGTATGGGCCATTTACTTAAAAGCTGGACTCAGTGACCCTTTTGGGACCCTTCCAACTTAGAATATTCTGTGATAAACTGACTTTTTCTGACCTGTGAGGGTTTGTGGTGGTTTTTTTTTGGTTTGTTTTTTTTTTTTTTTTTTTTTTTATCCCTACCCTGCCTTGCTGCTTGCTGAGGAAAGGGAGTGATAGAGTGACTAGTGGGCTCATATCATGCAGCTCTGGTCAACCCATCACAATGATACAGGCACAAATCTTTTACACAGGGCTGCTCAGCTAACAAATCACAGACTCAGCCCTCCTTCTAGGCTGGTGCCCACGTGTGTTTAGGATGCTTACTATACAGGTCTGGCTCTGATAAGGAGTTTTCTACCCCTGGCTTTTTGAAAGGAATATGACAAATAAATCCTAACCTTCTTCTGAGGCAGTTGAACCATGCTAGTTCATTCTTTGCTCTACAGCACTTCAGTGCATGATAGGTACTTGAAACCCATAGTTTCAAGTACCCCATATGAACCCTATACGAACTTGTTGACCTACAGGATTTTATAGTTTCAGTAAACAGAACCACATTAAGGAGGACAGAGTTCATGTCTTTACTCTGCTCTGCTTGATATGCCTTATCTCTGATGGGAAAATTCTGTGACTTTTCCATCTTTCAGGTTTCATTTTTAATTTCTGTGTTTTCTTAAGTCTTGTGATTTTATTTCTTATTTAGTTTAATGTTTTGTTCAAGCCACTACTTTCTTGCATTTTTATTTCCAACCTGGTCATCAGTCAGGTGTAGCATTAGCACCATTATGACAGAGAAGGCTGTTTACTTGTAGCCACACCTGTGCTTTTTTCTTTTTTCCTTTTCATTTGTAGAGATTGAAGAAGGATGTTGGAATTTAATCAGTTGTGTCTAAAAGCAGGCCTCCCTCCTTCCCTTCCTTCTCCTTCTCCTTCTCCTTCTCCTTCTCCTTCTCCTTCTCCTTCTCCTTCTTCTCCTTCTCCTTCTCCTTCTCCTTCTCCTTCTCCTTCTCCTTCTCCTTCTCCTTCTCCTTCTCTTCTTCTTTTCCTCCTGTCTTTCTCCCTTTTGTCCCACCCTTCCTCCTGTCCTCTCTTCTTTTTTTTTCTTCTCTCCTTCCCTGTCTGTAGAACCACTAAGAAATTCAGTAAGATTTCTGAATTGATTGTAACTATATAACTAGACATTAAAATAATTGTTCTTCTGTGTCAGGGCAAATAAAAAAGACATTTAGTGAGGAAATTTCCATGGAAACAGTATTTCAGTGGCAATGGAAAATATTTCTCACCACAACATGCTAAAAATAATTTCACAAATAACTTCATAAAATTGGACAATCTTTTTTATGGATAGTATGGCAGGAAAAACCATTGTACTTTTCATCTGGAGGATAATATGTCTCATTCTGAGTTCTGCATCACTAATTCTTTAATAGGATAACTTTGCATTTCCCAACCTGCTTTTTAAAACCCGTTCTGATATTAGTTTTCCCTATTCATCTAGACAGAGGGATTACAAAGCCAAGTGGGCTACAATGTGTTCTTGGTTGCTTTCCACTTGCCAAATTTTGCCTTGTCCTTCTTTCACAGCCATCTTAAGATCGATTTCCCTGGAAAAGAGCAAGCAGCTTGTATCTGCATGTTCTTTGCTATTGCAAGGAAGCTATGTCTTTTTACCCTACTTACAATTTTCATGGAAAGAAAGGTTGATTGACAGTTCCTCCACAAGTTACAATAGAGCAGTTAAATTGGATAAGCAGTCCTTTGTGAGAGCTCTCATTGTACCATATACTCGGTTGCTTCTATCATTGGGCTTATGAAATTCCCTGTGGGATCTCAGTTTTATGTTAATATTTCCAATAGTCATGTATATTCTTGGGTTTTGGTTTGTTTTTATTTTTTCTGTGTGTAAGTTTCAAATACAAATATAAAAGCGTATATCTGTGATGATTTGTGTCTCTAATACTGCAAGGTGTACACACCTGGGCTGCAGACTGAAACTCTGTTTTGTCTGTAAGGGTTGTATGGTCGTACTTGTTTTCCCACAGTTCTTCACTGTTTTGGTGAAGTAAAATTTCAGTGGAATTATCTGCATAGTTTGTTGGTGTAGCTAACTGAAACATTGCATTCATAGAGAGAAGGAGTTAGTTTCTATGGAATAAAGTAGAGCTCTACAGAGCAGTTGGTCAACAGATTAGTGCAGCAGGGCTTTGTGGTCATCTGATGGGTCTGACAAACAGACTGGAAGGCTTAGAACAGAAGGAGCTAAAGTAAATACAAACACCTTTTCATTTTTGTCATCCTGTTTAAGAAGAAATTGCCTGCAAGAGCAGTTTGAAGGAAGAGAAAACATTCCTGTCCTGTTGCTGACTGCTAGGGCCTCAGGGCTTTCAGGATGTATGGGCTTAGAAGTCCTGTAGGTAGATCTGCTACTTATATGGCAATTTCTGACTATGTTTGTTTTCTCCTTTGGGCAGGTGAAATTGTGTGCTTGTAAGGGTCATGCAGAAGGGCAATTGCTTGTAATTATTGCTTTATTTTTTTTCCTGAGAAAAGGTGTGTTTAAGCTTACTAGTGGTAGTTGGAACTGGATCTTAAGTAGACATATTTGGGTTTCAGCTCTTAGAGGAAATATTAGATAGTTGGTCTATGTTCTTAACTGCAAAAGTAGCACTTGGGTTCCACCCAGATGGTGGAGGTCTCAAAACGGGAGTCACTAACTGCATCTCCTCAGTTACATGAGAGTGTTCAGATCTGGGCACTATATTGGGTGCTGTATTGGAGAACAACACAGGTTTTGCTCTCGGTGTCTTCTCTGCCAAGGACCTGCTCCTCTGTGGCTGTTTGTAAACCACTCCCAAGAAGAAGCATGTTACCAGATTAAGCGCCTTAAGACATGACCTGCAGAAAATTAGGGAGACTATCACAATTTAAACATGTAAATACTTAAACATGAACAAAGCCTTTGGGAAGCTAGGCTTTAATAGACCAAGACTACATAGTCTCCTCCAATCATATTATGGTAAAGCAAATTTAATGTTCTTTTGAACATGAAATTAAGGAAAAACAAGTAGTTTGAGATGTAAGATGGGAATGCAATAATGAAATAATGATAGCTTTGTCATATTGATAAAAATTATTCTACAAATCAATGTATTTTTCTTCAATATTTTATATATCTATCTAGTAACTTACTTTTAGATCAGTGCAACTTAAAGTTGAATATCTGTGAGATATTTGTGTGCCAGTGGGAAAGAAAAGACCTAAAATTTGTATCCTGAAGAAGAAATTGAGACAGAACTCTGAAGTGGAAGTCTGACCGAACTAACAGGTCAGAGGGGGAGAATATATTCTTATTAACAGCTTTCAGACAAAATGAAGTGAACACAAGAGCTGAGATCATTGAAAAGGGCCAATAAAGAAGTGAAAATAAAATGAAACCAGTTTTAAATGGAATTTTTAGGTTAGGTAAGGACAGCATGAAACCTTGTAAGCCATACTGCGCAGGATTTTGTGGCTGACAAAATAGATATGGTCAGGACCCATCCATCTTCACAGTCTGAAATGCCTTTAGTCTACCAGTGGCCTTTTCTGTAACAGTCAATTATTTTTAAAAATAGTTTTAATATGCAGGTTGGTTTTATGTAAATATGTCCTAATGAGGTATATCTGCATTGATTAAATGACTTTAATTTCTTTGTGCTTTGAAGTTTTGTGGCAATCTCATTGGTGTTCATGCTTAAAAATACTTGTTTCGAGTAGACCCTCTTCTCTGCAGAGCGAATATAATAAATACCCTGAGCTTCAGCATTTGCAGTAAGAACTTCTTTTAAATGGATTTTGGAATGTCAGATTGAACATGCCCTCCTTCCTGATCCGAAGCAGTCACCCATGTGGAAGGTTTCCAGCCTCTATTTGTTTGTGCTCTTGGCTCTGCTGGCAGTGTAGGTCTTGCACAGTTGATTTAAGCTGACTGTCAATAAGCAGTTTGCTACTGTTAAAGACACCAGTAGCAACTTAAGCAGAATACGTAGACCATAACTTGGAAACCTTCAATTTAAGAAACTGTTACATGACAGTTACCTTATATGACATATTAAATAGGAAGTAGCATGACAGACTTGAAATGGGCTTATAGTAACGAGCACCTTATTCAATAATTATCTTAACTAGATCCCTTTCTTTGCATTACCTGAACCTAGATCCAGAAAAGCATGTATTTAGTGTGTCTTCGCTGATAGTTCTTTTGACCCCACTGGTGACCTCCAGCCAAGATCTAGTAGCCATTTACATTGCATATGCCTAAGCTTTAATCTAGCCGAGTCTAGCTTCATTCTGTAGGATGCCAATGTCCTCCCCAGGGGCTAGCCTTGTTCCTGTGGAGTTTGGAAAGTGGATCGATATGGAAGTGTTGTTTATAGGCTGCAAGTGTAGGTAGTTAATTCCAAAATATGGAAATTCAAGCTTGTCACTGTCTGTCACCTGTGTTGTCTGTTCTCACCAGCAGAGTTCTGCTACTGGGCATAGGTCTGGCCTGAGTGTGTTCAGAGGTACTGACAAACTCACAGGACTGAAAGAGTCACTGGAATGCATAAATTAGGAATTGGCTCCCAAATCATCTAACCCACTTCACGTGTTCAGAGCACTCTACTGAAGAAAACCTGCTCTAAACCCCAGCTGTGATGATGAAAGGGTCCCCTTTAACTGCTAACCTGATGGTTAAACCTCTCACCTGCTAGATAGGGCACACAACTCTGGTTTCCTTCTCTAGGAGATTTCAACCTGCTACTTCCTGGTGAAAGATCAACCACTAAGATATTTGCTGTTGGGTCCTTGTAGCCTTTTCAAATGAAAAGTAAGAACAAAAAGTCATTCCTTGGAAATGCAGTGTTCACTTAGGTGAGACCATATCCAGGGTGCCATGAGCGCTGGGGTGTGCCTGAGCATATGTTGTGACTCTCCTCCCAGGCTGATGAGGAGGGCTCCTTCTACTTGGGCTGCTTCTGTTTTTCTGTGTTTGCTCACAAAGGATATGAGAGTTTCCTTGTCCTGTGTTCCCCACAAGTGGCTTTCTTCAGTTCTTGTAGTGACAAGAGGATTTTTAATTTGCTTTTAAATTATTCTGGAATATTACTATTATTTGGGATAGGTTGGTTGTTTTCCTTATCTTCATATAAATAAGTGGTCAGTGTTTCATTCAAAACCAAAATAAAGCTCAGAGAAGACACAGTCCAATCTAAATGAAAGGATTGCAGGCACTGTTAACTCTCCCCCAATGTGGTGCAGATGTTGCTTGAGAGAGGTGGGTCAAACATTTCTAGAGATCTAGCTCTCCTCAGCACAGGCAAATTATGCAAACTGGTGCCATCGCTGCTAACAATTGTTTTGGTCCTCAGGTGCTGGCAGCATTTAGAGCCTTGGGGTAAACAAATCTGCCAGCGTTTTTAACACTGTTATCTACTTAGAGCAGACCTAATCAACACTACTTAAAATGCTAGAGGCCTTCTGTGCTCTGTGCTATAGCTCCCAGCTTTACTGAGTAGAGAAATCAGTCAAGATTTTGGGTTTTGACTGGTTTAGAGCCTTTGCAGCATACAGAGTGCAGTAACACATTTAGCAACTCCTTAAGAACTGGGATGATGGTGAGAAGCATAGGAGGCTTGGAAGGAATGCGATTGGTGTCATGTGGGGGGCTCTAAAGAAAACCTGATCATAATCTTTATCTAGGCAGGAGCCTGCTGTTTGAGGATTGCCATCAACCTTCATCACTGATGTAACACAAATCTTCTGTTAAAGCAGAATAAAAATTATTATATATTTTTTTCAATTAGTAAATGAACTGCTCTTCCTCATCTTAAGCTAGATAATGAACCAGACTGCATACACAGAGTCTTGTGGATTTCAGCTGGATCAGAACACACTTCTACAGTTTTAAACTATAGATGACTTTATTAAAACTTTTTATTTGTATTCCCTGTGTCAAAGTCTTAGCTTCTGTGACATAAATCATATTTTGATCTGTAAATTCTCACATATGGTGCTTTGCACCATAAACCACATTTTTTTCAACATGCCTTGTTGAAAGCAAGTAGAAAACAGCAAAGTAGAAAAATCTTTTTAAGACTCAGAGATAAGGAAAAAAATATTGTTATAAAGCACAACTGGAAAACTGCATGGTGCCTTCTATTGTGCCATACATGACAAAAAAATATATTTTAATGTAGAGTAATAAGAACAGAAAGCTTGGTGAAGGCCCTTGCTAATACCTTGACTGTCTGACTTGCTATGTTTCCTTTAGTTTTGTCTTACTTTCACTGAATATTTTTTATTTTTTAATATTAATATATTAATCAATTGTATTTAAAGTTTTGGTTTCCTTTATGTTGTGTATCTTTCACACTGTATTTCGTTATAGTATTATCAGAGGTTAAATTTTAAAGGCTAATGTGTAAACCTTAAAGCCTTGATTGGAATTCTTTCTAGTTTGTTAAGCGAGATTCTTGGGGAAACTCAGCTCACTTCAACTGGCATTTCTCTTTCAAGTTAGGATAACGTTCCTAAAAATGGAGATTTAGTCTACACAGAAATTATTTGTCACTGACCTTTTGTATTGCTATTCTGCCAAGTTCAAAGTACTTCAGATCTGCCTTTTTTTTCCTCTTCAAGTTTAATTTGTTGCTAAATTCCCACCACCGTATATGGTGTCATTGTTTCACTTATTCCATGTACTTTTGTATTCTGACTAGATTTAGTGCAATGATTGAAAACAGAATAGTTCTAAGCATGCTTTGTGGGGTACTAAAGCAGTATTTAATTTCTGGCAACATATTGTAGGTATTATCTCAGCTGTGTTGCAAAAATACTTAATATGGGTAGGAGGAAGGAAGATGAGAAAGAGGCAATCCTGCTCTCCCTTACATGGTTGTAGAAGACAGACAAGGGTGGGGAAGGAGCAAATGACGTCTCCTATTGACTGTGTAAAGATTTTGGTAAGACCACAGGGTAGCTGCTGTCAATTTGCTCATCCTGAAATAGATGTTGGAAAACAATGGAGAAGTGGAAAAAAAGGTCTGATGAATTAATATTTTACCTGCAAAAATGTGCACTAGTTGAATTTCCCTCCTCCTTTTTGAAGCAGCAGCTTATCTCAGGCAGATGCTGTGAGTAGCAGAATGCTTCCACAAAAACCCTCGAGCACCCAGAAGTTTGAGTAACTGGTTTGCTCTTCCATGCTTTGCAAAAAATAATAACTAAAAAAACCCACTAAACATGGTTCCAAACATGGAGATGTTCCAAAGGTAAGCTTTGGACAGCACAGATCATGGAGAAATTTCAGGAAGAGGAAGGAGTGACCAAAAACTTGGTCGGGTATTAAAGGTGCAGTGAGGTACTGAGTTTTAAATAGGGCTTGAAATTGAAGAAAGATACTTGGCTGACAATGAGTGAAGTACAAAACAACATTAAAGAATGTAAAAGTTCAAAGAGGAACAAAGATAAAAGAAATGAAGAAAGAAGCCAAAGCTGAGTATAGGGACACAAAGGGTCACTTGAAGTTTTACAGTTCTATTACACTTTTTATTTACGTTTTTTACCTTGTCAGAATCTCCATCTCTTCAGTTATCTAGCTTTTCAGTGTCTTTCTCCATTTTTATTTACTTTTGGAATGAGTTATGTACTAAACATTAATTTCATTAATTTCAATATATTTGTGTTTAAAGCCACTAGGAAGTACCAATTCTACTCCCTCTTTTCCCTATTCTGATAGCGGAAGAAAACTTAAAAGCAAATTTTTCTGTGTGTTCATGGAGCCAAAACGAACTAGGTTGAGATCTGAGACTCGTGACTCAGAACCTGAATAGCAACTCCTTTTTAGCTGGGAAAAAAAAAAAAAAGCATTGATCTGAGACTTGGTTTGGCAGGTTTTACATTTTCATTAAATATTGATACTCAAACATCATCTTTGTTTACACTGGATGCTTCTTCCTCTAGGTTTTAAACAAGGTGGATTTTTTGCAGATAGTGTTGAAGTCAGAAGTTCATAACAAGTTATTTAAATAAGATGATAGGGGTTTGTCAGTGTGTTTTGAACAATACAGATATATTCTGGTATTGTTAAAGATGCTTAAGATCTGTGGGGGTTTTTATATCAGATTTCTGATTCCAGCCACTTTAGAGATGCTTTTAATTAAATCATAGTTCAATAAATAATCTACATAAATGTCATGCTAGGTGTGGTCAAAGCACTAGGGTCTGAACACTAAGGACATCAACATTTGAAATGGATTTAATCTGCACTCTTGTTCCAGTTGTTTTTGTTGTGTTTGCTTTCTAGTGTAACATATTCTGGTGATGTAAGTGAAAAAATTTGCATGTGTATATAGTTCTTAGGTTTGATTTTCCTATTTTCAATAAATTAATAAATAATTTCTTTTGTATTTGTATCAGAGTCTAGGGGAGAGCAGAAGGCAGAGAGGAATCAAATTTTATGTGTTTAGAAGTACCATTTTTAGCTATTGTGAAGATAAGCAAGGTCCTGCTTGTGTGTTCAGGTTCCCAAATCAGGGTCAGATCCTGCCTCGAGGTTGTTACAGGTAAGTTGGCAGCTGTTGGCTATTGCTGCCCCGTGGGTGGATGTGCAGGAACTGCACAACTGAAGCCACTTGTAACATGACCGCAAGAAGATTTCACTTGGGGTACAGTGGAAAGGGGAAGAGCTGCCTCCATGTTACTTCCCTATGTTTCCTCTAATGAAAACACAAGAGAAAGAATTAAATCAGCACTTTTTCACTTCTCAGTGATATCAGTACCCTGGGAGTTCATGGGAATGTAAAGTTCAGGATGCCTCCACAGCCAGTGATCCAAGAGGTGGTGCATGTGTCACAGTGCTGCATGTTGCTAAATCAGCGTAGATTTATGTGGTTCTGCCACACAGATGAGAGCAGGGAGCTGTATCATGAATACCTACTGCAAGGGTAGATGACACCAAAGGCATGTTAGAAGGCATAGGCATATGTAACTTCATTTTACATCTTCCCATAGCCACCCACTTGGAGCTCTTCTTGCTTCCACTGTGTGCGTACCATAATTTTGGCTTACCCTATTGTCATCTGCAGCACTAGAGACATCTATGTCATATCACATATAGCCACTTCTTATATATAGAAGATCTTGGCAGATGTTATCCACTTACCAAAAGGAAGTTGGTTGAATCTGCTCCAGTTTCAAGTTACCGAGAAACACACAGATTATACAACTGAGACACATACAGATTATACAACCACAGCCTCCTACCACCCTCCTTTCAGAAGGCACTTGAATTGCTCTGGCCATCATCTACTTTCTGTGCTCTACTGGACTGGATCCACTAGTTTACCTTAAGAGGGCAAAACTAATCCAAGATACAGAGATATATGTTAAGGAAGCTTGATGGACTATTAGAATAATTTATCAAAGGAGAGAGTGGATTTTCTGTTCAGCTCTTGCAGACTGTTATTCTATTGCATAGATACTGTAGTTCAATCAGAAGCTCTATCCAGAAATTAGCTGGATTAAAATTGACCTAGATTATCACTGAGAATATATTTGTTTTGTAAACAGAGACCACGTAATAATCTGCTTATATCTAGCTGCAAGGAATAGGTAGGCATCAACACAGTTTAAATAAAATATATCTAAACATAAATGCAAAATGCAAAAATCATCCCTGAAGTCAGTACACTTATTCTAGTGTAAAGTGGCACAGGTTTGCAGTGAATCACAAGCAGGTCATAAATACTGTTTCAAAAAGAAAGAAGTCATATGGAATATTCATATCAAAAGCAAGGAGTAAAGGTGGGTTAGTATTACCAGCTCATTTTGTTTACCACAGCAATGACTGGCTGTGGAGGGAAAAAATTACTTGATAGTTTCTCATGAGTAAGTTTTTCCATTGTATCTTTTATGCCCACACATAGCAATAAAAGGTACAATGAGTTGTAAAATTGTTTGTGAGATTGCATGCCACTGGCAGGCTCAGGGCAGAAGTAGGTGTGTATCTGCTACTGCCTGGGGCTACCATGCAGGGTGGGATGCCAGGACACGCTGCTGTCCAGGGGCTACTCCTGCCCTGGGATCCAGGTGGGACCTTAGGATCCATCACCAGTGCCAAATCTGTTTATCAGTGCTAACAGAAGCCTAATATTTGAATGCCAATTGTGTCAGTCAGCAGATCAGAGAGAAGCAAGAGAGTGGAGCCTGGATATCCTGTACTAGGAAAAATGGGCAATAAATGAATTATCTTGCATAGGGACTTCCAAACAAAGAGGGAATGGGTTGTTGAGTCAGTTTTTCCACTGGACTAACTAACTGGTACAGCTAATGCCCTGAAGACCACCACCATGCCTTCCACTCGGTGTGTGGAGAGAGAAAGGCAGGGTGAGAGCTGGGGTATCATGCACAGAGCAGACAAATCTAGCTTGTCTGTCATCAATTCCATGCTCTTGGCTTATTTGCATATTAGCCTTCAGCTCTAGCTTGCTCATTTGGGTTTTTTCCCCATTTTGTTTGACACTGCTGAGAGATATCTTGCATCTGTTTCTTAAGTCAAATGTTTTGTGGTGAGAGAGTCCTCTCTGACTGCATGTAACATGCAAACTCAGCAGCTCAGCTTTTCTTCTTATGCTTTCCTAAAATGTCAGACAGCAGAGTTCAGATCTGTACAGTCACAGGGCAGGAATCAGCCTGAAAAGAGATGCAGTTCTAGTTTCTTTTCAGCTGAGTGACTATGTATTTGGTCACTTTTAATAGTGAATTAAGCCACGTTTCTGTAAGTGTATGTGATTTGTGCTACCCTGACAAAAGTAAAGTATGGAAATTAGTGTACAAAGCCAGTTTGACCACTGCTCTTCAACAAAGCAAACCAGTTTGATTAATCTGAGTTTACATGGCTTCATATTGCCAAATAAAATAAAGCTAGATTTGATGAAAACTAATAAATCAGATAATCATTTAAAAGATATAGCAGGACATATTTTCTTGCATTATCTGATCATCTGCATATTTCCCTACTCTTAGAAATGCATCTTAAGCCACATGATAGCAATGGGAATTACAGTTACTGTGTGCATTACTGAAGGGGTCACACAATTCTGTTTAGACTTGAGAGAAAAAAGTGGTCAGAAAGCAGTGCTAGATTTGACAGATTATGAAAAATATATTTATAGCAGTTGTGTTTGACTGGCATAAACCATATAATTGATCCATGTCCAAGGGGAACACTCCTCTTTTCTGGCACAATTTACCTGTCATAATAAAAGCTATGAAGAAAGAACTGAGACTTGAGCTGACACAGAATTGTGAGTTTGAGTGACCTCTGAATGTTCGATATGGCTTTGTCTACAACAGTATACAATAAGTCATATATAAATTAGTATAATTTCTCTATTGCAATAATTTCAGTGATCTCTACCCTCAGGCATAAAGTCCACAGTTTGTGGCCTCTCCAGGGTAGCATGGAGGAGATGAGAGGAAGCTGGGTATAAAATAAGATGACAGTGTATGCTCATAGGCAAACAAATATTCAAGTTACTAAGACTTCAATGGTTTTATTGGTTTCTTTAGTCCTGAGCACTGGCGTTAGAAAGAATAGAGAAAACATGCATTGACTGAGGATTCATTTTGCAGATGTGTGAACTCTTTTCTGCAAAATGCTGTTTGATCAGTTTTGACCGCACCTTTCCTGTCTTCTAAAAAAAGCTGAAAATACAAACAAGGAATTGTGGTTAGAAACTGACAACACTTATTTGGTTGCATGGTTACAGGCTTAATGTCTGTTAGGGTAAATGGTTTTACATTATTATCAGCTCTCAGTGTTTTGTGAGGTTGTTTCTAGGTACAGTTTCTAGAAACTGTTGTGTAGGTGAACAGAGATTTAAACTACAATTAGTGTTTTGCTGAACAACTGCTGAGTTTGATCAGAAAGGAAAAGGAATGACTGAAATAGTAAGTAAAGTTCTATATGCTGGAAATGAGAATAATGTTTACATCTTACTGTAATTTCATCGGGGCATTAATGGGACTTGGTTCTGCATTTTTGAGGGAAAAAGGGAATGAAAGATATCTTAAAATAGCAATTGCAGAACATAAACTGTACAGAACTGTCTCTGAATATTCTCAGTATCTTGAACCCTGATAACAGGGCAGAGTTACCATATCTCTAGAGCATACCTGCCCTTTAGGTTAACCTGATTTGGATGTGCTTAGCATTCAGTATACATGATACAGCTGCTTCCACATACAAGTATTTCACAATCTGAAAATAAAGTAAGTACCTTCAAAAAAACGGGCACAAAGAGCAATATCAGAAGTATGGCACTTGAAATGCAGTGTAGGCTCAGGTATCTATACTAAATAGGATAAATTAAAATAAATAATATAGAAATAGACATGTATTACCTGAACAGGGTCCTCAAATTATTAATGAACGTAAGTTTCTTGGAAAAAAGGGACATGCAGGGACATGCAGTTTGGTAGTTAACACCATATCCTGTGAGGGGGAAGGGGCTACTCAGCTTCAGCTCCACACTGGTTACATCGCAAGAATAAAAAGTAATGTAAAATTCAGAAAGTTTCCTGGAAACAGATGATATAGTAATCCTTCAGACAATATGCTGTTGATTTAGAAACAAAATGAAGCAGCAGCTGAAGTGAAAGTGAGGCAACAGGACAAAATGTCACAAACACTGCTGTGTAAATCCTAATGGTATTCCCAGATAGTCCTTACCCTCATTGCAGTCACTGATAAGTTTGTTGGTTGCTCTCAGAAGGGTGAATAGAAGCAGTCTGGGTGTGTAAGGACTGAACCTCTCTAGCAGAACTTTACTTCTACAATGGCTTTGGTTTATGAGGGTTCAAACTAAACAAAGCTTCACTAGATGTCTAGAATTTGCTTGCTAGCAGGGAAAATGTTGGCTTATTATCCAGTTGTCATAATGTGTTCATCCATACAGCTATCAGACTTGGGATGAAGGTATCTATCTATTCAATCTGTCTGTAGAGAGGCAGTAATAACATGGTACTACTCTAGAACAGTCCTTTTATTTTTACTATCGCAGTAAATGGAGCATAAGACTTTCTCAGACAGTCCTAAAAGGGCATTCTTGCAGCAGGCCATTATACTCTGCAAACCGGTATAACACTCACTGACTGAAATAAAAGTAGGCTGATTCATGCAGAAGGTGTCATTTGAAGAAGAAAATCCTCTTACAAAAGTCTGCTTTTCTGCAAAACTCTTGGGAAAAAATGCAAGCAGGCCATCAGAAAAAAAAGCCAAAAAATTTTAAGATTATTACATTAATTTTGTAAAGTATCAATATGCATACTGCTAAAATGAGTTGTAAAAGATGAGCTAATGACAAAATGATATATTAGATGATGGAATTAAAACCAGGTGCTTGCTACATTAAGAACACTTGATAATTCAACATCATCATCTATATATTTATCAGCATAGTGACTGAGATGGCATGCAATTTGCTTCTGAAAGTACTCTCCTGCAATCCTTGGGTCTTCAAAAGCCATTAAAGCAAATTAGCCACAAAAGTCTGGAGATCAAAAATAGGCTGCCAAATAGCTGGGCATGGATTTTCAAACCCATAGGTACAGCAAAACCAGATAAAAATCTTAATGTGTCCCTGAGTTTCAATCCACAGCAAACATCAAGCCTGGCAATGGTTATATTACAATTGAAATCTATGCAAAAAATCTATACCTTGAGTAGGCACTGCACATTAAGTTCAGTAAAAGTTAGGGTTTTAGGTTTTTTTTTAAGTGGCAAAAGAGTTTTGTTTGTTTTTTGGTTCTTTTTTAAGGCAATCCAGCTGTTACTGGTACTCACCAGAAAATGGATGTTGTTTAGGAAAGTTTGTCTGTTTAATCTAGCCCTGGTATATAAAAGCATGCATGTCTGTAGAGTCTGCAATATTAAAGATGAAAAACATTTGGCAGAGAGGAGTTATCTGAAAGGGAGGTTACAGACTGCATAATGTTGGTAAAGAAAGCTCACACTGTTTATGTCTGCACCATATGGCCCATGTGTTTACCAAGTAGTTCAATACTTATCTCATTTTTACCCAACATTCTCTTCCTCTTATTCTCATCTTCACTTCCTTGTTTATTTTTTCTGTTAACATCAACAGCATTGTCCATGGATGAGACAGGCATGAGAACTGGAGTTTCATACAAAGTTGTAATTCCCCTTACTGATTTTTTAAAAATTACTTTTGCAATAGTCAGCATCTTAGAACTACTCAGAAGTGTATATAATCTTTAAACATGTGAACAGAAGTTCCTCAAGCCCAGCTGGTAACTGAGTTCATTTGAACTATGCTAAAAGGGTATAGGATCACTCACGGCTAAAGAATGAATTATAGAGGAACAAAAAATATTCTAGATTATCACTGGATTGGGTTGACAGTGAGCAGTTGGATGTTAAATGGTCTACAGTGAAGTTTGACAAAACCATCATCTAGCTGAAGATGGACACTGGTTCAACCAAATTGTGTTTGGTTTATGTGCTTTTGTCTTGGCTGATGATACCAGTATCCAGCCTGGAATAATGAAATCCTGTTGCTGTGCATTACTGTCCTTGCCTAAGAACAGTTGATTATATTTACTATCTCTACCCTGTCTTATATCAGATAGTTAAGATAAACAAGAAGAAACTGTTTCATATTGTCTTTGTGTAATCCCATGGGCCTCCACTGGCATTACTAATGCTGCTGAGAGAGGCAGTATTGGAAGTACCAGAAAGATGGAAACCTGTGCTTTTAAACCCATACACGCATACCTGTTTTCATACTTGCACCTACATCCTGGCATGTGTGAGAAGATGTATCAGGTTGACAGATGAAAACACATTTAGCAGCATCAAACTGTTAAGGATTGAGGATGAGCCAGCGGAATGCCCTGAAGGAATGCAAGGAAGGCCATCAGCATCCTGGATTGTGCTAACAGGAGCACAGGCAGTACATGGAACTGATTATTCCCTTTTACTTGTGACACCATATCTAGATATTTCATCATTTCAGTTTTAGCCTTCCCAATACAGGAAAGACATCAAGAGCAAGTTCAGCAGAGGATCGCCAAGCTGGTTGGGGCAGGAGCACCTGTCTGTGAGGAGAGACCAAGGAACCAAGGCTAGTTCAGCTGATTCAAAAGAAGGTTTCATGGAGACCTNAAGGCCATCAGCATCCTGGATTGTGCTAACAGGAGCACAGGCAGTACATGGAACTGATTATTCCCTTTTACTTGTGACACCATATCTAGATATTTCATCATTT
>VZTN01023471.1:1353-39458 GCA_013400515.1 Erpornis zantholeuca
TATTATATTATTAGCCTTACAAAAAAAATCTTAAATGTAAAGGAGAGTAATACTTTGCAAAATAAAAGCATTTTAAAATTCAATTAATATTAAAGAAATATTATCAATATTATCATTTTAATGTCTTATAAGAAAATTACGTAAATACAAAAAAAAAAGAAGCCTTAAGAGAAGTATTGCTCAGACTTATATTAAGGGTTGTCTACTTCTCAGAGAAATTAAGTGTTCCTGATGACATTTAAAGGAAGAAAATACATATTATTTGCAGTCAATCATCACTAGGATTCAGAGTTAATATCATATTGATACCTTTTATACCTCTTCAGAAAAGTCACAGATGATCATTTATACATACAATGTCCCACAGCATTCATCTGATGAAATGTTAATTAGTTTTATTGTTAGTAGTATTTTTCTTTAGTAACACTTGGAGTTAAAATAAATATATCTGTACAGTTTGCTGACTGGTACAGCTTAACCTAAACTTACATTCACTAAAACTAGTTAATAAGTATATCCACACTAAGATTTTTGGAAACTAATGTCTAATATCAAGGGGCATTGAGGTCTGGGAACAGTCATTACTGATTACTGAGTTGATCTTTTGACTCATATGTTGGTAGAGAAAAAAAACCTCCATGTTAGAGATACCAAAACCAAGGATAACTGATTATGTACAATCTTCATGCAGCTACTCCTATGCAAGGCTTGTAATACTGCTCCGATTATTACTGTGATGCACTATTACAGGAAACAAGAAGCTCTGTCAATGTTCCACACAGATACTTCCCTTCTACTAATGCTACCTTTTGTCAGGGGTTGTTGCTTATAAAATACTTGTAGGGTTATTTAGTTAGGTGTGTTTCCTGTAAATCAAATAGAAATGCTAGGTCAAGCTGTGTCTGGAAAACTGGGGGAAATTATCTTGACTGCCTAGGTGGGCTAAGCAATAATTCCTGCTTCTTTGGTAATTATTCTTGCTTTAGAAAGAACAGGAAATACTGAATGTGAAAACTGACCTGGAAATTAAAATAATGGGAGGGGAAGATTGATCCACAATGGCAAGTAATAGACCAATGTTATTTGTGAACCATCCATTTCAAGATGTTTTGACAACAGATACTATCTCATGATCATGAAAAGATTTTGCTATTCAGCGATTATCCATCACCTATCCTTCCTTGCATCTCCCATAGCTTATTGGTCAGTATTGATAGCCTGCATTTTGCACAAGATGACCTCTTCTCCTTCCAGAGGATCCAGCAAAATTATTGCCTTTTATTTGGCAAGGTTCCCCATATAGAATTTTCTGTCTTCAAATGAAGCATTGCCAACTTCTCTGAACATTGTCTTGTAATACTGCCATCTCGCTCAGTCTAAAGACATTATTATGATATCAACTGGGAGATCATAAACAGAAGGTCATGTCACATGAGCCATATATGCTTCTAAGGAATGAGATAAAAAATGTTTTATTCCTTGTGGAATAAAGCTTTGGATCAAATCTCATCAAGTAGTTCTAATGGTCTTAGTTACATGACTAGATTTTACTGCCTAGCTCTTTGGTGTATCTTCAAATTTGATGCAAGCAGCAACTCTGGAATTTATTTCCAAGCCTGGATTTTTGTAGTTAGATGGGAATGTTGTGGTCTGACATCACCAAAAATACCTAGGAACATGTGCTGTGAACTGCACATGTTCTCCATAAGTCCCTAAATCATTTTGGTAGCACAATGAGTGTCAGAGTGATTGCCAGGAGCCAGTTATCTATTTCAGAGCAGTGATCTGAACCCAGTTCAGCTGGCTTTTTTGGTAGTGGCATGTGTCTAATCACAAGTTTTTGCTCCCTACCTCATGCCAACTATGGTAATGCCATAACCCCTCACTGACAGCCTCGATGACCTTCCTTTATAGGCAGTCCAGTCGCACAAGGCGAAACCCAGGAATGACGAGGCTATTGTGTAAGGTCACACAATCAGGTTCTAGCAGTAAATCATAGGCTTCAAATGCCAATAAAGCTGGAAGAAATTAATGCCACTGATAGGAGCTCTCAATATTAAAAGAAGTTCTTTTTAATGTTTCTTAAAAGCAATGTAAGTATTGATTCAGAAAGTCACACAAGCTTATTCTGGTGATGCAGCCTCTGCAGGAAGGAGGTCAGACTCTGTTCTTGTTTATGTCAAGGACTCAAAGCGGTCTTCCTGGTCGACACTGGGCACAGGGAAAGAAGAATCTCACCCTTAAAACTCATAGTAAAGACAGGACAAAGATCTTCTTTTCAAAGACTCTTGGTTTCAATTTTTGTGTATTGGGTTTGCTCTCTTCCACTGATCCGTTTTTTTATTGACACAATTCAACTGGATACTGATGAGTCACTTTTACTTTAGCCAAATACATCTGAAAGGAAAAGGGTTCAAACATTATGAAAAATCAAACATAAGGCAGACTTTTGTTGCTAATGTGGGTTAGAGGATTTTTCTTAACTATTTTGGCACTTGTTTTGGAAAAAAAAAAATTAATATGTCTTGCTTCTGACAGGCTAGGGATTGTTTTCTGTTATAGTACTTTATGTGTCACATCATTTGCTATGTGTCACAATTTTCAAATAATGCTTATTAATAAAGTTAATCTTGAATTTTTGACTAATTCATCTGAAAAATCCTTAGCACCCACACATGGTATAACCTTTTTGTAAATGTGAGTCATTTACTTAAACTAAGGAAATGTTTATGGCAGTAAAACATTAATTAGTTATCAGTCTAAGAAAATACCAGGAACTAATGTTCAAATTCCTTGTATTTTAACAGATGTCAAAGAGATTAAGTCAAACAATTAAACTTCATATGACAAAAAATGTCATAGAGGAGAACAAGTCCTTAGCGTATCTGTTAAACACAGAGAAAGAGCATGCAAAAGCAAGCAGAACTCTAGTCAGCAAAAAGTGACACAGTTATTTCTATACAGAAATATATTTTACATTAGATGTTATTGTGGGGTGCATCTAGCCTTCAGTCTATACTTCACATTCCTTGGGCAGCATGTGCTAGTGCCACAGCAAATACATTCCTTAGAATATAGTCTAAAATAAAACAAGTTTTAAATCATGGTCATAGTGGTTATGGTCACAGTTTACTAACCCATATGAAATAACACGATGCACCGACTCTGCATTGCCTTCCTTTTGGGGACTGACTTGTCCTTGGTTAAATAATGCCCTTGTAAAATTGCAAGGCAAAAATAAACTGTTTTCCTCTTAACTAAATACAGATAACCCTGTGATGTGAAATTACTGAAAAGATGTGATTTGGGGAAATTACAGTTCCTTGCTTAGTATGTATTGTGCATGCCCTACAGCCTTCCCTAACCAGTGGCTCCCAATTTCATTTAAATTGTAATGATTTCCTTTAAGGACAATTACGTTGCCTAAGAGCAATGCATGCATAATAATGCTGCTTTGGCATGGTTCAGTATAGAACGAGAGTAATAACTGTTTATTAATATGATAATTAACTGTTAATGCTTAGCAACCTAATTATATCTGTTAAATAACTTACATTTTTAAGCCAAATTCTAACAGAAGGAATTCTATTAAAAATAATAAAAAGCTATGAATATTATAGTAAAAGCACAGTTCCAGTTTAAAGTGATGGATTTTGACTTTACTCGCATGAAACAGATTTTGGATTTCTGCATATTGTGAATAACAGAAGATGTAAGGGTTTCCTTGTTCTAATAGAGGATGAGCCAATATTAGAATTTGGGCCTTATTTCAGAAAATGCATAAAAAAACTATGAACATCATCAAATTTATAGAAATTGATAAGGCTATATGTACTCTTTGGGGTTATTAGAAAGAGTTGAGAAAGGGAAAGATTTTTAGCAAGAGTTGCACAAGTTTAACTAAGAGTGACCTTAGTAAGTTGCCTTAATACTTGTCCTTTGTTTGGTCTAGCAAAAAGGAATATATTGATGCTGAACAAACACACTGACAGATACAACCCTGTCTAGGAGCAATGACATAGCTGTACTATACCAAAAAATGTGGACTAATTGGTGATAGTCTGAAAGTAGAAAATCAAGTATGATCAAATACCTAAATGATATATCTTATGACAATTTTTTTTTTTTTTTAGCCTGAAGAAGAAAAAGCTAAGGAGGAGCAAGACAGTCTTCAAAAGTCAGAAGATAAGTAAAATTGAGGAAGAACTGAATTGAGTAGTCAGTGAACTGAACACAAAGAATCATCTTTAACTGAAAAAAGAAAGGTTGCAGTGAAGCTTTAGAATGTATTTCTAATGATATGCATAGCAAACCCAGCAAGAGTTTATTTCAAATATTCAAAATTAATTTTGGACAATTGTTCTCTGAAGTACTATCACTGTACTTACTGTGTTATCTCTACCATATGATTATCTCTTCCCTTATTCACTGGATCTGCAACCTGTGCTGCAAAAGTCACAGCTTCAACTTTGTGGCTGCTAATTTTTATTGTGGTCGTCTCATATCTTGACCATACAATGCTTAAAAACATTGTAATTAAAATTTCCATTGTCACTGTTTTATAGACTTCAAAAAACAGCTTAGGAAATAATTCACTTCCGAATATCTAGAAACATGGTATCCTGAATCTAGGTATCCTGAATACAGTGATGTATCATGGGATTCTGTAATTTGGACAAACCTTAACATTTAAGATGGAAGTGGAAGTTTTCACCTTATTTTGTTTCCTACAGCATCTTCTTTTGCCCCATAGTTCTGAGCACTATTATTTTTCACATGATTTATCTAACACTAAGACTTAGTCCAGATTTTTAAAATATAATAAACAGTTTTTTGAAATACTATCAACCCTTCACTTTTGATATTTCCTTCCCCAGACCTTTCCTCTGCTCATCACTATTAAGTAAAATAACATAGAATAATTTTACATTGTTCTTTTGATTTGCTTTCTATCATAGCTCTGAAAATGGTTTTATAAATTGTCTCCTATCATCTTCATTATCATAATCTATAATTCCATTCTTCAGGATAAAGAATACAACTGGATTATGTATTCCAAATAAGTTCTTCATTATGTGGTACTCCAACATTACTCACTGAAAGTTTTAATTATCAACTAGCATTTAAATTTGATTTTGTTCCAAAGTTAAGACCCACTGGCATTTGCAGAATGCAATGTCATACCAGCCAATGTCACCTGGCTGGCAGATAGACACTTATTGACCCAGTCTCTTTTTCCCTAGGAATTCATTGACATGATAAGGTCAACATACAAGGGGCATGTTGAAAAACATTAGGGGTGATAGGTGGTAGAGGAATTGATTCCAAATACCCCGTAGTGATCCAGAAGCTTTGTATTAACTCACTAGATGCTAGATGGGACTTTAGAATACAGACATTACTAATGACAAAAAATTAAAATACATCTTAATAATGTTCATTTGAATCACAGAGATAACGGTAGGAGAACTGACTGACACAAAGTGTACTCTCACATGTCGTATTAGCCCTACTTTGGAAAATTTCATTTGTAAGAATTGAAGGAAGCAAAAAAAGGAACACTGAAATTTGTGACCTTTCATCACAACTGGAATAAATCAACTTTAAAATAAAAGGCCATAACACTAGCACTCTGCATTCTCCACACTGAGGAACCTCATTTATCTCTTAGAAGAGAAATGGATTCTTGGCAAACTGAGCTGGCTGACAGTGTTCTGACTTGTTTGAGCCAGCTATTTCAGGGTGATTCATTAAGATCTATTAACACAAAATTTAAGATCCCTGACTTTTCACTTTTTATTTCAGAATTAGAAATTCTGCTGCAGTGAGGTCAATTAAACCCTGTATTATTATCAAGCTGATAAAGTAAAAAAGATTTTTATTTTCCTTTAACTAAGTTATGGATGGTGCAGCAGACTATATTGAGTCCTAGAACTGTACAGTAATCAGAATTAGTAGATTGAAGCCCTGGACACTACATATATAAACATATATATATATATATATACACATGAAATAATTATGATTTACATGAATCCCAGTATTATTTGACTGTTTATTTTCTTCAGGAAATTCATTGTACCCCTTGAGGTGTCAGTGCTGAAAAGAGAAAAAGAAGGAGATACAGTTGCTTAGAGGAATGTAGAGCACATACCAGGGCAATGCTGGTTAGTACCTACACAACATATTTGGCTTGCAGGGTCCTGGTGAATGGCAAGTTGAACATGAGCCAGCAGTGCCCTGCCAGCCAGGAGGACCAGCCCTGTCCTGGGGGGCATCAGGGTGATCAGGCACAGCATCCCCAAAGGGAGGGGATTGTCCTGCTCTGCTCTGCACTAGGGTGGCCTCACCTTGAGCCCTGTGTGCAGTTTTGGGTACCACAATATAAGAAAGATATAAAGCTATTAGAGAGTCTCCAAGAGAGGGAAACAAAGATGGTGAAGGGCCTTGAGGGAAAGCTGTATGAGGAGCAGCTGAGGTCACTTGGTCTGTTCAGCCTGCAGGAGACTGAGGGAAGATCTCACTGAAGGTACAACCTCCTCCCTGTGAGGGGAAGAGGAGGGGCAGACACTGATCTTTTTGTGGTGATCAGTGACAGGATCACATTGAATGGCTTGAAGCTGTGTTGAGGGAGGTTTAGGTTAGATATCAGGAAAAGGTTCTTCACCCAGAAGGTGGCTGGGCATCGGAAGGGGCTCCCCAGGGAAGTGGTCAGAGCATCAAGCCTGACAGAGTTCAAGACATTTGGACAGTTCTCTCAAGCACATCGTGTGACTCTTTAGATGTCTTTAGATGCAGGGCTAAAAGTTGGACTCTATGATCCCTGAGGATCCTCTCCAATTCAGAATATTCTGTGATTGTATGAACATGATGACCTGACTCTGCTGGTCTCACCTCATGCCAGATACAGACAGCTTGCTCTAACAGAGTGGCTCACAGATCCTGACTTTGGCACCGTCACAGACTGTTCTGAAATGATTAAATACAGCCTGAGAATGATGATCTACAAAATCATTTTGAAATCATAAAGAAGCTGCATAAAGCTAGTCAATAGGTAAGACTCCATACATACTTCTGGATGCAGAAGACCCTTCTCAGAGAGAAGAAGACTCTATCAACCTAGAATCAGATGCTAGGCCCATTCCTGCAAGTTTCTAGGCTTGGCTGAGCAGGATTGTATTTGTTAAAGAGCAGATGTCAGTAGTGTTCTCGGACTGTATGCACTACCCTACATGCACTTGCCCAGTAAGGGATCTGTGCTGGCTTTGAAACTCACCTTGAAGAAATTCATTAACATTTTAGTCTGGTTGAGTGCAAAGTTTGGCTTTTATGTGAACTTGTTTGAGTAGATGCAAAGGAATGCAAGACTTGTGGCAAGTAGGAACAGGAGAGAAAGATGACTTGGCATTCATGTTCTGAGTGTCCTCTGCTTGCTTGTGAAGGAAATCGGGTCCTGGTCACCAACTTGCTTCTGATTTTCTAATCACCACGCAGTGTGAAATGCATAAACAGCTCAAGGCACAAGGATTTGGAAGCTGGTCTCTTTTTATCAGCAATTGTTCACTCATCTGCAGAGTCCAGTTTTCTAAATTGTCTCCGTTTGGTTCCAGGAATCCCACAACTTTTTGTACATTGGTGAGGGTGCAATAGCAGGAAACATCCGTGAAAAGGCAAACTGCAGGGACTCTTCCCTTACCAGAAAATTGGAGCAGAACTGGAAGCTTCTTGGCTGAGTAAAGAGGAAAGGAACACCTTTCCTCTGGCTCTGCATTTCAGTAGAAGTGTCTACAGCTGCTGCTCTCCAGAGAAGGTCCGTGCTCTGTGTGTGCTTCAGGAATGCTGTGAGCCTGGCTGTGAAGGCAGGCTCGCACGATATTCCTATCTGTCACCAGGCCAACTCATGGTGTAGCACAGGTGAGTGCTGCTCACCTCGTTCTTTGGGGCCACTTCTCCATGTGTGCCCACCTATGAAATTTTACAACTCGAATTCAAGGCATCAAACAAGTAATGAATTGTAAACATGAGTAAACAAGTGATGAATTGTGTGCTTTTGAGATATAAATCCACATATGCTGGCAGTTTTTGTGATGCTCACTCTTCCTAACTTGCACCATATCAGTCATTTCTTAATCTCTAGGTATACCAAAAAAAAAAAAAAATATATACAACTGCATAAAAAGTTACTCTCCCATCCTTCAGTTTCATTCTACCTAGTGGCCTAATGTTCTTCCAAGGAAAAATAAGAAAATATTTGATTGCTTTTTCCACAGATTGCTGGTCATGTAATTTTTTGTAACTTGTCTGTAAAGGTCCAGTGGAGTGATATAAATAACAAAGAGGGAGTAAAAACAACAATCACTCAGTGGTTTATATAATTCTCTCCATATTGTTTTGCATCATGGAACATCTTTTCTCATCTCTTGGCATATTTTTCCTAAAAATTAGTAAACTAGAGAAAGGTTGGGCTGTCATATGTCACCCTCTTTAACAGACAATCACTTTCATTTAGTAAGTGACATCGGACCTCAACAATGACCCTAGACCATATTCATTCTTAGTGTCACATTACTGTTATTTATTGTATCACTAGAGCCTAGATACAGCAATTTTTTGGCTATGAAAAACAAGGCTGCTTTGGACTCCTCAAAACAAAATAATATCATATTCATAAATTAATACTCAAACACAAAAAATATATATACAAGTGCTGCTATAAAAAGAAGAAATCAAGTCCCTGCTCTATTTATTATTTATTTTTCTCATAATGTTTTCCATCTTGACAGAGTTTTCTTAGCAGTCATATAAATACAGACATGATTAAAATTGTTGATGACTTAAAAAAGTATAGAAATAAAGGCACTGTGAGGGAGAAGTCTATAAGCTGACTGAAGAGACTGAGCAATTGTTTGTGGGAATAGTATATATAAAAGTAAAATCAAAGATATCTGGAAACTGACTGGAAGAAACTGGGCAATTTGTTGTGGAAACAGTATATATAAAAGTAAAAGGAAAGATATCGGGAAATAGAAGGTAAAATTACTTAAAGGATTACATAGCAATATTCTTGGAAGAGATAAAAAAGGAAAATATTTTATTCCTGAGTATATTTATATATCTATATAAACTTCAAATAATGAACAAAAAATAATACTGTGCCAATGTTCTCATCCATTTCAAGCTGGTGAAGGATTTTAGAACAATAAAATCAATATATTCCTCAAATTTAGGAAGAAGAAATAAACAACAACCCATACGGAATAATGTGATACCTATAGCACTGAAAAAGAAAAAAGCCATCATAGAGAGAACATTTCCAGTCTCCAAGCTGCAAAAAATGCAAAAGTCATTTTATAAATAGAAGTATTTATTATCATGTGTGGCTGTATTCAAAATCTTGAGATATTAACAAATACTCTCAGCATCTCATTAATTTTCTACCATCATTGCAAATTAGTTCTAATCTCTTTTCCAAAAAAATATGCAATAGGTAAAAGTGTGTGAAATAATTGTCTTTACACAGCTGAAGTGGACTTTATTATCAATCAATGTCACATTTGAGCCATAAATATTTGTACAATGTCACACCTGTTAAATGATGTCCCAGCAACACATTAGCATTACATAACACTAAAGAGCTGAGGGCCTCTATACCATTTTGAGACTTCTCATTCACAGCACAGATTTTTGGGACCTTGGAGCTGTTTGATACTATTTTCTCCTACTGATCCATCCATGAATAACAGAGAAATAAGTTTCACATCTACACTTGAATTAATCCTACTCACCAGTCTTGCTTTAAATTCAGTGGAGAAAACCAGAAACTTTTGAACCATTGTTCAACTTGTTTTAAAGTGAGTATCTAAAATAGGTCAGGAGTATTGTACCTTGAAAGGTCTTATTTCTGTGTCTTGATTAGAAAAGGAGCCTACAAAGACTACAACACATATAGATGTCTCCACAGAAGATTTCTAATGTTAAATGAGGTTAATTCCATTAATATATTTTAAATCTTTACTTTTCTGTATAAAATCCAGGTTACATGTGTCCAAAAGTACAGGAAATGCACCAGTGCTATCTCTTCTTGCTTCATCAAATCTCCAAGATTCTGCCAGAGCAGCACAAAACTTTCCAAATATATATACACTGAATTATCTTTAACATTTTGGGTCTCAGTCAAAACACTATTGTCTGCAAGGTATTATTTTCTGAAGAGAATTAATTATTCACATCCTCAGACAATGTTATTATAAGAAAGAACAGTTTATGTCACATAACTTCAGACATCTAAAAGTTACAGACATAATACTGGGCCAGTCACCCTAAGTTCCCTTGATAGTAACTGGAAAGAAATTGGCACCTCCAAGGAGCAATCCATCTGACCTATCCAGGATACCAATCTTAGGATGAGAAGAATTATTCCCTTGAGGTATCCATTTCTCTTCATCGACTATAAAGAAAGAATAGGGCAAGTTAGAGAGATTTACTTTTTTTAAAAAATGCCAAAACTAGGGCAGATAAATCTTACACTAGGAGGAAAAGAGTTAGGCTACTTTGTACAGAAAGCCTGTAAGAATACATGAGCCAAGGGGCCAAATTAAGCTGTGTTCAAAATACAGCAACAGCACAGAATTTGGCGAAAATTATAACATGCACTAGGCTCAATATATATTCAGTGTAATTGGCCACTCAAGAAAACTCAGGAAAACTCTAAGCAAAAAAGATTTTCTGATCAAAAACAGAAATGAACTATCTGTTCCAAGGCAGCCACATATTTCATATTTAATGCTAAGAACATTAATAGGAGTTCAGACTTAAAAAAAAACCCAACTTGACGGGCTAAGTTCACATGCACTTTTAGAGTAACAAATTAACCCTTTTGATATCGGTGTCATACATACAGAAAAGATCAAGTCAACATCCTACTTCTATATAGGAGACTGTCAATAGAGTTCCAACCTTAAAGCCAAATGCAGAACCTGGCCTACAGTGAGTGCATGTTTGGAAGCTAGTCAGGGCTATGTGGACAGAAATTGTAGGTTTGGAAGAAACTGACTGGAATATAAGGAGAACAACACTTTCTTGTTCAATTAATTTGCAAAACATAGCCTATATTAATGAAACATGTATTTAAAACTTGTAATTGAAATTGCTCTAAAACAGGAAAACTGCTTTTAAAGTAGGGAAATTTATTTTGTCCTATCCTGAATTTCCATAGTTCTAACTTGATAATTTTGGCACAAAGTGGTCAGGTTACTTTGGCAATACTAGCTTAAAATATAAATAACACACCTTCATAAAAAGTGCAATGAATTAAAAGCATTCTAAAACATTTTTTTACTATAAAGGAAACAACAAACTTCTTTTATGGTGATATTTAAATCTATAACAAAATATAATGTACAGAGACAAAAAAAGGAGATTCTTCACATTCTTCAGATAAATATTGCATAAGTTCAGGTTGGATGGGACTCTGATCAACCTGATCTGTTTGAAGATGTTCCTGCTCATTGCAGGGAGGTTGGACTAGATGACCTTTAAAGGTCCCTTCCAGCCCAAACTGTTCTGTGATTCTGTGATTCTATAAGTTAACATTTTCATGTGCATGGCTTCCTGTAGAGCAAACATATAGAATAGCTGTCCTGAAGTCAGTAGCAACATTACAAAAATTTAATGTCAGGCTTTCGAATGGTTCTGGGTGTACTGGGACTCTGTTTTTCACAGAGGACACTGCACTACAGGTACTCTTGTCCCTCCCTCATTCTGGTCATTACACCGACTTGTTTGTACAATGCAAATAACCTATCTGGCACTGTACTGAAAAGAGACAGGATTTGCTGTGGGCAGGTGTGGTGTACAGGCAGGAAACAAGGCAGCACTGGGGAGTGGGAGAGCATTAGGGTAAAGCCAAAGACAGATGTTTGATGTGCAAAGCCACATCACTGAAGCACAAGAGTATGAATGAATACCTTGACACGTCTAAAACTTCAGTACAATTTAATTTTAAAATATGTTTGACTACATTTAGAGCAATGACATAAATGCAGTATCAACAACCTACACTGAAAAAAAGATTTTTTTAAGTTTTTTTTTTATTTTACATACACATTTCTCTGAAGGAAACTCAATACCCTAAGAATTTATTGGAAACATCATAGAATCATGTTGTTTTTAACTGTATTAGAGAGAAAAAAACATCTACAAAATGTCCCCCCCGAAAAGAAATCTAAGAATTATTTTTATCAACTCTGGTGAACCCAACTATGCCTGCAAAAGGTTACCCATAATATATGGCCTGATGCACTGACAAAGGACAGAAGGAAAAGACTTTATCAAGACCTTGAACACAAAGACTAAAGGAGATACAACATTATACTGTGCTTCTGTGTTTGGGAGCACCCCAGAGACACAGGGGGTGCATACAATATGAAAAAGATGATGCAAGACTCTATTTTGTTCCTCTTGAGTTTATCAAAAGTTATATCAATGCTAACTAAATGAGACTAGGAGTAAAATTTTCCGTAGTGATAATCTTATTTCATAATGGTTCTTTTTTAAGTGTCCACAGGGGACACTAGAAGGAGAACGCCAGGTCAGATAAGCCACAAGGCAGATATGTTATAGTCATTTTAATAGTGCAGTAAAGAAGACAGAATTATGATCCAAAAGGTAGGAACTGAGAATAGAATTCCCCCAGTCCAGACTGGCAAAGAAGCTGAACAGAGCAAGATGGGGTAACACAAGGGAAAGAAGGATAAAGGGCATATTTGGAAAACATATCAACAGTAGATAGCTCAGAATTTAACTTTCAACATAGAGCAGATAGAGGCAAGTCCCATCAGGAATATTTACCTAAAACGTGTATATGTATATAAAATGTGCTGTTTTTCCTACACGAGGCTTAACACAAGATTTCAGCAACAACACCCCTTTCACAGATATCATGGCTTTCGTCACCTACATATTGTATCCAAGAGAATGGTCCATGGTCTTTCATAGTGGATAAGCACACAAAGGTCACAGATTCTGACTCCACACCTGGCTGAACTGCTCGGCAGAAATGCAGCTGGACAGTGGAAACCAATTCTGTTGAATTCAGCAGGTGTCTCCCAAAGTAAGTAGCTGGGAACTACTTATTCCAGAACAGTTTCTTTAATTTCATCCTTCCTGTACACCACTGAGTCCAACAGGCCTCACAAACAACTTGCTCTAATGTAGAAAACTTAATGATAAAATGAAGTCAATGTTCTGGATTAATGCCTTCCAAAGTCACAGGCTGTTAAGTAGGTGACCAGAACAATTTTCAGACATGTTCACTAATCATCAAAAGGTCCTTAGTACCTAAGAAATGACCTCAAGCATGATTTATTAATGCTTATCATTAACTTACTGCTACTGCATTCAGTTTTTGGACAGAAAGTTGCTGCCAATCAGCCTTAAAATAAGCTCAAAAATCTTCCTACTTGTATTAATATCAGTTAAACTGCTTATGATATTTGATGGCAGGTTTTGACTGTGAAATTAGAAAAACATTGGATGATGATATACTAGTAAGCATAGGACACAATTATAATGACAGCATTTGTTACCATAAATGTAAGGGTATACTATCAAACACAAAAATTCAGGGCAAGAGCTTAAGAAGGAAAGATTTAAAGCATATCCTTTTCTTAAGTAATGCACTTTCTTAAATGTAATACATGTTTCTTATGATCACTGTAGAGGAAGTTATTCTCTAAAGGAATTTGAATACGTAAGAGCTGGTTAAAGTCTTGCTGACACTAAAGAAAATCTGAACATGAGGAGAGGGTGGGAAAAGAGTAAGGAGAATAGTGCAAGAAAGGAATGAATTGCGTATGAAGGTTAGAGCAGAAAATTGGGGGCAATTAGTCTGGAACACTGCAGAGAGGCCATTGTTCCTGGCTAGGACATTTGCTGAGACTGCAAATCACATATTTATTTATTTCTGCTGAACTAGCCTTCTATGTAATAAAGTGCTGCAAGGGCACAGACCAAGAACAGTAACATAATTCATTTGAAATTAAGTCACAGCAACCAGCTTATAGATAAATGGATAAAGAGCTACATATTTTTCTGGCATAAATTGGATGTAACGTCATTGCAGTCAATGGAATTGTATCATTTTACATCAGGAGAGAATTTGTTCTACAACACAAGCAATAGTTTTGGCAGTTATGTCCCATTTTCAGTAACACCAAAACTACAGAAAAATCTCATTCACAGCTTCTTGTTGATCCATTTAGTAGTTGTGTTTAATGGCTAGAAGGATCCTCCAAGAATTAAAAAAGAAATCCAATTCCCTGATGGTGATAACTGAAGACAAAGATACAGAATTAAATTCTGACACTTTTTACACCTGGAAGTTGCACTGAGCTCAACAGCATCATTTTATGATGTAAAAATTTGGTACATTGTTTCCTGTAGTTCTTTGTCATTTAAATGTCTGAATATTTGAGTAGCAGTAAATAGAATATCTGCATAAATATGGATTCTGTGACACCTTCAGCTCTGACATTTCCTCTATATATAGCTCGATCAGTAAAGGAATGAGCTGGGACAACTTGTCCAGATTGAACACTTAAACAGTTTTATACTTTAATGAAATTCCCCTTTCTTTTCTTTTTTTAGGCATTTTGAAATTATTTCCAGACTTACAGCAGCAATAATTCTTTATTTCAAAAATTCCAGAATTTCAAAAATTAATTGAAATACTTGTCTCTGCAGAGGCATTGCAATCCTTTCTTGCTCATATTTTGCTAGGTATTTGTTTCTTTCTTTTTATCAATTTTTGTTGCTTTTCTTCCTGGTATTTCTCAGGTGAAGAAAGAAACTAAATCTCTTTGAGAAGACAGATTGATCTAAGAAGGCTTAGATAAGCCTACTTTTATTCTGGAATATTTCCATCTTTTTAATTCATGTTTCTGGCATCTCATGGAATCCAATAGGAAAACAGAAATGCCTTTTACTAAAAGGGAAAGCTTTTTCCCAGGAGGCATTGGTCATTTCCTAAATATTGCTACATATTTCCTCATGATCTTTTAACAAGCTACAAGGACTTCTGAGAGTCTCTTACATTCTTTATATTTCTTCTTTAGTCTGCTTAAACACAGATAAAACAGGGAGAAAAAGAAAATATTGTTTTCAGTGCCGCTTGGATCACAGAGAGCTACTTACAGTTGTGACAAGCACCTTTTCATCTTTTTTAGAAAACGAGGTTTGTCCATGCTCTGATATGTAACATTAACAGGACAACAGCTTACACTGGAGGCTTGTGGAATCTGGAAACTAAGAAAAAAATGTTGCCTGCAGTGCTGAAGAACTCACAACAAATTTAGACTCTGTGCTAGTGATCTGCTCTAAACATATTTTGGAGTGGGAAGTGCTGTGATGGCGTTATTGTTGTGTTAGGATACATCTGCAAAAGGACTTGCAAACTGAGCACCGACACTGTGGCTTTACTATGTTACTCAGAAACCTTTTGCCAGACTGCCACCTAATCTACAGGCCACCTTTATTTCCAGCCCAATGATCTCCATAAGAGAGGTTCTGATCCTACTGTACTGCTTTGTGCTTATATCCTGGTAAGGCTGTTAAATGTCTGGTGTCATCAGGGACTTCCAGTATGGCCAACTCTCCTATGTGTTTGAACAGCATCACACAAAACACTTTTATCCAGTATCTTACAGTCTCCTAGGACAGAGACTCTGAGAACAGAATCCTCACCTCTAACCTTGGCATCCTTTGAGATGAATACTCCATTACTATATTGAGAGTGGCTGGGACTTTTCTGTAGACTTTCTTATTGTTCAGTTTTTATTTGTCAGGTTTTGCGTAGCAGCGTGTAAAAGTGGTGTCTCAGGTTCTGACATAAAAGAATTCTTGTGTCAGAGAAATAAGTATGTCTTCTTGAGTAAGAGTTTAATACCTTTCTCTACCCTCACTATTTTCAAAGAGCTTTACTATTTCATGTGAATGTCTGACTGTCTTGCAAGTTTCTGGGACACCTCCCTTTACCAATGCATTGAAGAAAGGAGCAAATACAGTTTGTCGGCAGAACTCTCAGAAATTAGGTATTGCAGTACATAAATTCTTCTCTGGATCCTTATCAATCTCCCTGATGACCTGGAAAAGAACAAAATAGTACTGCATTTATATCCAGCACAGCATGTGAATTTCAACACATTACTATACTGTAATTACAGTTATGCACATAGAGAGGCAGGTTCAAGGTATCCATTTCTGATGGCCCCACATCCACATGGAGAGGTAGGTGAAATGTCATAGCTGTGCACAATATGTTTCCTCATTATCAGTGACCAATGCACAGTACTTGTAAATACAAAAGCATTTTATTTCAAAGCCTTCTCAAGTTAATAATGGTTTTAAAAGTATTAGATTTAATTCACCCTCTTGAAATGTGACAAAACCGTTGGAGTGTCACCAGATATGCATGTGATTTGGTAGCAGTGACAATTTTATCTGTGTTTCATTGATATCAAAGGATCTGATCTCCTTTGTAAGCAAAGGAATGGGTTCAAATAGCAATGAAATGCAATCACCATAAGTGACATGCAGCAGATTTCCTCTTTTTTTTTTTTTTTTTAAATTTTAAATTTACATAACTGTTCAGCAGTGGTAATGGAAAAGAATCTTTGAGATGAGATAAATTGCCTGCATTGATTTTCTTTTTTTTTAATTCCCCTGAACACAGCAAAATATGTTGTGAAGTTTCAGGGTCAACTACAGCCACAGTTGTAGAAAAGAGGAAGGTGAAATTAGGCCCTTAACACATAAACAAAGGTTTGAGAAAAATTACTTACTAACCCACTGATCACTAGTTGTCTCAGCTAGGTTAAGAGCTGCTTGATGAGCAACTGGTTTGTGTAGGGATAGGTGCCTGTTACTAGCAGAGGAATGTTTGAAAGAAGAAAAAGTGCTCTCATAGTGAAAGGGCTTAAGATGTCAATAAAGCACATGTTTATGGCAGTGGCATTAAGCAGTTAGCTGTGAACCATGGGTTTAAAAGCAAAAGTCATTTAGTTCGCTAATTACAATAACGGCTGCAAAACTGAAGAATTCTGGTACAATTTATGAGGTACAAAGTGCGGAGACAAAACACTAGAACATTTAAAATCTGACCATTAAGGATTTTCTACTAAAATAGTCTCATCCAAGTCCATCAGAGTCCCACCGGAAGGACTTTAAAAGCACCCTCTTTCCTGCCCTGTATAGTTTCTGATGCTGCTGGTCCTTCAGTTGACTGTTTTAGCACCCTGAATGGGTGTTTGGTGTGTGAGAGGCCTTGACTGAATATTGTCCAGGGAAAGTTGATTCAATGCAATAGCATCTCCTTTGACAGGATGACCAGTTCACAAACCACAGATATCTCAAATAATTCACCTGAGTTGTGGGTTCCAAACCCCTCTTTTCTGCATGTGACACAACTATGAGAAAGTGGGCTGTGGCCTGTGTGACACTCCCTGGTGGTTAATCTCCAGACCTGTTTTGTTCTACAGTTTGATATTTTCATTCTATTTTTTGAAATTCACTGTTAGTCTTCCATTTCCCCTAAAGACGTGAAACTGTTTTCAATCAGAACTTATAATACATAGTATAAACAAGCGGATAAACAAACGACTCAGTAGTGGAATATATACATCTGGTCATACCCCCACAAATACACCAGGGATGATCTGCACACAGTTTATGTTTAAGAAGACTTTGAAAACTTACCCATATTTTATGGCAGCAAGAGGGTTAGATTTCTTTCTGAGTTAACTATAACAGGGTCATTATACTGTTTTTTGAGGCACATCCAGATAGAAATACCTAGGAAAGTCACCCTCTGCATAAGGAAGCAATAGTTAAATACACAGTGAAGGAAGACATTTAAAGCTAATCTGAGGTGATGTCACGGGATTACAAGTTATATTAAAAAGCAGGGAAATGAAAGCCAAGGCATGATATCCATCAAAGTAGTGTAGTAAAGCACATAAACAGCCCTTTGATAGCTATGAGGTGTTGGATGTCACTGAACAGCACTGGCAGTAGATATAATAAAATCCTGTAGTGGCCATCTACCGCCATATGTTGGGCAGTCTCATGGTAAGTGGTACACTGCATGCTGTGCTGTCCTAAGGAGAATGCAGTTACCCCTCTGGAGTCTTCTAATTTCCACTATGTAAAAGATTTCCAGGGCAGTACGTGTTTGAAGTCATTCCTACAACTGCCTCAAAACACCCAGGAGTTGTTCTTCTACCTAGTAAGTGAAAGGAAAGAGGTAACTGGCAGGTGCTCCCTCTGTGCCTGGGCAAGTGCACCTGGAAACCAGTTTTTACTTGGTATGTCACCTTTTTACTCTCTGCCGCCTTAGCACATTTTTCTTGACAGCAATTAGCTCTTGTGCCTCAGGAATGAAGACTTTAACAAAATCCACCACAAGAAACAGTCCTCCTCCTTCCACTTTGCATCCTCATCAGCCAAACACTGTGTAGGAAGGGCCCCTCTATTCAGCCTCCTTTTCTGTCCTCTGTCCATCTCATTTTTGCCCACTTGCCAGTGTATTTACATGAATAAAATTTACATTAAATATTCAATGGTTAGTGGAGAAGTACTGGAGGACTTGCCACTAAATAATGTCATTTAGCTAATTAACTTAGACTGGTAATGAAGCTAATTATAGAAACAATAGTTTTGGCAACAAGCACTAAGTTTTGTGAAGAAGAATGCGATTGCTGCTTGGATCCTATTCACCTTTAAGACTGCCATTTTAATGTTCATAAAGTAAGCACTTATTTGTGGAAAAAGAGTGCTTTCAGAGATGCATGGATCAGTAACGACTACAGAATCAGGATAAAACAGGCTTTTTAAGATTCTGGGTGTGTGTCATGCCAAACTTCATTCTCTGGAGGGCTCAGAAGCTCACAGCCAGCATCTTCTGGAGATGCGTCACCTTCCGTCGCTATTGATCAGTAGCTACCTACTGTTGTGCTGGAGATTCAGCTTACCAGCAACAAAGTACTGCAAGCACCAAGGGTGCTGCACAACAGTGCACAGAGCTTTTTGATGAATAAAGTAAAGAAAGAGATATCTTTGAATAAGGTCAGAAATTACTCAGTGATAACATGTTTTCATGTTATCTGTGAAAGCATCACCACAGCTCAGTTGACAGAGGTGAGAGACTACTCCAAAACACTGAGAAACAATCACACAGGCTATTTTTTTTTTTTCGATGCTGAAGAAAAAGAGCTTCATTCTCTTGTTTTTTTATCTTCATTTTTATTTTACTGAACTTGCACTACTTTATTTCAGTTTAACGTAACAACACTTTGTGAAAAATGATTTATTTTTAATGTGGCAGCAAAATAGTTCCTAAAGATGGTTCTTCTAAACTACAAAACTCTGGAAGTTTATAATAATTTCAATTAAGAAATAAAAATTGTCTGAGATAAATACACATGCAAAAAAGAAGTAAAGTTATGATACACGGGCTGCACACAATCAACAAAGTACACACATGCACATCAATTCAGTTTACAGTCCAGTCAACCTATGGACTTTCTGCCTAACTCCCTTCCTGGAAACCCATGAGCCTTTGGGACTTTGCATTGTGCTCACCTTTGAATTCAAGCTCCAAAACTTTGCTACATGAAACTATTATTTTTTGTCACACTCATTGGAGGGAAAAACCTGTACTGGTTGCACCTACCTATTCTCTGCAGCCCCTAAAATCATGGCACAGGCCTGCTCAGCCCCTTGGCAGGCAGTAGAAAAGTCCTTCTGAGCTTATTGTGCTCAAGCGGAAGAAATGCTTTGTGCTTTGACTAATCATCTGACTTGTTTCCTTGAAAAATCCTTTACAGACCTACACATCTCCACCCAAACAGTGGTAAAGATGGGGACGTGGAAAAGAAAGAAAAATGAAGTCAAGAGACAAGATAGCATTACTAGATAAACACAGTAAGATGATGTATAGATATTTTGTCGCAAACCAGTTGTGGACATTTAAGAAGGATCCATCACCATGGACCTGACTGTCTTTTGTCTAAGTTTCTGCAGTTATTTCCCATGTGGTTTCCTCCAACATTTACAAAAAAATCACATTCCATTTGGAATAATAGCACAGTCATTATCTAACTGGTTTTACTTAACTTTGGGAGTGGCAAAGTTACTGAAAGGCAGTTTTTTTCTTTCCTATATCAGCCTCATTTTTGTGACTGGCAACTGATTGACTGGCTGACTGACTGACTACCTTTTGCTTTTATGAGGGTATTTGCACTTATATTCACATTTCTAACTTTCCAAAGGCAATTAGGAATGGCTGGAGAAAATTAAATCAATGTCAGGCTATTAGTATATGATTAGTAAAGGTGTTCGTGCCAGAGAACCTGCAGCTATGGGAAATGGGATGGGGGGGTAAAGAAAGTCTAAGGCCCAATCTTAAACATATGCTGTATATTTACTGTAATGGAGGAAAGAAACACCAAGTTATTTACAAAACCTGGAAAGAACTGCAGTCTGCTATTACAGGAGGCAATGTTCAGCAGGCTTAATAAAAAGATGTGCCCTTCAGACTGCTCTCAGTTTGTCCTATCATGTCTTTTTCCATCTTCTGCCTTATAACATTTTCTATGCCTTGTAAACTGATAGGAATTCATTCCTCAATGGCCATACACAGAGGTTAATAAGCTCCCAGCAGCAGCTGACTTGGCACTAGAGAAGAAATACTCTACGCTACATCCAGTTCAGAAATGTTACCTTCATATCCCCTTCCCTGTTTTGGGAAACTGAAAGTCTTTTTCCACTTCAGTTCTTCTGGATATAGACTGGCAGTGTGGTAAGTCTTTCCTCTTGTCCTGTGTCCGAGAGGCTGTTCATTGTGCAAATTGCAAGTCAATGTGATGTGACACTGAGTCAGCCAGAGACATGAGGTAGGTGTGCCAACGTTGTTCTTTACGTCAAACCACAAAACAGGGCTTTTAGCATTAAAAATCATCGTTCATTAGGGCACTTGGGAGGACAAGGTAGCTATTACAATAGAGAAAAGGAGGATTTTCTGGGGAAAACAGCTTAAACTGTTTGAAAACAAATCTCTCCCCTATCCACAGCGCCCGTCCTTCCTTCTGACCTTGTTCTCCATCCTGCAGTTTTCACAGTGGATTGCAGCAGACTGTCTCTGGCTGTCTCTGAAAGTTCCCTTTCTGTCACCTCTGTGTCTGTGCTCTCTGCTTTCTCGCGGATTCGCACGCCAGCTGCAGGCTCCCTGCCTGCTCCACCCTGCACTTACCAAAGGTTGTCCAGCAAAGCCTCTAAACTCACTCTCAGAGATAACACCATCTCTCTCCCTTCAGAGGGTGCAAAATCCAGGACGAAACAAAGCAGCAGCTTTTGACCTTGCTGTCCAGCACAGGCTTTCAGAAAAACACACTGCTCATGGAAACTGTGAACAAACAAATAACTCAGGCTGTTTAACATGTCACCGTGACACAGTGGTGAGCAGTAGGAAAGGCTAAACGAATTTAAGGGATTATTGGGGGACAAGCAACTAATCCTGTGTGTATTTCCCTCACATTTCTTACATCGTAAAATGTCATTCACTTGTGCAGCCATGAAGCAGTGGACTTGCTTGTTTAAGAACAGATCAGTAAGGTACTGAGGATTTCTATTCCTCAGAAGGATTCCTTCTAAAGTGATAAAAGAACATAGTTATCTATACTGGCACAAACAGCAAGGTGTCTCTGCCTTGTAATATTAGAGCCGAAATATGACACTTTCTGTGCCTTAAATTCAATTTTTTTTTTTTTTTTTTTTTTTTTTTTATCCCTGGAAGACATGTACAAATTCCACTATAAAATAAATGGAGTTTTGCACCGAGTGTTGAGAATGTTAGAGGTTAAAAATATTCTCTACCTCCTGCCTCATCTGTGCCCTGCCATCTCTATATATTTTCATACATACACAGGTTTATGCTGTAAAATGTTCATAGCAAGAGTTTGCTATAAAAAATGCTATGCATTATACCTGATAAAATGCTAAAATAAAATGGAATTTAAAAAAGCTGTGAAATATACCTTGGACAACATGTGATGCTGCACTAGGAAATGTACCTCACAGGAATCTATGAAACCTGTAACCTCTAAACCATGGCACCAATCAATTAATGAGAAAAACTTACATGCATGATGCCTGGGTTTCGTGTACTCAGTGAGCACATTCACATTATAAGGCTTTTTATCATTCGAATGTGATGTACCAGAAGGGAAAGTATAAAAAGTACACTGTCACCAATTTAGAATGAGGTCTGTAGCAGTCTTCTGGAAAGGAAGCCAACCATAACTGGGGGAAAAGGAGATGTCTAAACAGGCAAGCCTTTCTAGAAAAAAACCCTAAAACAAAACACTGGGATGAATGCAGACAATTGATACAGATTTAATTTTTTTCCTACAGAATTTTTCATCTATAATCCTCAAAAGATTTGGAGGCAGTAATGAATGTAAATGTTGAAATGTTCTCAATTTATGTCTTCTCATTTTCCTGCTCCCTCTAATTAAATTCAATAATATGAGCAATGCTGCTGGATTTTTTCCACCTTTTCCATTCTTCCAGTTCCTCAGTTTCTTAAAATTCTTAAGTCATGAAAGCACTAAAACAAATATTAAACTCTGAAATTTTTCTAGTCTGCCACTCTTCCAACATTCATTTTTTAAAGTAAAATATTTCTTCTTTCAGCATTCTGAAGCTTTCACAGGCCCAAAGTTGCAAATACAAAAATAAACCCTAACAGAACTATCACTCAGTGCATTGAACGAAATGGCACAAATAGGGTAGGAGTAGAAAGGACAAGTAAGGAAAATCTAAAAAAAACCCAAACAAAACCCACCTTTTTCCAAATTAGTAACTTTTAAAAATCCATGTATACATGCATATTTTGCTTGTGTTTTTTCTTCTTGTTTGATCTTTTCAGGGATGAAAAATAATGCAATTCGCCATTTATTTATGTTTTCAGCTTTGCACAAATGTTTCTCTGCTTTTCAATGAATTCTACTCACAACATATAAATATCTGTGACAAAGACCATCCCCCTGGAGTGGTACAAGATGCATTGCTAAGCAACATTTTTTTTTTAGTTTGCTTTGGTTTTGTCCTTTTGTTCTCTCTTGGAGTTCTTTTAGTTGCTGGCTTTCTTACTGTGTGAATGCAGTGGGAAGTTCCACCAGGGCCTCTCCCTGCAAATAATATGCTATGTAAAGAATTCAGATTTCAGAGAGCCCATGCAGAAGATCATGACATTTCTTAACTGACTTTGAATCCAATGTTCAAAAACAGAATCCCACTGGCATATAGGAATATAAGTCTGGGATATTTCCACTCTAGATTTCCATTACTCCCTGGACAGATCTGATGAAAGCTCAACTTCAGAGCAGAAAATTAGCTTTTCCACTTTTTTTCCCTTCTTTTTCACTTTGTGTTTTAATTTGTAAAAGAAATCCAAATATATAGACTAGATGGGAATCACAGAACATTCCAGTAAAGTCCTTAACTGGGAGATCAACAGTGAGGACTTGAAGACATGCTGCTGCCTTTGACCTACTGTTGAGACAGGCTCAGCTTGTCTGAGCCTTACATAATTAATGACAGAACATACATGAAACAGATCTCCTTGTATTGATGGAAATAAAACATAACCCTGAAAGCCTAAACGTGAATCTCCATACTTAAAACATTTTAAAAATTATTAATGGACATATAAGCCCTAAAATTGACAACCTGATGGGCAGGAACAGAAGTGCTCTCACGTTCATAAATCTGTGGTTGTGCAAATTCTTGCCAATACATCATACTTCGCCAAAAGCTAAAAACACAATATCAAACTTGGGCATTTTCCTTAGAGAAAAAAGAGAAAATATTAAAGTTTGGATTGTTTTTTCTCTTTTAAACAGGTACAAGCTGCTTCTAAAACTGTTGTTTGAGAATATGAAGCTTTTCATGCCCTCAAACCATAAGGTGTCTTCCTGAGTCACTTTTATTGAGACCTGCATTTCTGTTGATGCTGGTGTTAGGTGTGACATTGCAGTGGTTTCAAATGGGTTTGCAGCTGACCAGCAGCAGTCAGAAATGGTAAGTTTCCAGATGTTTATGATGAAATTAATCTCTACAGACAAGGAAATCTTATATTGGTATGAGTCTGGCAGCTCCAAGGCAACCTTGACATAAATTTTCAGCAAACATATTCCTGCCATTGCAAGCTGTGCAATCCTATCAATTCAGTGTGATTATCTAGTCCAATACCGGGAATCCACATTTAATAGATGGTTCCAGCAGCAATCCTCTGACACCATCAGCTAAAGCTTGTTCTCACTATGTTCTTTACCCTCATCTGTATTGCTGTCTGTAAGAGAGCTTCCCAGTTCCATGAACTGGTATGTAAGGATAGATATTTGCTTCATAAACTCCTGCTGTTTCTCAACTGCTTGTCAGTGCAGTGGAGGTTTTTCTATATGGCATGTAATTAACTATTACTGAGAAAGTACACACTAAGTGTAGCAGAGAAAAATGTGATTTGTCAGGGTTGTTCCTTCCTACAGCTTTTAAATTGCACCATGTCTCCCCCAAAAATGAATTCAAGAATGACTATAGTATTTTTACCAGTGAACTATACTTGTAGAAATGGAAATTCCTGGCTTCCCTCCAGAAAAAAATAACACTCCATGAACAGAAACAACACCTCAACATTTCATATAACAGGGCAGTAGTGCAGATGATTAGAGGACACTTAGCATGCTGATAGTTCACTTTAACACAAATACTCATTTGCAATGAGCGAATAAAACCAATTTTGTGCAAAAGTTGCATTTTGGAAAATAGTAACAGCAAGAATTTTACTTTGAGATTTCACACTTGGAGTAATTGTATTTGTGTCATCTTTTCCACCGAGCACAGAATCCATTTTTTCAATCACTGAAACTATTTGGTGGGGACAGCTTGAGACAATTCGGCAGTGCCTTTAACATTGAATTATATCACCCTCTAAGGGCAATAGAGGTCAAATGAGGCATCAAAGGTATTAGGCCACTGACAACTTCACAGCTGTGCAAATTCACTGTGATACTTACAAATAACAGCAAGTATAAAATGTAGATATTCTAATCAACCCAGCAATTCAGCTTAAAAATATCATTGTATAACCACCACTCCAAAATCCTACTTTTTTTAGGATTTTAATTTTAACAAACTTACACAGATGCTGCTTTCTTTCCCCTTTGTTTACTAATTTATATACTTTTTCTTGGTATTACCTTTGTTTCTTGCTTTGACCTTGGCCTTTGTCATTACAGCCCTTTCTTGTCAGAATACTCCCATATCTTTTGCTACCTAGTACTTCCTAAATGTGTATAATTTCTACAGCTAAAGTGCAAAAAGAATTACTTTGGTACCAAAAAAGGTTGTATCTTCTGCAAGAGATCACATTTTCCTTTTTGATGCTCCTATGGACTGCTTCCATTTCCCCAGCTATCTTGAGATAGGAAGCCCAGCTGTTTGCTTTTTTCACTTCTTTCATTAGAGTTCACACTTTACCTCCAGATACCCTGCAAGAGCAACTGTCTTCCTACACCAAGGCCCTCTGGAGATGTATAAACATTAGTGAGCATGTTAGAAGCACTAATGTGCAGAAACTTACCCTCTGCTGCATATGTGGCCTCTTGAGCTCTGTGCAGGAGTGTTCTTCTGCCTGAAAATAAAAGAGAGTGGATGAAATAAAAAGGGTTCTGTGCAACTGCAACAAGACACTTTTTTTCTCCTTATAAATGCATTTAGCAGGCAAACACCCAAGCCCACTGGAGTTGTGCCTGATGAGACACCTATTCCTGCAAGGTCGTGGTCTCTGTCTCTTCAGGAAGAAGATGGTGTGCACTTCCCCCATCCTTTCTACTTTTATCTGCCATCAGATCTGTGGTCTCCTCCTTACCTGAGAAAGCAAGGTATTTTTATTTTATGGATGGGTTTGAAATAGTATTTTAAATTATTTTACCAATACTACTGCTATTTGAGCACAACAACATCATGGTCCTACCATCCTTGTCCCAACACTTCATGAGAGAGTCACTAGAATAAGAAAAGCATCATCTGATAGGTATCTTCATTCCTTTCACTTCATTCTTGCAAATGTTTGCAACTTTCCTTGTCAGACAATAATGCACTGGATTCCGTAGCATTTTTCATTAACTCAGTCACCATTGTAATACTAACAGTACTCCCATAATATGTACCCAAATTAATACAAGCTTATTGTTGGATGTAAGTGATGTTGACTTTCAAAATGTATGGTTGTGCCAAAAATAACATTATAAGAGGAAAATTGTCTTTTAAGCCAGTATTGTCCTATAAAAGATTTTATCTTTTTTAAGTGGTTAACTTGACAACTTTACCAAAACTTTACTGTAATTAATTCCAGTATCATATCGTTTGATTTTTTAATACCACAATTTTTAATTCATTTAATTAACAGTATAGCCTCATTAAGCAATGATATGTTTTTAAATGCAGCTAATTTGTAAAACAGATGTTGAGTTACATCCTAATGCACCTCTTGCATTCAAGTTCTATACAGATTGCACTCTTGACTGACCCACGACTGAAATTAGACACAGTCTTATATATTTAAATTCTTGTGAAATAGTATGAAACTCTGATAAAGAGAAGTGGGATAATTCCTTCCTTGGCAAAGCAGGGATAGCAGAGACCTGCAGGATGTGAAGATGTTTAGGGTCTAGACAGCAAAAAACCGACAACTTCAGTTAAGAAAAACAATAACAATTTTCCAAGCAATTTGTTATTTACAGATAGGTATTTTATTTGGTTAGTTAGTTAATATTGGTTTGTGGTTTGCTTGTTTTTAATGAAAAAGATCTGATAAGTATTTTAACCTATAAAATGGAAGAAATGAATTATACAAAAAAAAGGGAGAGAGCCCTGTATAACTCATCACCTTTTGCTGAAATGGGTTTTTGTTAATTTGTTACTTGTTGCCTCTCACTGCATCTAAGGTGGGAGATGGAAATTTAGTAATGTCAAGTTGTAAATGTAAGATGACATTCACAATGTGCCCCTTGTTTACATCCTTTCACAGATATTGTTTCCTACCACTGGTTCCAAACAACTGTTTGATGGATTAGGAGTTATTGTTTACTTACGTTTAGTTAGGTTTTAAAAATACTTTCAACAAATTTCTTAGTGCAATTTTAATTACATTATAATAAGAACAAATAAGTAAAGAGAACTTTTTAAACATGCACCGGTCAAAACAACACGATATAAAAACTACTTCCTGATTTTCTATTATGGCAATTTTATGCAATATTTTGTCACCCTAACAGAACCAAAACCAGGGGTTCACACTAATAGGGGATTCTAGCCTAATTTCTTTAAATGCCTGCGATTAGATGAAATGATATTACAGTGTGCTAGGATGCCTGGCGTCCCCAGAGCAGGCGGCGCTCAGCAATACCTGAACACGATGCATGAAGCAGAGGATGGCCAGGGGAGCTGTCCAGCCTCCCGCGCGGCTCCGGGGCCGGGCTGGCTGCAGTTCCCGCGAGCAGCCTGCAGATGCCGCTGTTTACTGCGCTTCGCTCGCAGCCGCGCTCCCCGCGCACCGCCCGCCTCCGAGCGAGCCTAACCCCGCGCTCCTGCCGCCAGCGCCCCAGCTGCCGCCAGCGCCCCAGCTGCCACCGGCTTCAGGGAAAACAAGCAGGGCTCCCGTATTTATCTGTAAAACATATGCCCCCCCGCCCCTCCAAAAAAACAAACCAAAAACCCCACCAAACCAAAACCCGAAACTTGTACTTTTCCTTCACCATATAGGACCGCTCTCTGAAATGGAATTAAAATAGTTTTCGCTGCATTCTAAGCCATAAAAGGCACCATAGGAATGCTTCCTAATTGCAGAAACTCCTTTTTTACATACACACATACTTAATTATTCTGGATGTCTTTGTTTAAAAAATGACACTGTATCAATATTAATCCTTTTTTTCCCCAACTATTCTTTGTTCCATGATCTACATTCATTGTAAATGCACAGTAAATTTGAGATCATTAGATCAGTTACTGCTATTTAGATGTAAATGTCTTCAAGGAAGATTAATTACTCTTTAATTCTGATTTTTTTTTTTAATTGGAATAATAAAGACATTCTCTGACACTTCAGTGATAATTAAAAAAAGAACCTGAAAACCAACAGAAACAAACACAAAAAAACGCCCAGAAAAACAACAAAAAAAACCCCCTAAAACCCCAGAAACTCCCCTTGTGCCTCCATATAACACAGTTCACAGCAGATATAATTTTGGAAAGTGTATGGGTAATTTTTATGGCATTTGAGCTAGTAAATGAGGTTAGGTAAAGTGCCAGGAAGCCATTTAGTAGTTGAAATGTTCATGCTTAAGTTGCATATCCCTCACAGGAGCACACTGGTTGCCTCTAGAACACATGGGAAGAGTGCAGAATTACAGAGTGGCTATCTTTCAGAAACGAAAGAGAGACCACTCTTTCCTTTAAACCAGTCAGAGAAGGAGAAACTCTGATTAGCATGGCGATTTATCCACCAGCACATGGAGAGCATGTAATCATACATGTAACTTCTCCATTTGCACATCCCAGATTCTCTCAAAGTGCGAGAGAGCCCTGTTTAGACAACCAACAGCTACTTGTATTAGGACTGCTTCTGAATTACCTACTATAGACCTCTTAGAAGTGGAAAAGGAGCCACCAATAGCACTTGAATAACAGGCTAGAAATTCATGACAGTTCTCTGAGGAAGCAGGAGAGGCTAGAGGCTTTTTTTCCTTTGTCCTGTGTGGTTCGAGCATGCACCACCTTTCCATGCACCACCTGCAACTCACCGATTACTTGTGGAGGGTCAGGCTTATTGACACTATGAAGGGTTTTCTTGAATTACAGGTTCATGCAAGGGATGTACGCAGCTCATGGAGTAAAGAGTGCAAGCCAAGACACCCTCCAGTCTTGTCCACTATGCCTGGAAATCAGCACACACACACACACACACACACACACACACACACACACACATATTTACAACTTGCCACAGCAGGACTTAATCGTGTTATCAAAGTGAACAGCGTCATCAGGAGACACAGCTGAGGTGTTCTTCCAGAAGTTAGGAGTCGTGATTTTGAATCTATAAAGACAAAAAACAAGTAAGCACATTCTGGGCTAAAGGAATACTAAAACCATTTAAACACAAATTTCATGTTTGTGCTTAAAAATAGAGTAAAACAAAATGCACTATGTTTTACACGAACCTTGATTTCGTAAGCATGAACTGTTTTAGCCAGTGAGAAGAGGAAAAGGGTTTTATTTGTAGATCCTGAAGTGGTTTGAGACAGGGCAAGTTTTAGCCAGTGAGAAGAGGAAAAGGGTTTTATTTGTAGATCCTGAAGTGGTTTGAGACAGGGCAAGTTTTAGCCAGTGAGAAGAGGAAAAGGGTTTTATTTGTAGATCCTGAAGTGGTTTGAGACAGGGCAAGACTAAGAGGTTTTTGAACAGCCACAGAAGCACACATGCAGCTTCTCACAACTACTTAAATTGAAGCAACCTGCAGAAAACTTCCTTTAGTTTGATGACATTCAAGTTAAGACATGTAAGTTTTAGGATTACATTGTGAGATAGATGCCTATGTACTGTCCATAACTTACTTGAGACAACTAAGATCTTTTTAGATGTGTTTTTTGAGACTTTGGGATTTTTTTAACCACATAGGTTCTTAGAGGTCTTCCAATATAATGCAAGATCTACTGCACATCAGAAGAAGCAGTATCACTGTTAACAAGAACAGAGTTGTAACCACATACTTTAAATCCTAAAAGCTCCCTTAGGCTAAGTAGGAACAGTGACATAATCATTTATAATGCTATCCTAAAGAATTCAATTAAAGAAAGAATTCTGAAAATGAGCCTCCTATCTCTATTCAGTGGGGAGGAGCGGTGTTTTCAACATTACCTCCTCTTCTTACTATTAAAACATGCAGGTCCTGATCTTGAAATGAGTTATGCCTTAAAGCCCATGTTCAGGCACAGCACAATTCTGCTTCATGACCAATTTTTTTGTTTCCATTTTTGGGAAAACTGAAAAATATGAACTTCTGCAAGATAACAGTTAGGTTCAACTTCCGTAGACTGCTTGAAGCCTATCTACTAATAAATAAAAAATAAATAAAAAAGAAAGATGACTCGTTACCCATAGATTCTTTTATCACTGGAAAAGAATCCAAGCTTTGGCTTCAGCCTTTACCTTAAAGTATTTTACATTAAGTATTTCAAAGCAACAGATGGGTCTGGCTGAGGAATGCTTGCGTAGTTGCTCCATCGAGAAAGTGTAGGGCATTGAGCTATCACAGACCAAAGCTGAGTGACAGAAACACTTTTGTCAATGCAATGGAGATTTTCACTCCTGTTCAAAGACTTAGATCCAAGATCAAACACTTAATGGGGAAGAAAATGGAAAGCTCACAATTCCGCTGGTTCTCTTGTAGTAGCATGGGTGTGTGTACAGAGAAAGATTCTTGCTATACCATCTTACACTGCATGCATCTTTAGGGCTAGCAGACGGTCTCTTTATTCACTTAAATATAATCTTGTTAATAAGAATTTCATAGTTTTTCGATTTGCATTTTTTTTATTTGTCAGTAATAAAAGCATATTATTGTGCTGAATACAACTGGCTGTCTCACAGTGTACCCTGAAGTCCTCTGGCACTCGTGCTGTTAGAACAAATACAAATGTTTCAGTAAGACTCCCTACATTTCTCAGTCAAGAATCAGATGAACAGTAATTCAAACCAAGCAGTAGCTGAACCTCACCTTCTTAAAATGACTAGTGTTCAGTACATGAATTTTACTGAATGTGTTTTGTGGGATTGACAGCACTGAAGCAGTGGGAGAGGAAAAGGCTTTGTAATTACTACTCCTCACTGGTATGGTAATAGCATATGGAGGGTGGATCTGGTTTTACAATGACTGACATAGTTTGTTATGCCTTAAAGTAAAAGACCTCACAGCTACAGAAATGAGATAAATGGAACATTTTTGTATTACATCTTCATGCGTTTTTCCCCTGGCATCAGATGCGTTTCACCTGATCTTTCAGTCCAAGAAAATCCGCAGGTTTCTTTTTCTATTGCAAAAATTTCCAGTCTTCAGTGACAAATAGTTATATAGACATATACTATAGAGAAGAAGAATGACTAAAAAGGACTGTAAATAAACTTGAGTTACTGTTTTCCAAAATATTCTATCTTGGAAACAAGTATCCTCTCCTCATCACAGGCCTGAGGTTTGCAAGCACAGATATAAGCGAATCAGACAGAAGGCCTTCAGTCTATCCAAGCTTTAAAAAGATAAAGGGGAAAGACGGAGATATGAAAGGGAATCTAAAAACTGATCCCTGTAAATCCATCTGAAAATAACAACTTTCTGGCCTATGTCAGAACAAACTTTGTCAGGAAAAAAACTGTGGCACTTCCAAGCTACTCCTAATATTGCATTTTTCAGATTATAAGGTGTCCTCCCTTGGAGGGGGGATTTTCCTTGCTCGCACAACCTGAGTCTGCCCAAGCCCATTGCAGAAAAAAGGGTGATGGGTGCCTTGTTAGGCTTTGCTGTAGACCACTGTGACACCCTCCTGCCTCTGCTAGGACTAAAAGCAATCTAATCTACCTGTCTAGACAAGGCTTTGCACTGGTCTGATCCCTTTCTTTGGTGCTGCTTGTGACATCCAGAAATTTGACAAGGAAAGCAATTATTGATCAGTCTGAAGTGTGTTTTGCAGTGATAATTGTCTAAGCATGACTGAGTGATGCCCCTATAGATAGGTGCTTACTTATTTCCTGATGCATGTCGTCCTCAGAGCAACAGAAACATTGATAAGAGAGGACAAAATGACTAACTTTGATGGAGTTTGTGTTGAAACACCTGCTGCTTGTCAACATGGGAGGCAGAAGCAGTGGTTTATTAGTAATAAAAAAGGAGAACCCATGAAACTTTGACTTATTCTTCCCCTAAACTATTTTCTAAGAATGCCCAGTAAGTTCCCATAAAGGAAAAATAGTGTCCCTTAACTGTATGTTTTTACTTTGCTTACATTAAGATTTACCACATACATGATAACACATTATTTACTTTAAGACTTTGAGTAACTTCTGCCTATTAAGAAACCTGGACAATAAAGTCACTAAATGGAACAGTGAAAATCTATTGAGAAGTCATATTGTGGTCATTTAGATTTTTTCCTCTTGCCTAGAATCTAAATATTTTTAGGATATTGAACAGAATGCAAATGACAGCAAAGATATTTGGTGACATTCCTATTCTCTGATTGCATACCAAACACAGACCTGTAGTTTTCCCCCATTGTTTTCACGAGAGTAATTTCATTTGGATTAATCCTTTCTTTCAGGCTCAGCTCTGCATGAGTACTCTGCAGAATTCTGGCTTCCATATAAAGAGGAGCTCAGAGAGGAACTGGCCTCCAGAAAGCCAAAATTACATCAAAGTACTTCCCCAGAACATGGTTGCATGTACAGAGTCGGGGTACTGCTGCCCATAGGAGGAGGGCACACACCTTCTCTTTCACAGCTTTTGAGCCGTGAAGAACAAAGGGTCTTTGAAAATCACAGCCATGCTACTGGGGCACCGAAAAGGGATGTGGTTCAGGAACCTGTGCTCTTCCCTTCAGTGCATATGCATGGCAAATAGATGGGCATCATCTGCTCAATGAAAGGGTGTAGCTTTTGCAATATTTCTACCACCAGAACACTAAACATACAAATCCCAGGAGATAAAACCTCAAAACCATAGATGCCTTGGTTTAGCTGGAATGTTAAGAAATGCAGAAATGTTAGAAATAAGAAGAAGCGATCAGAACAGCATGATGCTTTTAAAGAGAAATTAGTCATCTGTCTGCCTGCCTTTGCAATTTAAAGAATAAAGCTATGTCTACAACAAACAAGTTGTTTGGTTTTGGTTTTTTTTTTTGTTTTTTTTTTTTTTTTTCCCCAGAAGACAAAGGGTTTACTCAAGCTTTACTACCTTAGTAACCTTTTGTAAATGGTGAGGTGTGATGGACAGAAGAGTAGGAGTGAAAAAAAGGAAGATTTTTAGGTTCAAATCCAGACATACAGATGCCAATTCTTAGTAATGCAACTTAGTGTGAGTATATATATTGATTTAAATTGAGCATTTTCTATTTTCTGTGCAAGCAAGGAACAGGTCATAAGTTGAAAGCAGAAAAACAAAGTAAATGCCTGTTTTGTTAAACCATGACAATGCCTGAAGGAGGTCTCATTCTGTGTTTTGGGTGTCATTCTGATCCTGTCAACATTGCATCAGCATAACTCCATCTATCAGATCTACATTAGTGTTTTGAAATGAAAATGCTTCAGTAAAGCTTTCTTCAGACATTTTTTTGTCTGAAAGCCTCTACACTTCCTTTCTTTTCCCTTTGAGTCTTTTTAAACAATAAAGCATCAGTAAGACATCAGGTTATTTGCAGGTTTTGGAATATTTTCGCCTTGCACAAAAGCACATTAGTTGGAATCTGATTCTGTGCTCTGATTCATCAGGCACTTCCATCGTAACAAATGACATGAGTGTAGCAAAGAATTAAGCATGTTTTTTTTACTTTTTGTGCCACATGAAATTACATCTACATGTCCAATAAAGTGCAGCATTTTAAAAAGCACTTATTACCCTCTTTTAGTTATATCCAAATGAATTTTTATTTTTATAGTAAATAGATACTAAAGCCCTGTGAAGGAGGAGAAGGGCCCACACACTTTCAAGCAAACAATTCATGCCTGCATATTAATCTGTACCTTTAAAAAAACAGCAATAATTAATGAGAGTTGGGCACCTTGTTGTATTGTACAGTGACAGGGATTAAACACTGGCACTGCAAAATGCCAGCTTTCAGCTTGTGCACTTGTAGACCCTTCAGAGCCATGAACTGACATTTGCAATCTTTGTCAGTCAAAAAAAATGGCAAATTCACTTAAATTTAGTTCTGCCATTCAAATGGAATGAAGGTCATCACCTGCCCCTTTTGCGATTTGATTATCCAGGGACTGAGTTTATTTTCCTGAAGAAAGGCACATTAAAAGGTCCCAATTCTGCAACTCTTGCCCCATCTCAGCAGCTCAATTGGCTTTAATTATTAATCATTAACTGACTTAGCTACTGCTGTTTATTTAAGAGTACGGATTATTATATAGTCCTGAATTGCTTGCTTAAGTGTTTTTCCTTTCCTAGAGCTCTCACAACCATTCTGAAAAACAATTAAATACATTTTGAAATTACAAAAATGAGTATATTAACTAAATAGAATTTATAATTCAATTACCTGGCTTTTTCAAATGCTGTAGTTTAGTATGGTTTACATTACCCAAAACACTTCTACTGACTTCATTTGAACTACTCACGTAAATAAAGACTACAGGTCCAATCCTCCTACCCAAGAAGACAAGGTAACTCTGAAGCAAGCTCCTGAACTACAAACCATTATGTGTACAAAGTCTGGACCAAAGCATCATGCTTGCAAGAAGAAACACTCTTGTAAGGAAATGAAGAAAACACAGGCTCCACAATCTTCTCCATATGCTGCTCCTGCCTCTGTGGCATCTCTATCTCTTGTCCTCACAGATGGCCTTGTATTTTGGGTGTTAGGAGTGCAGCAGATTATAAGCATCACTTTTTGGCCCAGTGCTTCCTGTAAGAAGTGCATTTCCTGAGGTTACTGTGAGACTGAACTGTGGCAGAAGCCGAAATCAAGGACACAGCAATGCCAGTGCCAGTTAGAGCAGAGCCCTGTGTAGTCTGCCCTGTGGAGCTGGACTCCTTCATGGATTAAAAACTATCTGTAACAGGGAGAGTCTTCACTTCTTTACCGGCCACACTGAACTCCTAATCTCTTCTCCTTCTGGGGACAACCACACCAGGAACACCCTGGGAGACCTCAGCAGAACTGGCAATGAATACTTCCTATTGCAGATGGGACCAAGGATATATTTCCTAATGACTTAAGCAACATTCAGAAACAAGACCTCTGGGGACAATATTAAGGATTGCTCAATAGTTAGCACATGACCTGCAATCTGAACACACAAGAGGATTTTTATAACGCGATTTTTCACTATGCTGAACTGAAGGGCACATCATATAGGTGCACCATAGGTCAGGTTCCGGTGTTGCAGTGCTCTGCCATGAAATAAGAAAGCTCATTCATTAGCATATGAATCAGCTCTCCACAGAAAGTGGTAGAACTGCAGGAGAGGAAAAGCCATTTTGCTTTAATAATAACAGCCTGTAAGAGGCAATCCCAGGTACAAAATGATCAAGTGACCAGAGCCAGTTCAGTGAAGAATGACAGCATTTTATGCTCAACACTCCAAGATTAAAGTCTTTAGTTAGCTAAGCATAATGTGAATCAGTTTCATGTATAATGCATTGTGTGAGCCTGTAGCCACTGTGATACAATGTAAGCAATTCCATTTAGTGCAATTTGACTATAGCTAGTACAGAATAATTGGAGTCAGTTTCTAGCATGCTAGAATTTGAGTCAAATATGATATGGAAAAGAATTTGATACATAATAATATGGAGAAGAAGATAACAAGCAATGATGTGGATGAATAGTTAGTATGTTACAATACAGAAGTAATTTCAATAGGTTGTGATGTGATTATGAGTCCAGTGTTCTTATACATAGACAAAAGGCTAATCCATAATGGTAAAGAAAGGCGACTATTAAGAAACAGTACAAATAATGGCACCACAGCTGCATTTGAGGGGAACATGACATTGAATACTGTGGTTTTCTCAAATATAAGAGCAACGGAATAAATAACTACTGGAGGATAAACATGGCTACTCAAGTGAGCACGGGACACGTCTCAGAGCAGTTCCTCACATTGCAGGGGTGGCATTAATGCTGCACTGGGTGATTCCAACTTCTGCTCAGGAATTCAGCCCTTTCCGTTCTTTTTCTACAATTATTAGAAGCAGTTGTGACATTTCTAGCCCCTTTGGTACTCTGGGCCTCAATTTTACAATCTGCTGTACAAATACAACAGTTTGAAGACCTGCCTCTTCCATGAGGTTAATAATGTAGGATTAGTTAAAGAACTACAGCATTTTAAAGCAAGCACATAAACATTAACATGACAGATCTGCACGTAAACATCTTTGGCTTTCTAAAATTACTTCAGAAAACAGCAAAAATGTGCTATTATTGTGACTTGTGATTGCATTGGGTTTAAGTCCAACAGACACTAGTTCACTGAATTTTTTCTTCTCTTCCTAACTTTTCATGAGTCTAACCCTGTGTACATGAGAAGAGCTCATTTATGAGCATGTGCTAATGGGTTCTGACTACAAGTTTAAGTCATCCCTGAGCAAACAGAAAACTACTCAGCTTAGCAATAAAGTTAAATAATTATTACCAGGCTATGTGATGTGACTACAATGTGACATTGAAATGACTATGGTGTGATTAGAATAAGAATGTTATATGCCTGTGATGTTACTAGAATGAGGCTATAAAATGTCTGTGATGCCATACTGCTGTGATATGACTAGTGTCAGGAAAAATGTGTGCATTATTAATGCATACATAAACATGCCGTATTTCAGAAGCAGACTGCACTACACAGAATGCTAGCAGTTCTAATTATCTCCTTTATTAATGGCTGTTCTGCTTTGTATTTTAAAAGACAAAAGAACTGCATACTTAATTCATTCACAGAATTTCTTTTCTAAGTGGTTTGGCAGTAAGGTTGCTCCTTCATGTCACTTGCTTGACTTTCAATGCTGGGGCTCTAGCCATCCTTCCTGTATTACATAATGAACATTTTTCTTAAACTATTATTAGATCCAGTTCCATTTTCTAACATTACTTGATGTCATCAAAACCAGGATCAATTTTTTTCTATGTGTATCTGTAACGAGAGTCTTTTGGACACAACTACAAAGCACAGCAAAACTGAGAGCGTTTAATCTTTACGCATCATGGGATTACAGGATGCGCAACGTTCACGTACAGTGCCTGCATCCATATGACTTGCAAGGATATGTACGTTTATCAGTATGTAGCACATTATTCCAGGCCATGCAAATTACTGACCTCTGAGAGGTACAAGCAGCTTCCACCGTTTCTTAACACTGCATCCTATGTGCAGACATACATGGGAGTCTGAGGCTAAGAGCCTGCATCTGAAAATGTAAAATCTTCAAGGTAGAACTATCATCTTTAGCTCACCAATGCTATGAACTGAAAATGTGCAAATGAGATAGTACCATATACAGAAAGAGTCAAATGCTGATGTTATCTTTGTTTCTTTTCTATGCATACATATTTGAAAGGCTTAACCAGAACCAGCAGCCAGCATGGCCACGTACCTGGGCATACTAAATTGGCTAGGTTCTGTCATACAGCTTGTAAGTTCAAGCTGAGAAAAGCTGGCAATAAAAGCACAGTCAAATGAAGGTTCATTCATGCTTCAGAAAACGTTGAAAAAGGCACTACATATAATGCACTATAGATAATGCACTATAATCATCTTCTTGTCACACTTTTGAGGTCATTCATATCGTAATGCATTGGCATTTTATTACAGCGTCTTCCAGGCATGTGATGCTTCTTTGTGGCTAGCTGGATAATTTACCTGTGTCATTTATGGGGAAGGCGAAACGATCACTTTTATTATTTATCAAACCACAGAGAGGGGGAATCTTTTCCAGTTCAATGTTTAAGCAGACAAAACCCAAACCAGCAGAGTAGCTCTCTCCCTCCCTTGGCGAGTGGCTCGGCTGACCCTTCGGGAAAGGGAAGGAGAAAGGTGTGCAGGCGTAAATGGGAGCCGAGACAGGGCTGGAGTCAGAGCAGCCTGAATTATACATGAAAGGGCATGTATTAAATATAAGGCCGAACCGGGCGAAGGCGGGCCGGGGCAGGCGCTTGCCTCCGAACCTGCGCGGCGCCGGGGGGCGGCCCCACGGCCACGGCTCTGCTCCGGGCCCG
>VZTN01023471.1:39903-51482 GCA_013400515.1 Erpornis zantholeuca
TTTTTTTTGGGCAACTGTCACCCCAGAGCTAAAGAGGGAGAAGCACCGCCAGACCAACTCTTGCCATTTCCAGTCAGAAGTTGCAGACTTCATGTAGCTGCCTCTGCTCTGCCGAGAGAGGGATGGGAATGGTGTGCAGTGCAGAGTGGAAAATACCCCCGCTCTAAGAAGTGCACCGGATTTTTCTCTTGCTGTTTGTTTGGGTTGTTGCGTGCACGTTAGACACCCAAAGGATCGCCGCTTCATAGGAATGAAACGTGGAGAGGATGACTAACGACAGAACTGTGAATTTGTTCCCTGGAGTTGCTAATTTGCCACCCCGAAGCAACACATATCTCGAGGAGGAAGCGTTTGGCTGCTGCTGATTTCTCCAAAACTGGTGGTTTACCAGATGCATTGTGCTGTATCTGCTGGAACAGATCATTGCTTAGCTGCACCAGATCGTCAAAGGTAGACAACTAACGTAAGTGCAAAGTTACCTTTACACTGGGATGCATTTCCTTTAAAGGAAAAAAAAAAAAAAAAGCCAACACGCAGTATATTTATCTAGGGAAAGAATCAGTGTTCGGGATTCAGTTGATGTTGGTGGGAAAGGCTCACCTACTCGCTGTCTCTGCATCCCTACCTGCATTACTCTGCTGGAAGTAATCACAGGCATCAGTTACCGTGCAGCTTAATGCAGATAAGATTAGTGCTTAGGGCTGCCTAGTTCTATCAAACTGTAGGTGCTGGCAGCCTTGCACCCCGATAATTCGCGGTTAGCAGTGCATGCAAACAGAAGTCTGTCAGTCGCTTTCCTGTTTGTTTGTTGTTTTTTTTTTTTCTCCACCTGCATTATTAGTCTGCAGTATTTATATGTGGCAGCTGCTAATATCATCCTGAAGGGTGATCAGTGTCAGTGGGGAAAGGCTGCACCTTTTTTCTTCCTTATGTCATCAGAAAATGTATATTCTCCCCCCATCTGTAAACATGCTTCCTGCTTCTAAGTTACATTTAGAAATTCCAGCCTCCTGATTTAGACTGTGTTTAAAAACAAATAAAGTTTTAGGTTATTAAACAGAAGGAGAAGTATCCAACATCTGGAGAAGAAACATTGAGCTGAGAGTGTAAGAAACTGTAAGTCCTGTTATTGTCTCATCAGTTAACAGGGATGTGAAGTAGCCAGTGACGACTGCTGCAGCAGCAGCATGTCCGGGTGGTTATTTCCCAGTACGACAGCTATAGAGGGGCATGCAAGGCACAGCGAGCAGGGAAAAATCTGGTTAGTAAGAGCTAAAAAAATATGTATGGAAGCAAACAGCAAATTACATTTGGCAGCTGACATAGCAGTTAGAATCCAGAAGTAGTCCGGGAAGGTTTTTTACTTGCACCAAATGATTGGGTGGAGGAGGGTAGAGGGGGAATGCACGTTACAGATTACACGGTGTACCAAGAAATTATTCAGAAAGTACGTGTCGAAAGAGTAGCTACCCTTAATCCTGCAAGTAGTTATTTTCATTCACGCTCTGTGCAAATGCAGCCGATGGGATATTGGTGCATTTGTCCGGAGGGCTTGCTTGTAAAAGGGAAATGTACTGCTGGAAGCGTGCTTTGCAAAAACAAGTAGTAGTTGGAGATTGTGGATTTATCGTGCCTAAAAAACAATAATGCTGTTCTGTGTGGTTGTGTTGACAGTGATGTCTCCAAATAAGAAATGAGATGTAATGCATCCTGCAGTCCATGCATGCCTCCTCTTGCAAATCGCACATCATTCCTCTCTGGAAACCTTTAAGTCCTAAAATCCGTGAAAAGAGAATAAAAACATTATCATGGACCTGAGGGATTTTTACCTGTTGGCCGCTTTGATTGCCTGTTTAAGGCTGGATTCTGCTATAGCTCAAGAACTTATTTACACTATTAGAGAGGAGCTGCCTGAAAACGTACCCATAGGGAACATACCAAAGGACCTGAACATTTCTCATATCAATGCTGCCACAGGGACCAGTGCCAGCCTTGTCTACAGACTGGTGTCTAAAGCTGGGGATGCGCCTCTGGTCAAAGTGTCCAGTAACACGGGGGAAATCTTTACAACATCTAACAGAATAGACAGAGAAAAACTATGTGCTGGAGCTTCCTATGCAGAAGAAAATGAGTGCTTCTTTGAACTCGAAGTGGTGATTCTCCCCAATGACTTTTTTAGGCTGATCAAAATAAAAATCATTGTAAAGGACACTAATGACAATGCGCCTATGTTTCCATCCCCTGTCATCAATATCTCCATCCCAGAAAACACTCTGATCAACAGTCGCTTTCCAATCCCATCAGCAACAGATCCTGACACAGGTTTCAATGGTGTGCAGCATTATGAGCTGTTAAATGGGCAGAGTGTCTTTGGACTGGATATTGTAGAAACTCCAGAAGGGGAAAAATGGCCTCAGCTGATTGTGCAGCAGAACTTGGACAGAGAGCAAAAGGACACCTATGTGATGAAAATCAAAGTGGAGGATGGAGGTACCCCCCAGAAATCCAGCACAGCTATCCTGCAAGTCACAGTAAGTGATGTCAATGATAACAGGCCAGTGTTTAAAGAGAGTCAAGTAGAGGTCCATATACCAGAGAATGCCCCTGTAGGAACCTCTGTAATTCAGCTTCATGCTACAGATGCTGATATAGGAAGCAATGCGGAAATCAGATATATTTTTGGTGCCCAAGTCGCCCCTGCAACCAAAAGATTTTTTGCTTTAAACAACACCACAGGGCTGATTACAGTTCAGAGGTCCTTAGATCGAGAAGAGACTGCTATTCACAAAGTGACAGTGCTGGCTAGTGATGGTAGCTCTACACCAGCCCGGGCAACTGTCACCATCAATGTCACTGATGTAAATGATAACCCTCCCAACATAGACCTCAGGTACATAATAAGTCCCATCAATGGCACAGTGTACTTATCTGAGAAAGATCCCATCAATACAAAGATTGCCCTAATTACAGTTTCAGATAAGGACACTGATGTGAATGGCAAAGTGATCTGTTTCATTGAGAGAGAGGTCCCCTTCCACTTGAAAGCAGTTTACGACAACCAGTATTTGTTAGAGACCTCTTCCTTGTTGGACTACGAGGGCACCAAAGAATTCAGCTTTAAAATTGTGGCTTCTGATTCCGGCAAGCCAAGTTTGAACCAGACTGCCCTGGTAAGAGTTAAGCTGGAGGATGAAAATGACAACCCTCCGATTTTCAGCCAGCCTGTAATTGAGCTGTCAGTTTCTGAAAACAACCGGCGTGGTCTATACTTAACAACTATTAGTGCCACAGATGAAGACAGTGGGAAAAATGCAGACATTGTTTATCAGCTTGGTCCTAATGCTTCCTTTTTCGATCTGGATCGAAAGACAGGAGTTTTGACAGCCTCCAGAGTTTTTGACAGAGAAGAGCAGGAGCGTTTCATTTTCACTGTTACAGCCCGAGACAACGGCACCCCTCCTTTGCAGAGTCAAGCGGCTGTAATTGTTACTGTGTTGGATGAAAATGACAACAGTCCCAAATTTACTCATAATCATTTCCAGTTTTTTGTATCAGAGAACTTACCAAAGTATAGCACGGTGGGGGTGATCACAGTGACCGACGCAGATGCCGGGGAAAATAAAGCAGTGACCCTTTCCATCTTGAATGACAATGACAACTTTGTGCTGGATCCATACTCTGGAGTTATAAAGTCCAATGTTTCTTTTGATCGAGAGCAGCAGAGCTCTTACACCTTTGATGTTAAGGCAGTGGATGGAGGGCAACCTCCTCGCTCTTCTACAGCAAAAGTAACCATAAACGTGATGGATGTTAACGATAACAGTCCTGTTGTCATCTACCCACCTTCTAATACTTCTTTTAAGCTAGTGCCACTCTCAGCAATTCCAGGATCGGTGGTAGCTGAAGTCTTTGCTGTGGATATAGACACTGGCATGAATGCTGAGCTGAAGTACACGATTGTAAGTGGCAATAACAAGGGTTTGTTTCGGATTGATCCAGTGACAGGTAATATCACTCTGGAAGAAAAACCAACTCCTAATGACGTGGGACTGCATCGGTTAGTTGTCAACATAAGTGATTTGGGTTATCCCAAATCCCTGCATACTCTTGTGCTTGTATTTTTATATGTAAATGATACTGCTGGAAATGCCTCTTATATTTATGACTTGATACGAAGGACTATGGAAACACCTTTGGATCGGAACATAGGGGACAGTAGCCAACCCTACCAAAACGAGGACTATCTCACGATCATGATCGCTATTGTGGCGGGTGCCATGGTTGTCATAGTGGTGATATTTGTCACAGTCCTTGTTCGCTGTCGACATGCATCCAGATTCAAAGCTGCCCAGAGGAGCAAACAAGGTGCTGAGTGGATGTCTCCCAATCAGGAAAACAAGCAAAACAAGAAAAAGAAAAGGAAGAAAAGGAAATCTCCAAAGAGCTCCCTTTTGAACTTTGTGACCATTGAGGAGTCCAAACCTGATGATGCAGTTCATGAACCTATCAACGGGACAATAAGCCTTCCAGCAGAGCTGGAGGAGCAAAGTATAGGAAGATTTGATTGGGGCACAGCACCACCAACAACCTTTAAGCCTAACAGTCCTGATCTTGCAAAGCATTACAAATCTGCCTCTCCGCAGTCTGCTTTTCATCTCAAACCTGACACTCCAGTTTCAGTGAAAAAGCACCATGTGATTCAGGAACTCCCGTTGGACAACACCTTTGTTGGTGGTTGTGACACCCTTTCCAAACGCTCTTCCACTAGTTCAGATCACTTCAGTGCCTCAGAGTGCAGTTCCCAAGGAGGCTTCAAGACAAAGGGCCCCTTACACACCAGACAGGTAAACGAGCACTTTTACTGGTCTATAAGTACTGCATACAAGTGCCCGATCAACCAGTATTAAAAGTGCCACTGTGTTGTGGGGTTTTCTTTTTGTTTCATTCTAATTTAATTTAGTAAACTATAATGGGGGGAACAAAAAAAAAAAAAAAAAAAAAGAAAAAAAAAGAAAACAACACCAAAAACAAGAACAAACAAACAAAAACCTTGACCGCTTTATCATTTACCCGGGGCTTAAGCATGCATTTGCAAAATGCCTCTGATACTTTGGGTTTTGAAGAGTTTTGATTGTTAGAGGATTGTTATGCCTCCGTGCATGTACATATATACATGTGCATAAAAAATAATGAGGAAAAAGACTTTTTTTTTTCTCCCCAGTATTTAACTGTCCAATTGTAAAAGATATTGAAGAAGTGTTTCCTTTTATGCTAAATTTCAGTCAGAAATTTGACTGTTTCAAGATTGAAGGGATATGTACATTGTTTCAAATTTCAAAGGGAGTTGGCTTGAATTTCTTTTCCATTTCAAGCTGATTTGGAACCTTGCTAAGTTAGTGTTACTAAAAGGGTTAATTTTTTTTCCCTAACAAAGACAGCCAAATTTCCAAGCTACTGCATCAGTGAAGCACGTGGTTTATTGGTAGGATATAACTAAGCCATAAGTAAGTCTTCCTCTTGTTTGAGTTCAACATGATTTTGTTGTAATAGATGAAAGTTGGTATCACATAGACAATTTGCTGCATATTTTAAAAAAATGGCCAAAGCATACTTTTGAAAGGAATGCGTTCTCTGAATACATCTGAATTATGCAGGAAAAAGAAAAAAAGTCCGTCCATTGTAAATATTTACTCATCTTAGTAATGCATAAGTGATCTGACATAGCTCATTTTAAACTGTGAAACACGCCATATGAAGAGGGATTAGGAGGCTGAGAGACTCATATTTCAACCAAATCCAGCATTAGGTTTTTTTCTTAGGTCTAATAATTCCTTGCTAATAAAGATTTAAATGCGGTGCTGTCTTAATTTATTTTACGGGCGCTCGTCTGCGGGCGCCGCGNTCCCGGAGAGCCCTTCGTTTAACGAGAGGGCACGGGTTAACTTTGCGTCTTTGCGAGGCGGCTTCCTCCGGGCTCCGCCGCCGCAGAGGCTCGGTCGGTGCTGGGAGTCGCATCCGTGCTCCTTGCGCGCGCAGTACCCTCCAAGTGATAGTGATTTGTCTGAATTTGTTAGGGGAATGGATCCTGGGGAACCAAGACAGACACATTTAGGCTTGTCTTTGGAAAAAAGATTTTGACAGTAGCCAAGTTTAGGACAAAGTCATCCTCTTGCTGTTGCATTATCCTTATCTGAGACGAATGTGCCGTTCCCAGAAGTGTGTCTTGACTTTGGGTATCTGTAAGGTGTCACACTAACAAGAATCTTAGAATAAAACAAGCTCTTTGGAGGCGGTTCTGCTAAAGTAACTGCTCTGACACAACTCCTCAAAACGAGACACTGAAAACACCACGGAAGAATCTCACAGACCACTAATCTCTCTGAGGGACCTTTAAAGAAGGGTACGCTCCCCAAGCCGTCTCACAGCACCGTACACACACTGTCAGCGTATGTTAAAAAAAGAACCGATTTAAAAAACCGAACACCCAAATATTTTATGGAAGAGCTCTGCATAATCGGTGCTTACTTGTCTGAAGTTTTCTCAGTTTTGGTTGCAAAATGTAGTCCCACCAAACCACACATTCCTTTTCTGTTCTGAGATTTTTTAAATTTAAGTTTAAATAAGCTTTCCGAACTCTTGTTAGATAACTCAGACTTAACTCTCCATAGTATCTAGAGGCAATTGGGGCTCCCACAATTTTTTATGTGACAGAATGTGTAAATTCTGCATGGAAAAATTGAACATGAGGGGAAAATCTCACACATCTATACAAAAAACAGCTGGCGGTGTTTCCAGAGTTACCTGTGTTCATTACATTAAATGCACTGGTCTCCATTTAATAGTATCTGTAATTATAACTACATATGGATCTGACACAAATTTCACTGAGGTCTTAGTGTATCCTTTTTGAAGTCAGCAAGAACTCATGATTTGGATTGCTCCCTGCAAAAGCTGTATATGCAAATGAAAATACAACTCTTTCTTAGGTAAACAGTTGCCTAAATTGAGCTTGTATATTTTTGTTCTGTAGGGAACAAGAGAGTGTCCTTTTGTTTTTTTTCTCCCAATGATGAGTGTTCCAGGATGTAATCTTTTTATGCTTCCTTGTCAATTTTGGCTGGAGTGGTATAACCAGGGATGGTAGTAATCATAAACAATCTTCCTATTGTTCTGTCTGTAATTCTTGAAATTAGGATGCATCTTAGCTAGTATTCATTGGCACAAGAGTGAAATACACCATCTCTTTGTAGGTCTTTCTTTTAGATTGTGATAGAGTATGGCCTTTGAACAAAGTATTCAGATTTAAAGATCTTACTGAATAGTAGTGTGTGCTAATACCACAGCATCTGAAAAAAAAAAATTACAGATTCCTTTAGGAATTCCTTTAGTTCTGTGCCATTGTACTGTTTTCTTTCATAACAAATTTTTCTGCATCTAATGTTAAGTCACTTGTGTAACCCAGTAACTTGGTGTGTTTTGTAAAGAACAGGAAAATTGTTGTGGATGATGTTAAGATAGGGAAAGATGAAATATGGGATAAATATATGTCTAAGAAATACTAGCATCCTTCACCTTTACTTACAGTTTCTTTTAGTCCAAGGTAAACACACACGGAAGTGTGTCTTGCAGATACATTAATATTAGCAAAGAGCTGAGACCTAAGTCAGCACTTGGACTTCATTCAAACAAAATCCTGTTACTTTTGCTGGGCATGTAGCCCTAGAAATCTGTTAGAGCTGGGTCTTGAGTCAAAAAGCTTTTAGAATTAAAAAAAAAAATACTGTTCAATAAAAAATTCTTAGGTTTTTTTTTGGGGGGGGGGATTGTTGTTTTTTTTGGGGTTTTTTTTGTTTGGTTTTTTTGGTGGGCAATTTCTGTGCAATCATTGATAAATTTAGTGGAAATTGTGTGGTTAAGTCTTTACATGTGACTTCGATTTGTACAGACTGATGTTTTCACAAGTACCCAGTATGAAAACCAAAGCCTCTTTCAAGTGCCTATCTTGCAGTAAACCTGGTGGATGCTCTGAAAAGAGCATTTTTGAATACTTGAACTTGGGATTGTTCTAAATGCTAATTCACATAATTAGGAGTATGGAAAGGATGTTGCACACCACCAGCTTATATAGCTAAGCTTCCAAAATCAGTGTTATGACTCATAAAGAATACTGAAATCTATGCAGGCTTCTCAATCAGTGTTCTTTTCAGTATTTGATTGAACTTTAAAATGTGCTTCAAATTAGTAAGTTATTACACCAAACAGCTACATAGAAATACAGCAGAAGACGACATGTTGCATTCTTCTATGTGAAAGACCTCTTTTGAAAAGCAAATAAACAGACAAAAACTCCTACTCAATGTCATTAGATTAACAATAGATTAAATAATAAAAGAAATTAGGGCCAATTTACTGTGGTTATCCCAATTTTAAATGATAACAACTTCATTTAATCAGATTTAAAGCACAGCAGTGACAAATAACGCAGGTTTAAAAATATATATCTGTATAGGTTATGGGCAAAACCTTCAGTCTTCATTCCTAATCAAAATGCATTTAGGCATGTGCTTAACTTTCATTTAACATGGTAGAACTGAAGCAGATCCCTGAAGTTGAAGTCACTTGAGATGTTGTCTTCAAGAAAGAGTCGTAAGCACACTATAAGCACTTTTCTGAATCTAGATGATAACTTAGAAATTTTAGAAATATTCACAGTTCTAGTAGATTCAGAAAAGCTGAATATATGTTAACACTGCCCTTGTATTTCTGTGCTCTTGTGACAGAAATTAAGGATTTGGGGCTTGAATGATGCATTAAATACATTCCATACTAAAGTATATTTTAAATCTTATACTCAATAACATAAGCTCTGTGGAGGTTGCTTTATTCCTTTTTCAGCCAATGGACTTCTTGCCTGATCAAGGAACAAGTAGCCAGACTCCTGCTGATCAATGCACATCACTTAAGCTTTATGTGGCAAATCTAATTGATGTTATCTTACTCTGGAGTGCTTAAATTTGTAAGTTTGGAGTTTATGTAAGAGAAAAGAAAAGCTGAAAACATTAATGACTCTTAATTTGATACACTTAGAGGAGCAATTTCAAGGTGCATAAATTGATGGAAATCTGCATTGGAACAGCAGTGCAGAGCTTACGTCACCTGCAAATATTAAAATTCTGTAACCATAGCATTCCAAAATTCTGTGCGCAGTATTATTTTTAGTGGCCTTGTTTCATCACTTAGTATAAATAAAAAATACATACATTCTTTTGTATGCTTAATTTGGTTTATGTGTTAGCATGGATATTAGTCTTGGGTGAGGACTAGTCATCTGGAAAAGTGTCTGCATGTAAAATTCAATTGTTTTCTGGTTCCGTATATTTATATATCTATACTAACATATTAGAAATGGTGATAATGTACAGTGTATTTTTTCTATTGTTGTATAACTGAAAAATAGGTTAACAGATTTTGCTCGACTGTCTAAAGAAATTCATCTTTGAGCTGAGACCAAGCATGGAAAATTTCAGCTGAAAAGAAGAATTTTTCAGAAAGTTAAGAGCATGTGAAAACTGGGAGTTCTAATGGAAATCTGAACATAACCCTAAGCTATGATGCCATTTTCAATAGTGATGGTAGACATGCTAAACTAGAGTAGGGAACATTTTGTGTATGCAGATTGGACAGTAAAAGCTTAGTAATCTTCATTTCTCTTTAAATGTTTAGTGTGCAAAACATTTTTATCAGAATCACTGGAGTCTCATCTGTCCTAAATATCCAAAGCCAAAGTTTCACATATGCTAAGAAATTTGTGCCACACATGTGAGTGAGAACTGGATCTTGAGAGTTTTATGCTATTGCAATATTGTGATAATATTCTTTTGTATATAGGAACAAGGGAGAATCTTTTTAGTTTCCATTTCAGGTTTTGACTTCCAAAGAGTCTCTTCTTCTAGCACAGCAAAACCATATTGGCCACACTTTATTGACAGCAATTTTATTGTAGCTAGAGGCTTAAAGTAAGCTGTTTATTGCTGCTCCCTAACACAGTTGACAGCAATTGGGGAATTAATTTTCTTGCCCCTGATGTGCTTTCTTGGGTATAAACAACAGATGTTAAAGATATGAAAAGTGTGACCCATTTACATTCAGCAACTCTTTATGGCACAGTCTACCTGTCTGAGGTGCAGCTTTCAAGTCCAGAGTAATTTTGCTCCATTAATTCTAGGATTCTTATTTTTGCAATAGAAATTTTTATCTTGATAAATACTGTCCAAGGGCTAGATACGTAATGCCTGTGGATGGATCCTCATTGAGGCAATTTCTGTTCAAGAATAGCTGTGTTAGCTCAGGAGATGCTGTATCATCTTACTCTACCATTTAATTGCATCGAACATATAGGATTTAACTGACAAAATGGACATAGAGTATTCTGAAAGATCTAAAAGGAATTACAGGTGATACCTGAATTTTTGGTATCCCTTCTTTCACAGAACATCATGGTGGTCTGTAAAATCTATACTTTTAAGTTTCATCAGTTGCTATTCAAGTACAGCCATGCTGCATTGATTCTGTAATGTCCACATTTTCATTGAAGAAAAAAACATACATAGAATAACGTATTACTTTTTCCTTCTTTTATTTCTTTGTCTTTCCAGCCTGTGGCACAATGTATGTAAAATGATTTATCCCCACACACAGTTGTGGGCACTTAATCAGTTCATTTCTGGTTTACATGAGATAACGTTCCATTGAGTGGAAAGATTTCCCAGACTCTAGATAAGAGATGAATTGGTGCTATCATATTTTACTGAAGTGTGGGGGGAGGAGAACATCTTTTGTTTGTTTCTACTGGCATCTTTTTGAAAGACATTTGCTACATAAGGTGTTTTAGCATCTTACCTAACTGAGATTTTAAGTGCTAGTCCAGACACAAAATGCATGTTAAATGTTCCTTTGTAATTAAAATACCATTCACAAAAAGTTCCTCCTAATGGTGTTGCAATAATTTTTTTGTAATGGATTATTTTCTAGTGAGCTATAAACTCTCTCTTGAAGCAGAAATAGCTATTTCTGACAGGAGATGCCTTAAATTGATATTGCTACTTTTTCATTGGTTGTGAAATTATGAAAACTTGAAATAAAAAGATAAATTGATTTGAATATCAACAGTGCTGTAGCCGTACAAACCCATGTGCATATTATTCCTTGAACCACCGGGTTTCAGGAAAACATAAAAGCCACTACAGTTTTGGGACAGAATTCATGTTGATCTTGCTAAAAATATCTGGACTTTCAAACCTTGGAATGATTTGGCCTTCATTCCAAATTAAATTTTTGGGTTTTGTGTATACTGTGAATTATATGTGATAATGCACAAAAAGGTAGTTAAAAATCTGATTTTTAATCATGCTGAGGTGTCTTAATTTATATTAGTCTTAAAAGTTACCCATTCTTTCCTGCTTCTTTTTTCTTTTGCAGCAAGTGGGTAGCAGGGGAAATTTGTTTTAAAGTCTTGGTATACGTTGTCCTGCATCTTCTGTTGCACAGAGAGAAAATTATGTAATTCAGCATTTGTCAGG
>VZTN01023472.1:1818-46644 GCA_013400515.1 Erpornis zantholeuca
TCTCTTGCTGCATTTTTTCCAACATGACGAACCAAAGGAAGAAAAGCCCCAGGGCAGAGGACAGGGGGCCCAGACCTTTGACAGTGCAGTACATTTTTTTTCTTCATTGCTTCTTTCTTCCCTTGTCAACATTGGCTCACCAAAACCCAGCCACCTCTGTTGAGTGGAGTGCTGCTTGTGCTGATTGCTGCTTCTGTAAAGCTGTGGGCTTCTAGAAAAATCCAGCAGGTTTGACTGAGAGCAGCGTGGGAGCTGTGCCAGGGCAGTGCTCCGTGTGGATACAGCCTTGTGCTTTTGCTTCAAGGCAGAGTTGCCAAGTTACAATATCAGGTGTAAGGAAGATATTGTATATTATTTGTGTGTTACCTTGGAGACCACAGTGCATGGGCAAGAGTGAACTCAGACTGAACGTCCAGAGCAGGCCAGGCAACACTGCAGCAGGATAACAGCAATCCAGTTATCTCAGAACCAAGGGTCTCATTCTTTCCATGGCCAGGAGAACAAGGAATAGTCAGCACTAGGAGAGAGAGCTCAGGGAAAAAAAAAGATGGCTTGCTGCTTCTCTGCTGCTGCTGGTACCAGAGGATGAAAATCCTGGGAGCTGGATGTTGCTGGTAATATTCCCTGGCTTTGTTTCCCAAAGGAAGTGTTTGCTCTCTCTCTCTGTGGGAGCTCTTCCTCTTGCAGGGCTCCCTTCAGTGGCAGCAGCTTGGCTTTCCTGGCAGCACAGACACATTTCATCTTTCTTTCAGCCCCTCCTGCCTGACAAACTCCTTGCTTCTGTCAGGGCTTGAGATGCTGCTGGGATTTTTTCTGCTGGGTGATAAAGCAGCAGGTCTGGAGTGCATTGGTGATGGATGAGCCTGACAGGTCTCAGCTAAACATGATGAGTGCAGGTCTGTGTGCAGGTGAAGTGGCAAATGGTACTGGTGGCCAGTAGTGCTGGTGGAACCATAGCTGGAGCAGGGCAAGCAGCAGAAAGTTAAAAAAAATCCCCAAAGCAGCCTTGTAAGTAGAGGTTTGGGGATGGGTACAGCTCCTTTGTGTCTCTGGGGGCTGATGGGCCATGCAGTCCCATCCCCGTGGATACTCTCAGGCAGCTGCTTAAACCACATCAATGGCCAAGTGGTGCATCTAAAGTGCCCTGCCCTTCCTCCACCTCCCTGCCAGCTCCGTGCCAAGGCATCCTGCAGGTGCAGAGGCTGAAAGGTGCAGCATAAGGCAAAACATGAAGCCTCATTCAAGGTACGGAGGGAACCTTCTTGGCAGATGAAGGATTAGTGGGATAACAGAGCAGGGCATGGATTAGTTGTTGCACTAAAAGGCTGTGCCATGCTTTGGTGAGCCTTGCTGATGCCTTGGAGTTGGACACTGTCCCACTTGTGTTTTCAAAATGCTGATCATTTAATGTGTGGCTTTTTTTAGGCTATTAGCAATTTTGTTTATGGAGTTGGATAAGCAGAAAAAAGGCAAGACTTTGAGAGAACAAAGCTGTGTTAGGTGCTGAGATATAGATAAAGGTATTGGATATAAGAAAGTGCATTGTAGAACTCTGAATATAATTATGTAATCATAGAATCACAGGTTTTAAGGGACATTAAAGCCCATCTGGTTCCACTTCTTGTCATGGGCATGGACACTTTTCACTAGACCATGGTGCTCCAAGTGACGCCTTAAGTTTTAACTTTTATATTTTTCCAACCCTGCCCAGCCCAGTGTCACTCTGCAGTTCCCTGGAGCTCGTTCAGTGCTGTTCTCTCATGCTCACACACACACAACAAAGCCTCTCCAGCTCTCCAAGGACACCCAGACCCTCCTAGGCCCAACAACTGCAAACCACAATCTTGGGGACAGGGGGGCAAGTTTGGGCAAATTCCATCCTTGCCTGGCTTCTGCTTGGGGAATTGATGCTGAGATCCAAGTGGGAAGAACTCGGGAGCTGTCCTTGTCCATGTTGGGATGCACTGAGGCAGGAGCCTCTGGAGGCCAGAGTGTACCTCTGAAGGCCTTTCCAATCCTTTTATTCCTTTATTCCTGTCTGGGCTCTGTTTCTAGGGAGCCATTTAAGGCATCGAAGGGACCTTAAAGGTCACCTCATTCCAACCCCCTGCCATGGGCAGGGACACCTTCCACTATCCCAGGCTGCTCCCAGCCCCATCCAACCTGGCCTTGGGCACTGCCAGGGATCCTGGGGCAGCCCCAGCTTCTCTGGGCACCTGTGCCAGGACCTCCCCACGCTCCCAGGGAAGAATTTCTTCCTAATATCCCATCCAACCCTGTGCTCTGGCAGTGCAAAGCCTTTCCCCCACCTTGTCCAAAGTCCCTCTCCAGCTCTCTTGGAGCCCCTTTAGGGCTCTGATGTCTCCCCAGACCCTTCCCTTCTCCAGACTGAACAAGCCCAGCTCTCTCAGTTGGGGCTCATAGGAGAGGTGCTCCAGCCCACAGAGCATCTCCATGGCCTCCTGGACCCACTCCAACAGGTTCACAATGGTTCAGTTTTAATATAGAAAAGGTATCTGTTTTCTGCTAGTGGAATAATGCACTAAAAAATAATTGCTCTTAATAACTTGTAGGTTTGAAATATTGATAAAAGTAATGATAGGTTTGAGCATCAAGGACCTCCACACACATCAGAGAAACCTGATGCTGGTTTTAAAGATAAAAATGAGAAATTTTTTTGATACTGTGACTCAGAGTTGATCTAAAATAATATTAACACATAGAATGTGTGTTCAAAGAATACTGCAGGCTTCTTTGATTACCTAGGCATATGGTTCAGAGTTGTGATCTAGCACCCATCCTCCATTTCAGGAAGTAGATTATTTTTCATCTTGTGCTGGACACAGAGTGTGACAGGAGACAAGATGTGGCTCAGTCATTCAATGGAATCAGAATCTAGCCTTGCAGACAACAAGTTTCATTAGTCTCCTGGCAGGTTTCAGAAAATGTACTGAGCCAGGGGTTTATTAGCTGAAAGCTGTGCACTCTGTGACTAAATATGTTGAATGAGATGTGTTTTACAGTAAAGCCTTGTTAAAACCACTAGTTTGAACCTTGGCACTGATAAGTTGCTGGCCTTTTGTTGGCAGTTGTGCCATAGGTCTGTGTTAGTTCCAGGATAAACAGGGCTGGAAGTGAACCCTAACACCATGTAGCTGGGAGAGGCTGTTTCCCTGCTAAGTGATGCAAGAAAATGACTTGGTTCTTTCTCCTGAATGTCTGATTTTGTTGTCACAGGGATGGTGGTGAAGGCTGTGTGTGTCTTCCTGCTTGCCATTCTCTTCTCTTCCTGTCATGTGCAGGGAAATGTGACCAAAGCTCTGAAATTGTTGTGGACATGGGTTAGATCTTAATCAGAATGAATTATATACCTCTGCTGGGGAGAGCTAAGAGTTGGATTTCACATAGTCACCGAGGAGATATGAAACCTTCAGCATCAAATGCTGTATTTCAAAAGGTGTGTGTGTGTGTAAGGCACAGAATCACCTGGAACTGTTTCATTTATGAGGTACTAACTGATTAATAAACCTATTCTGGAAAAACAGCTGCTGCTCACAGGAACTGTGTTACCCAGAGCAGGGCCTTGTCTTAGACAGTCTTAGGCTGGGCAGTGTCACCCTCCCAGTTACCCAATCCTCATTGTGGCTGTGCCATTTACAAGTAGTTCCATTCAGTCCAGATAGGCCTCGGTAGCAGAAGTCTCATTGATCTGATGCCAGGATGACTTTTTGCTCTTTGTTTTATACCCCTCTTACATACCCTTTTATATAGTTTTATGTATTCTTAGTGCTTTTAACCTACATACTTGTAACTTCCCAAGTCTAATAATTTAACTGAAACCCACTGTACTGTTAAGCCAAAAGATCAAACAGTCTAAAAGCCCCAGACACCAAAGTCCTCTCCAAAACATATTTTTGTTAACTAAAATAACAAAAAATTCACTCGAGCCTCTCATTGAAAAATCTTTAATAACTATGTTAATTTTTGCAAAGCCTATAGGTGTGTGTATTTCAGTGTAACAAGTAGTACATACATTTTCAAAACATTCCACCTAAACAAAGTTCTGTACTCCAAGATCCTGAAATAAATACCAAAGTAAAAACCCCTTTTCCCTACAAACCGTGTTTTAGTTTTAATTTTAAACCCCCAAAAAAGGCATCAGATCAGACATTCTTTAAGTTAGATCAGGTAATAAAAATGACTTGTAAGGAGATGTTTTCCATCTGGAATGTTTCTGGTATTGGTGTCCTTCACCACGGTGTTGCTGTTGAGCAGAGCCATTGAAATGCAGCCTGTGTGCTGGCTGACACTGGGGCTGGCTGCTCCTTTCCTGTGTGTGTCTCACTGCTGCAGCCCTTATCTGTACAGAAGGAAGCACTTGTGTCTGGGGGAGCTGTGAGACATCAGCTGCAAAGTGCAGAAAATAACCAACCATTTCCAGACACCACTCAGGGTGTCTATTCTTTACTAAAGCAAAGAGAAGTGAAATGGGTAATAAACCTTCCATAAGTCAAAGTGAAAATGGATTTTTGAATGCAGAAAGACATTTTGGGATTCTGAGAAGCATCTGCCAAAGGCAGAACATCCTTTCCTTGACTCTTTTTCTTAGATGCAGCTTCCCCTGCAGCCTTTCAAACACAAGCACTGTGGTCAGTGTAAAAGGATAGAGTTGCAGTTCAGGGAATCCAAATTCCATTCTCTTTTCCTGTGTTGCTGCAGGATTGCTGTACAATGAGGCTTACTGAACATCTCTCTGTCTCAGCTTACTCTTAGTTAAACGTTTTGCTAGCTGAACCTAACTAAGCAGATCTTTAAGCAGTGGGGCTGTGGAAGAATAATGGGATGTACCTGGTTCAGTGGGTTCCTATGAATGGAAATACATCGTAGAGATTAAAATCTGACAGAAGGATCTGGTGCTGGAAAGGATCCAGCGTCACTGACTCTGCTGCTGGTTTCAATCACAGGAAATTGTGCAGGCGCTCTGTCAATTTTGCAACCTGCCTTTCTCATTTCTATAAATTCCTTTGAATGTGCCAATTGCAGTTGAGACATTGTGATAATGGACTCATGCAAAGGAATGAAACAAAATTCACAGCAGTGCTGGTTTCCTTTGCCTTCAGCTGGCTTTCAGGTTGGCTTTTCCAGGAAAAGTTGTACGTTTCCAGGGAATTTCAGGGAACAGCTCCTTCCTTCCAGCTTAGATGGTGAAACAGCATCTGACAGGTGGGGCTTTTATTGAGCCCCAGGACCAGGGATGAGATGGTGCTGGAATGAGTTTTACAGTGTGGGGCTGAATGCAGGATGTGTGGGGCCCGAGTGGGATCCTGTGGTGTAGTGCAAACACTGGAGGAGGGCTCTTGCACTGCCTTTGGAAGCTGAGGTGGAACTGTTGCCAGTGAGCCCTTCCCTGCACGGTGTCAGAAGGACAGATGGGAATTCTTCAAGCTGTGCTCCAGCCTGGAATTCCTTTAGGCAGCTGATGTCAGTCCTACATGAATTTTTACAAATGGATGCTGCAGGTTTTCTTCTGTGCAGAAACCCATCCCAAATAGAGTTTTGTGAGAAATTGCAATTTTCCCTTTCAGATTTCATGCTTGTGGCTGAGATCTCATTGGAGATGCAGTTGTTCAGATTATGCTGCATAATAGCTAAGTACAATATCCCATTCACCCCCTCCAAAGTCTAATCCAGGAGACAAGTTTGTTGTGTCAGTGTAGTATTGTGGGGTTTGTTCTTTCTTTTTCATTACTGCCTCCCCCCAGGAGAAAACAAATGAGCCTCATTCCTAGACAGGTATGGCAGGATACTTTTTCAGTGCTTTTGGCCAACCCCATTTTAAAGAAAGGATGATACAGCTGTCCGTGGGAATGACTGCACACATGAGTAGCACCGAGTCAATTTTTAATCTAATTTTGTTACATTGAAGCCTTTGTTTGGCTTAATAAAGTACTTAAATAGAGCTGTTTTGTTTAAAATAGAGCTGCTTCCTTCCTTGAACCTGATGTAGTTGTATCAGAATATAAAGTATTAACTGGAACAAATTAGTACAACTTTGAGTGTGAACTAAGATGATGCTTAACCTGCTGAGGTTCTGTTTAAAGCTCACAGGCTTCATGTGACACTCACAGATCCAAGCCTTGTTGCGAAATTTCTTCTGCTACTGTTTTAAATCTTAAAGTGAAGAAAATTTAGTGCAACAAGCATAACTCCCATCTCCTCTAGAGGGGCACTTGCAGTGCAGTGCTGTGAGAGCCTTTTGCACCTGGTACTTCTGGCTGTGAGCAGGGGCTGAGCTGCTCTTCTCCTGCTTGGAAGTGGTCCTGTTTTGCAGCACGGGAATGTCTGGGCTTGTGCTGGGGATCAGAGCATGGCAGGTGTGTGGTGGATGGGTCAGAGGGGGGCTGGGCTGCACCCCGTGTCTGTGGTCACTGTCACTGCTCGCTCAAAGCAAGCAGGGGAGGCTCACCTTTGGAGGGGCACAGGACCCTCACCTCAGCTTGAAATTACCTAGCAAATCCATCACCAGCGAAACAGAAAGTTATGTAAAGTGCTTCAAAGAATGGGAAAGGAAAGCAGTGCACACTTTCTTCATTGGCTTCTTTCTTTCTTTTTTTTTTTCTTCTTTTACATTGAGGTAAGAACTAGAGAGCACCAAATGTTAAGAGTGAGGAGATTAGAGAATATTGGCTACATTGTTAGTGTGGTGGGACAATGCCTTTTTGGAGTGTTTATGCAGTGCTAGATAGGGAAGGGAAGTGGGAAGCTAGGAAAGAGATCCCCTGCTCAGTTTGGCATTGTAGTGGTGGTGCTGGAAATCAGAAATCAAGTAATAGGATTTCACTATGTGCATCAGCCTCTGGCTGTCTGCAATATGTTCAGGAAATCACATCTCTGCTTCCATTTCCTTGGCTGTCAAATGAGCACAGCGATAACTGCCTCCTCTGAGTGCTCAGGCTGCATTAGAGCAATAAAACATTTGGGAGGAAGGAGTCGTAGGTGTGATTTATGCATCCAGCAAGGTCTGCCTGAACTGCCTGTAAGCAGCTAAAGAGATCACAGAATGAGGGAAGGATCTTCTGCAGCTGAGCAGATGCTGATGCTCAGTGCACTGTCCATGCCCAGCATTGCCCGAGGAAGTGAAGCAAATCTTTCCAGCCCTGTATGAACAGGGGTGAAAACCAAAGTGGTTTTGTTTCTCACCTTCCATGTATCACCCTGCTGCAGTGAGTCCTTCAAGCGTTTGGGGCCATTGGGTTTGTTCAGGAAGAGGTTTTGCTTGTTCAATTCTTCTGTGTGGGTGTTGTATTAAGATGATCTGCATGGGTTTTTCCCTACATACAACCACTTGTGACGTGATTTTATACTTGAAAACAATAAAATAAAACAACTCAAAAGGGATAAGATATTGAGATAAACAATTTTGAGGAATAATACATACTGTAAGAGTCTCCTGAATTGGATAACCATCAGTTCAAACCATCAATATACCCCACGGTGCTAAAGAATGAAAAAAGGAATCAATATTGCAGAAGCTTTTACAGAGAATTAACGAGCACTTTGTTCAGGATCAGTCCATGAAGACTGCAGCATAGCTAGCACTTTGCACTTACTTATGAAAATGCTTAGGGAGAAGTCCCTTGTTGAATGCACAAAGTGTTTCAGGGAATTAAATTGGAAAATATGGAAATGGGCTTTTAAATTTTTTTTTTCCATTTATTAGTGTATACTCAGAAGAAGAAAGTGCTGTAATAAATTAGCAAACTCCTTGGAGAAATGTGGCTGAATAGACAGTAACAATGAAGTGTAGTCCCTGCCAGAGTTCTTGGGCATACCTGCTCCAGTTTCTATTTTATGAGATAAGTGGATTAGCATGGACTGGTTTCTGGTAGGAGTTCCCTCCCAGCCCCTTAAGATAGACTTTCACTTTATGTAGGTACTACTTCCCAGTTAAAACAAGGTTTGTAGCATAAGCAGATGCTAAAATACATTGTTGCCTTTCCCTGGTGTTAAAATTAAAACCAAAACACAGTTTATGGGGAAAAGGGGTTTTTACCTCGGCATTTATTTCAGGATCCTGGGGTACAGCACTTGGTCCAGCTGGAATGTCCTGAAATGCACACAATTGTAGGCCTTGCTAATTAGCACATCTATCAAAGATCCCCCAGTGAGAGGCTGGAGTGAAGCCCTCGTTGTGAGGAACCTTCCCCCTGGCTGGGCCTGGCTGAGGTTCCAAAATGTGTTCTGGAGAGGTCCTTGGTGTCTGGGGCTCCCAGGATGTTTGCTCTCCTGGTTTAACGGTGCCGTGGGGCTGAGCTGCGTTCTCAGCCTTGGGGAGGTACAAGTGTGGGGCTAAAAGCACTGAGAATACATCAAACTATATAAAAGGGTATGTAAGAGGGGTATAAAAGAAAAAGAAAAAAATCATCCTGGCATCAACATCAGTCACTATGATCTTTCAAAGAGCTGGAAGCTGTGTTCTGTGTCTGATGCTCGTGTGATCTGATGCCTGTTTCGGGTATTACTTGCTGTCAGTGTTCCTCAGAAAGTGTTGCTGTTCTGTTTGCTTGCTGGAGAGAGTGCTGGGCACACAGGTCATCCCTCAGCCCAGGCCACGGGCAAGGATGGCTCCTGTGGTGATGAATGGGGGAGCTGATGCCTCGTGAGGCCCCAGAGGACCCACACGTGGTCTTACACCTGTGAATGCAAATGCAAGTGAGGAGGAGACCACATAGATAGGAGCAGCTGATGGAATGAATTACCAGGCACTAAGAAATGGTTGCAAGTTGTGAGTGGAGGAAGCCCCCAGTGCCAGGCTAAGGTGAGCAGCACTGCTCATGTCAGCATGGAGAGTAAAGGGTTGTGACTCCAATTTTTACCTTTGCTTTCCACTCTTACCTCCCTATGTACACACACACACAAAATCTATTTTACATCTCTCGTTCTTTCCCATGGCAGGATTCTTACTGAAGCTCTCATGTGGCTGCATGGATGGGAGTCTTGTCTCTCTCCCTGTGTAGTGAAACTTAGTTCTTATATATGCTTTAAAGGTTTCAATGAAAAGCATCAAGAATAAGGAAAATCTTTGGTTGAACAGGTCATCATCTAAGTTACATCTGTCTTGTGCCTTTTTGCCATGCTGCACCCCAAAAGCTCCCTCATATTTATCTTTATTTCCTGGTGGTTGCATATTGGAGCACAGAACCACAGTAGAACGTGAGAACTGTGTTTGGATAGTGTCCTTGTAACATCCCAGCCGGGGAGCCTTGACCTGGTTCTCCAGGTGAAAGCCCAGTGATCCTGGTGAAAGGATGGGATGGATCAGGCTTCAGACATGTGATGGGTTTGTTTCATTTAAAACACTCTGGTGGAGACAGTTAAGTAACCTCAATAGTTTCAGGCTGCAGCCAAGACAAAGCTGGCTGGGTTTGTGTTGGGAGGATTGTTCAGTTGAAATGTATAAAAAGCATCTCTGACTGAGTTGTGTTCATTTCATGGTGGTTTGCTCTATTAAGTGTCATCAAAGTGAAATTTTCTTGTATGTTTGCTCAATGTACTTCATGTTTTTATCTTTACCCTTTTCTGTTTGTTTGCTTTAAGGGGGTTGATTTCAGACTCCATCAGTAATTGTGGGGATTGGTGCTACTTTATTAATGCTTTGCAGATCACAGGTTTCATGTTTGCTGCTTGCACCTCTCTCTGCAGCAACACTGAGCACTTGCTTGGTCCCTTCAGGTACTGTAGAGCAAAGAGGTGCTGGGCTGAAAACCACTGAAGAGAAAACAACACCAAAGCTACACAGGAACTCCTGTCTCTGCTCACTGGCAGTGGCTTTTTGCCCTAAGGCAAGGTGACAGTGGCGTGTCCTCACACCAGGAGCAGCTAAACATGATCGATACAGGCAATGGCAATATCTGCATGACAGATCCAGGGAAAGCCTGTGTTTATACTCACCATGGCACATGGTTAGGGATCTCTCCAGCTGCCAGCAGGTGACATGAGTAATGCTCTCAGAGGTCTCCAGGGAGAGATGGGAACACTGCATACCCAACAGGTGAAGGGAAAGCAGAGGATCCCCACACTTCGTTTGAAAGAGCACAGGTTCCTTCTGATCAGTGTTTGAAGGGGAAGCATTCCCAGGATCAAGCAGCCTGAGTTTTGCCCTTTCTGCATGGCTTTTTACCGAATTTGTTTGTGATTTCTCTAAGCCACCTCACTGTTCTCTTGCACTGCAGCATCTCTGCCTGTGCCTAGGAGGGCTCTGGTGCCAGACTTCATGAGGGCATTGGTCACAGGCTGTAATTTAGACGTTAATACTCTCTCAGCAATAAAAGCCATTACTTGGATCTCCCCCAGGGAATTGTCCAGTCCTTTTGTATGAGCACTCCTTTGTTCTCATCTCACTTTTAACAGTTGTCTTGCTAAAGCATTGTTTCAGTGAATCATATGTATCAAAGTGTGTGTTCCTCTTTCCTGTTCTCCCACTTGCTTGTGCTTTTTTTTCTTCTTGATAGTCTTATTAAAATGTCTCTGCTTCACTTTTGTTTCCCTTTAAATGCTGAATAATTAGCAGCAGTGGGCACAGAAAGATTTCTGTCGATGTGAGCTGTATTGGTAAGCGTTTGACATGGCTTAATGAGTAGGGAAGGGGGGACAGTGGGGAGAGACTTTATTCAGCAGCAGCTTTCCAGCACTTCCTCAGTCTCCTGTTTGTAGGGAGAGCTTTCAGTCAGCTTTTCCAGTGTTCCTCTAATTTTTAAATGCATGTTTCCCAAATCTATTCCACAGGTGCCAACGAAAAAGCTGAAGAAATATGAGAGAGAGTACCAAACAATGCGAGAGAGCCAGCTGCAGCAGGAAGATCCTATGGACAGATATAAGGTAGGGAGATGCTATATGGGAACTTGTTCCATTGGTGACTCCCACCAGGAGTGACCTGTCCCCAGCAGTTGAGCAGAGGTGTGTGTACCATGCTCACCTCCCTGGGGTATGCCAGTGCAGGCCTTAGGGAAGTGAAGTGCCAGGAGAAACTCATCCCCTTTCTTGAACCTTTGGAATTAGTCTTTTTTCCCAAGACTATTTCAAGCACAATTTGTAACTCTTAAGACATCTGCAAGTAGCCACATATAATATTTTTCTTCTTTCAGTTTATATGTTTGTAGGTAACTCTCCTGCTGTTGCACTTTTACGGGAGATCTTCATGAGCCGCAGAAACAAAGGGTGATTCAGCTACAGACACAAAAAGGAGAAAATACACATTGTTCTAGTGCAAGCTGTGTGCAGTGGCATCCACAGAGACTTTGGAAGATGATCTCTTCCTTGGCTGATACAATCCTTATTATTCATTCCTGTTTATACCAAGTGTTAGTAATTTTTTGTTAAGATAATTTCTGTTATGGTGGGACCCAGAGCTCTCCTGGGGTCCTGAGGTACTGCTGCAACAGAATTCATAGTGATGGATATTCTTCTTCAAAGGAGCAGAGGAATAAGCTTCAGTTGTTAATATGATAGCTTGATAGTTCACCAAAAAAAGAACAGTTGTTCAATTTTGGGTCAGCTTTGCTTATCTTAATGATATATTTGCTTTCATTGTCACAGCTACGTTGTGTTGCCATAGATTCTGTGTGCTGGAGGCTCTGCCTCTGGGCGCAGACTTTTGTGAGTGCTCAGGCTCCAGTTATTCCTCGCTCTGCTTTGAACAATTCAGTTTTCTCTAGGTGAAGCTGCCAGAGGTAAAGCACTTTACTGCCCACTGCCCAGGATAGCTGGGAACTGACATTTCTTACATATCCTTGTACTGATTTCCTGCTGTTCTTCATTGTGCCTTAATATGTTAAGTGACATTGTGGTTGTTCTGGAGTCTGCCAGGAGCGTGGAGTGGTGAATAACCCCACAGAGTGCAAGAGGCTTCACATGGTCTGTGAACATAAGAAAAGTGCTCCACGTTCAGAAAACCAGAGTATGGGAATCTCTAGTGAGAAAGTGTGCCTTAATTCATAAATGTGACAAAGTAGACTTACAGGTACAAAGTCAAACTGACTCTTTTTTTACAAGAAAGCATTTATCTGTGTGAAGATTATATTTTAAGTGTATGTTTTTTGCTAAGGGTGGAGATTTTATTGTTTGTGAGACTTAAGAGTGCTGTTGCTGCTGAGAGCCAGTAGCAAATATGGCCTATTTAGGAAAAAACACAACTTGCTGCTGATTAACTTTCAATTGTTTTCCTAGTGGTTCACCTACAGTACCGTGGAATTAAAATAATGCTTAGAAAACAAAGAAGGGCTCTTTAAAGCTCAGTGGAAGCATATTAACTAGTTAATCCTGGTCAGGGGACAGTGAACATTATCCCAAGCTGCAAATGAGGGTACAGAAAGTGACTCTTGGGCCACTGCTTATGTGAGTCACTGTCACAGTCAAGATCACAGCCCAGGGTTTTGGCTTGCACTCACTGTGGATTTTTCTTTTAAGCTGGATTGGGTCTGATCCTCTTAAGGATGCTGTGATTAGAGTCCCTGTAACAGGTTAGCTGCACATTAACTTCAAAGTTTGGACACATTCTTCAGTTGATGGGTGTCATGGGAAAAAGCTTTTAAGTGTCCTTTGTTCCTTGTCTTGCTTGTTAGGTTTTATTGGTATGTGAAGTTGAGGAATTGACATTTCAGGAGTGTTTCCAAAGGGCAGCAAGAAAATGTCAGGAGTGTGGATGCTCCCAGGCAGCACGGGGAGAGCCAGCCTTGCTTTTTGCTTGTCCTTTAAGAGAGTGCTCTGCAGCCTGCGTGGTCAGAGATGCATTTCAAGCCTGCCACCAGCCAGGCTTGGCTCAGGAAAGGACAAAAGCCAGTCTTGTGTCCTAGCACTGCTCCTGCTCCATGGGCTGTGCCCCACAGCCCTGCCATGCTCTAATTTTTACAGTTTCTCTTCCCAAAACAAAGTGAGGCTTTTCCTGCCTAGGAAGAGGATGTTTCTTGGATGGGATCCCTGCAGCATGTTCCTCATATGGGTCAAGAAGGCAAAGAGCTTTCGATTGGCTGATAGTTTTTAGCTGTAGTTTTCAGAGTTTTTGTAACAAGCAGAAATTTTTCAGGCCCAGAGACACAGGCACTTGTGAGCTGCAGTGATGAAGGATGTGTGAGTGAGACACCTCCCTGTGACACAGCTCTCAGAGAAAATGCCTTGATGGTCTCTTGAGAGAGAGGGAGATGTGCTGGTTTTGCAGGGTCTGTTTGCCTGACAGGTTAAATTCATGTGCTCCCATAAACTGTGGTAAATACACAGGAGTTCCTGTCCAGCACGTGTTTTACATGTTGTGATTCGACTTACCAAAAGAACAGTATTAAAAAGTGCCATTATTTTTGGTGTTTGTTTCATTCTGTATTTTACAAGTATTATTTAGGAAAAGTGCAAGTTTTTCTGGACGTGTTTTCACTTTATTTTCCATTGCTTATAACAAAAGATTCCATTTTTGTCAGCTTTTTAAAAGGTGCAAAAGTGAAATATGTTCTAAATTGCCATTTGTCACCAAATTTCCTAAGTTTAGTTAAAATAAATTACAAGTTGCCTATAGAAGCTGGGAAGAAAAGTGAGTTGTATGTGCAGAAAAAATAGTAATATAGTTCAGGTTAATGTTTTTCTAAATATTATAGAGTTTTATTATGGAAGTTTTTTTTCTGTGTTTGAGAACACTTCATGTAACAAGATTTGGGTTGACTCAATAAGAAATTTCCAGAACTGAGCTTGGGAGTTGATTTAGAATAAAGAGAATATAGTTGTACAAAGAAGGGCTAGAGTTTTGCAAGCAGATGCTGCTGTTTTCTTCCACCTTTTCCTCTGTCAACTTCCTTGTGCAAGGGAGAAGTTGTGTGAATAAATGTGTGATTTGGACATAATAGCCTTTTCTGTACCAGCCTCCTCTGTGTTTGAAGGGGAAGCAAAAATTAATGCATTGGTCATTTTTATTCAGTCATGGCAACTGAATGTTCCCTGAGGAAAACCATGATTACATTTCTTGTGGGATGCATGTTGGTTTTTTTTAAAAGTATGCTGGGGCACTTTGGGGATTGCTTCTCCAGAGTCACCAAGCAGAAAACACAGCTACCTCCAGGACCTCTGTGCTGCTTACCATGAGAGGCTTTCCTGGATTGCTTGCTATAAAAGGTTTTGGGTTTCTTGATGGAGGTTCAAAGGATTTTCCTTTGGAGCTCCTCCAATATCAAGAGCCCTTTCCATTTTAAGAAGACCTCAGTTTGCTCGCATCCAGAAAGTGAATTTTAATCCATGTTTTCATTCCATCATTGAGGATCTGTTCACACTCAGAGGTCTGGGCTTTGGATGTTTTGATTTAACTCAGGCAGCTGCTCGCTCACTCCACCACAAGTGGGTGGGGGAGAAAATCAGCAGAGTAAAAGTGACAAAACTCGTGGGTTGAGATGGAGACAGTTCAGTAGGGAAAGCAAAAGCCATGTGCTCAAGCAAAGCAAAGCAGGGAATTCATTCACCACTTCCCATGGGCAGGCAGGTGCTCAGCCATCTCCAGGAGAGCAGGGCTCCATCACACCTAACAATGACTTGAGAAGATAAATGCCATCACTCCAAAGGTCCCCCCTTCTTTCTTCTTCTCCCTGCTTTACGTACTCAGCATGATGCCCTGTGGTCTGGAATATCCCTTGGGGTCAGTTGGGATCAGCTGTCCCAGCTGTGCCTCCTCCCAGCTCGCTGTGTACCCCCAGCCCTCTCACTGGTGAGGAGCTACAAGAAGCAGAAAAGGCCTTGGCTCTGTGCAAGCCCTGCTCAACAATAACCAAACCATCTCTATCCTACCAACAACTTTTCCAGCACAAACCCAGAGCATACTAACCACCATGAAGAGAACTAACTCTGCCCCAGCCAAAAGCAGCACAGGGTGTTGCCGAACAGAAATGGAATTGCTTAACAAGGTTGGTGACTCATTACTCCCCACTTGAGTTCAGCACTGAGGATGCATCACGGCCACTAATCTCCTCAGGAACTGCTCCTTGGTGCAGCCTGGAAGGGAGCAGAGGGTGGAGTTTAGCCTTTCAGTCTTCCTGAACTGAGCCTTGCCTACTGCTTTCAAGTTTGCCATCTTCTTTCCATCCAGTGTGTGATGGAAGTGGGACTGCATCTCTTTAAATCTCATAACAACATACACAGTGAAGAATAAGCAACTTTTTTTTTTTGTATTAGAAATTTCTTTATATCCTGTTTTCACTGTCTTTACACCAATGGTTGAAAGCAGTATTTGGTCTGTGACTTTACAGGAGGTAAGTTTATTTGTGTTTGTGTGTATCAGCATTGTTTGTCCTCTTTGGAAATGCAGTATCCTCCTTTTAAAAGCTAACCTGAATTCACCAGCCACCTTTTGGAACCAGGAGGAGGAATTTGGGAAAGTGGGATCTGTTGTTGTACTGACTGTAGAAACTGAGCAGTGCTGAGGAGAAGGAAATGGTTGTCATAGTAAATTTGGTGTTGTGTAGAGGAGGCAGGAAGCTGTCTGTTTACACTAGGGACAACCAGCAGGTCTGACTGGTTGGCTGATGCCAGTTACAAAATGCTGCCTGTGATGTGAGTCCTGCTGTAACAAACCAGCTCCATCTGTTGAACTTTGCCACTGCAAGCATATTTCAGAAAACTCTAAATATTTCAGAGCATGTGGAAATAGTTTGCTACACGTGAAGAGCGCTGTTTGCTCTTTCTGTCTTTACTGTGTCCCTTTAGTTTTTATTTAGACTTAGGCAGAGTTAAGAGTTTCCTCCTGAGAAGGGAGGCAGTTTTACACTGCTAGACCTGGGGGGAGGAGCTGGAAAAGACAAACCAGCTAATCGGGCATACTGCCCTGGGTGGAGGAAGAGTAAAGGTGGCCCTGTGAGAACCTCTCAGCTGGACATTAGGAGCACGGTGAACGAGCTAAAACCATCTTTTAGCTGTTGACTGGATGCCCAAGGTAAGAGCTCTTTAACTCACTGGCATGTAAATTCCAGTTTAAGAGGAGGATAGCGCATTTCCAAGCACACAGCTTGCTTCCCCACTCGTCTGCGAACGCAAAGCAGGAGCTCTCAACCTTGCACCGTGTGCCTTGCTTTGCAGACACTGAAGCTTTTGGCAAAGACATAGCAAAAATGGTAAAGCCAGCTCGGTTCTTTTATGAAAGTTATAAGAATTTGCTGCTTTCTTCCTCTAAGCAACATCCCTATGAAGAGGTATTGGTGCTGCAGCACCTGATCCTACTCAGGTCTCGAGTTTTAGGTGAACTTTTCTGACAACCGGCAGAGCTGTGTCTATAAAAATCAACATTTCTAAGATGGTCTGAACCAAATAAAGGAATAAAGATGTGTTAAAGATTAGTATTAGTATTCTTGACTGCAATTTGGTTTTACACTTTAAAGCTTATATTATGTTTCCAGAAAGATGTTATTTTAATTTTTAAAGCTCCTTGTCCCAAACGGAAAACAGTGTATTTAAAATAAGAAAGATCCCCAAAGTTGTGTGTCTTTTAGCAGCAGTTATTTTAACTGTGTTAAGACAAAAGCATTTTATTTACAGTTTCTGTACCAAGCAAGTTACTCAAAGTATGATCTTTTGGAAGGGGAACAAACTAACTTCCCTGTACAGGGCAGTGCCTATTCTAGTTACACAATAGGGTCACATTAAGGAGAAAATGTGTAGACATTCCACTTCCTGCCACAGAGGAAGTTCCCACACAGACCAGACCTTTTTTTTTGCATCCTCTTAGAGCTCCTGTTTTTGTTTAAGACAGACATGCAAAATCTGCTTGCAAAAGAAATGAAAATTGCAATGTCATAGTTGTGAGTTTGGAAAGAAAAGATATCTGAGCATAGCTGGAGAGTGGGAAGAAGTGAAAACAGGTGAATAACGTACTTATGCAAGAAATCACATTTTGTAGGAATGCATTCACTGAACAACTCCTGGAAAACATTTTAAGTGCTAATCTATATATTAATATATATCATTGACTTTTACTGATATATTTGGACTTTTACTGTTTTGTTTTGGAAACCATAAGTTGTTACCTTTCAGGTGAGAACAAGTCCTTTATGAAATCTCAGCATACAGGTTATTGTTCTTCCACCTATGAGTTTCCATATGAACATGGTGTTTTTCCTTGAATTTCCATAGTGCAGAGATTCCCTTTGCAGCCTGCTTTGGTATGGAAGATACACAGTGATAGAAAGCCAGCACAGTTTTTTTTTTCTTAAAATCCATTTGAGGAAGGGACCACTCCCTGTCCCACCTGGCTGTGTTCTTCTGAAAATGAGGACTTGTATTTGATGTTGGACCCCTGGAAGTCCACTGACCCACACGCATCTTTTGAATATGGCTCTGTTTCTCAGCTCTAGGACAACAGACACAGAAACTGATCTCTAAAAGAATGAATTACTGCTGTTCATTCTCCTGTTCACTCACCTTCTGTGGGTTAGTGCTCCACGGAGTCATTTCTGCCTGGAGTGGGTAGGGAGGGCAGTGAAGCAAGGGCCTGCAGCCCCCAAGTTGTCCAGTTTGTGTTCCTGTCACTGCCCCCAGCTGGTCCTGGGACTGTGCTCAGGGATGAGCTCCCCTCTCCCCCTGGTGCTTTTTCTCAGCAGGTTTCCTGTAAAGTACATGCTGGTGTCACTGGCATGAGGTACAGAGAAGTGCACAAATGGTGGTACAGGATATATGAGTTGTAGGGAGCTCCCTGCTAAGTGCTGGTTTTGCTGGTCCTGCAGGAGGTGGGAAGTTGGCACTGCATCACCTACAAAGTGGGCTATTTTTATGGATCCCTGCAGACAGGGTTTTGTAAAGTGGAGCAGCACAGCTTTCTACTTTGATTGGAAGCATTATTACAAGTAACTCTTAATTGGTCCCTGTTGGCTGCTGCTGGGTGGGATTTTATCTGCCCAATTTCTTTAGATGATGAGCAAGCAGAAACCAAGTGCTTTTGTGGAGAGGTCAGTGCTGACTTTTGACAGGGGAACACTACACTCAGTGTGTCCCTTACACAACACAAACCAGTGGGACCAAAGTGGAATAGCTGCATTTGCACTGCTGGCTTCATTCACTGTTGTTTCCCAGAGCAGCAGTCCTGTCTTAATGTGCACTCTTGCCTTCTCAGTGTTTGACACACACAATGCACCTGCTCATTGCTCTTCAGAAGGATTAACTTCCTTTCCTGGTTGTTCCTTTCTTTCCACAGAGGGAAAACCGCAGGCTCCAAGAAGCAAGCATGAGGCTGGAGCAGGAGAATGATGACCTTGCCCATGAGCTTGTAACAAGCAAAATTGCCTTACGGAATGACCTGGACCAGGTAATTAAGAGAGATTGGTTCCAACTCAGGCTTGGCAGCAGCAGTTTCAGGAGTCCTGCTTTGTGCTCAAGTGAAAGCAAGAACACAATAAAAGTGTAATTATTTTTGCCTTAATTTTCCTGACGACCTCAATCCTAGCTGCACTCAACTGGATTTCCACATGCCAGTGTAGGCATTCAGTGGTGTCTGACTGACTGCATCATCTCTGTTGGGGATTGTTTAGTAAATGTAGGCCATAACCTTTAGGCAAATAGCAAAGAATGAACATTTCCTTGAAAAAGGTATCACGTAGTTCTTGAAAGACTAGTTTCAAGGGAAGTTGCATTGCAGAATGCCTGTGTGGATCTGTTTTTCACAGCAGTTTTAGTACAACCAACAAAATTCAGAGATAATGAAGTGGCCTGGCACCAAAAATTTGAAGAGTGCCTGGGTGTTCACTGATAACTGTTGGTGTTCCTTTTGGAGGCTGGAATGTGGAGGCAGCACCATTCAGAGCCCTTTGCCTCAGAGGCAATGATTTTCAGAGCACTACACACTCAACCCTGTCTTTCTGAAGTGCTTTATGTGGTATTGATAAAATGCTGTGACAGCTATTGGTAAGGTGCTAAATACAGGAAGGCCAAACTCCACCACACTTGGGGATTAGTCCCTCGCTCAGAGAGGGCTATAGTGCACTCTGTAATAAAAAATGTTTTCATGTTAGGTCCTCTCAGTTGGATTTCCCATAGTTACTTGGCTTGTTTATCTAACCTCAGAATTGCAAGTATCATTGATGGCGGTTGTGCAAGTTATGTTTCACTTCAGGCAGATCCTGGACAGTTAGGCTCTGCTGATTTGGATCCATGGGATTCTGAAAGTGTGAGCTGTCTGGGTGAGCACAGGCAGGCAGAGATGTGCTGTGCATGGAGCAGGCAGTCGTGTGTGGAGGCTGAAATCAGTGTCTGAGGGGCTCTGTGTTCCCTGTGAATTCCAGGTGTACATGAAGCAGCTTTAAGTCTGCAGCTGCCTGTGCTTTGTTTTTTTCTCAAGTGTCACGACAAGGCTGCCAAGCACATACCTGTGCTAGTCCCATTCCTTGCTCTCTTACACTTTCCTAGTCTTTCTGTAGACAAGAGTGGCTCCATGAAGTTTTCCCACACCCCACCTCTATTCCCAGGCACTTAAAGAAAAGCTTTGTGCTACTGTGCTCCTCATCTGCAAGGACAGGGGACACCATGTGCCACTGCAGATGCTTGGAGAAACTGGAATGAACACAAGAAAGGAGGAAAGAGTTGTAGTTCCTTCAAAGCCTATCTTGAACAGGACTTTCATCAGAAATAGCCTTGTAATCCCCAAATTCTTTTGTTCTAAGATGTTAAGCTCATCAGTTTTCCATTCTTGCACTGTTTGTTTTCCTTTCTCCCATACAGCCTTAAACCCTTAATCCATCTCTTCAGTCATGGAGATGGTGGAGCTGGTTCTGCTGCCCACAAACACCACTAATATCCTCATTAATCATTGCTACTGCAGCAGAAAGATAAGCTGATACCACCACAGTGGTGGAAAACCAAACTTCAGCTCAGAGACAAGTTCTATATGGTTACTTGTTTCCAGTGCCCTTTTCCCTCTTGTAATTTCAGCAAACTCAGTGTTAATTGGCCACAACAATTTCCTGTCCTGGGCTTCCTTACTGAACAGGAAGGGTGGTGAGAAGCCATGTGTGTTTCCCAGCTGGGGAGGCCTGCAGAATATATCCAAAACACTGAGAAATACACTTCTCTCCTGATGATCGGTGAGGGCAGTGCTCACAAAAACAAAGCAGTCCCAGTATGGGTCACCACAAGCTTGGTCCTTCCAAGAAAGGAGAAAAGTATATTCTCAATTATCCTGTTTCTTCACATAATACTTACTTGAATGGATAAACCATTTTATCTAGTGGTCCTGTTTGTCTCCTACACTTCTCTTTGCCTGGACACTTTGTAGGGTACAATGCAGAGACCTCCTGCTCACAGATTAAAAAATGGGATGAGTTATTTGGAGTTACACAGGAGCTAAATCCTGCTGCCCTCACTGAGATCAATATTGGTCCCAACAAAAATATTCTATACATCACTGTTTGTCCAAGGCCATAGTGCTTATCTGCCATCTGGGCACAGGTAAACAATTGGCCAAAGGGTCCTTATGCACAGTTGTTGAAAGGCAGTGAAATAATTCAGTAAATGGCTAACTGAAAAGGAAATTTCATATCAAAAAGTTACATGAGCCATTAGAGGGCAGGAAAAGGCAATGCTAAAACCTGAATCTGGTGTATTTCTGAGCTGTATGTCCCAATGTGTTTGTACTGGCACAGATAACATCTGATTTACATGAGTGTCTCTGATTCTAGGCTGAAGACAAAGCAGATGTTTTGAACAAGGAACTTCTCCTGACCAAACAGAAGCTAGTGGAGACTGAGGAAGAGAAAAGGAAGCAAGAAGAGGAAACTGCTCAGGTAAGGCATTCTCCAGCTTTTCCCATTTAGTTAGGAAAAGCAAGCAAAACGATATGCAGAAAAGTGTGGATGTTTTGCAGTAGTGAAAAGGATTTTGTCCTCAAAATGCAGTTTTAATTAGAAGTTTATAGTGCCAGGATATTTTTTTCCAAAGTATAGTTTTCAGTATTTTTCTTTACTTGAGCTCTGAATGTTTAGTTTGTCATAGCTTATCCTCTTCCAAGTATTGTAGTGATTGTTGTCACTATGGTGAACGATCTCAGCTAAGGAGATGTGATCAGACCTCTTAAATATCTAAAGGAAGGAGCTGGAGGAGTTGTTGCCTTGTAAGAGCCATTGTGGATGCAGCTGCTGGATCACTTTAAATAATGTTCCTGCCTGAAGCTAGAACCAACAGCAGAAGAACAGGGGTGAGGCTTGGGAGAATTTTGCTGATTGGACCTGGCTTCATACTCAAAATATTCAGTCTTAGTTTTGTAATCCTGTATATCTTACATGCACATTTCTAAAGCAATACCCTGATTTTTATTTTTGCTGTTGGGCAACAGTGACTGTGACAATAAATGCTAATCCTTTGTATCTCTCTAGAATGGACTTCTGTGTTTGCCCTGAGTAAGGCAGTGAGGCTTTTTTCCTGCTGCAAGGGCTCTCCAAGTGGAGTTGTTCTAAAGGAGAGATGAGTTAGCTGTGTTTTCACTCAGTGCCGTAGACCCAAACAGAGTTTTTTTTCCTCTACAGAGATGACAGTGATAGTGTTGAGAGATTCTTCTTCTCGTTCCATTTGTGTTCTGTGGACCATGATGTACCACCATTTAACACAGAGAATGGCATTTAAGTTACAGGAGAATTCTCTGAGCAGGGATAAAGGGTCACAGTATAGACTTTTTGGTTATCACAGATGTAATAAGTATTTGTAAACTGAGTAAATCAGACACTTGTCTAAGAACTGGAATTTTGTAAGAAGCAGCTGTAGAGCTGTTGTAAACACAGCAAGACACGAAGGGAACATCTGATGACACATTTTGAGTTTTGTCAGTGTACTCTGTAACTTCTCTCCTTTGCTTTCTAGCTGAAGGAAGTCTTCAGGAAGCAGCTGGAGAAGGCAGAATCTGAGATCAAGAAAACCACAGCCATTATTGCAGAGTATAAGCAGGTACCATTCCAGAGATGCTCTCTCATATTTCTTCTTTCAACCTGTTACGAGAGCTGAATTTTCAGCGTTGCAGATCTCATCCTTCAAATAAGCTCCACCTTTCAGGCTTTCAGAGAGCAATGTTGTAATTTGTCATAAACCTTCTTGTGGCTTTCCTAATAGTCTCCTAATTAGGCAATCAGGAATAACCTGTCTTTCAGCTAATTTTAGTACTGTAGGGCGAATGCATCTGTGCTCTGTGGCATAATGCAGTATAAACATCATAAAGCAACTCATCCATAAAATGTCCCTGTCTCTGTGCTCAGGTTCTATATTGAATACTGCTGGGTTTTTATCATTAGCAGCAGCACTGGAATTGCCAAGGGGGAATGCATATACCTGAGTGAGGCAGAATTTAAGAAATGTTGGTTCTAGCAAAAACCATTGTTAAAAAGCACCAATTCTATTTCAGTATAGTAAACTTGAGCTAAGAGACTGCTTTCTCTGCTCCAGATTTGTTCCCAGCTGAGTACCAGGCTGGAAAAACAACAGGCGGCCAGTAAAGATGAACTGGAAGTTGTGAAGGTGAGAACAGTGTCTCTGCAAATGGGGTATTTCTACCACGAGTGTTGCTGGATGCCAGGGATGCAGAACAAAACATGAACTGAAGCTCAGAGTAACATCAATAGCCCCACATGCGTTTTTCAGCAGATGTAAACAAGGAAAGGGTTTATTTCCTTTCATGGGTCTTTATCTTGTATCAGACAGTGTGGAACTCTCAAACTGAAGTGCATTTAGTACTTGGGTTTTCTTTTTGCTGTTAAGATATATATTTCTGGTAGAAAATGTAGAGAAAATAATATTTACTTGGATGTTTTGATTAACTGGGGGAAAAGAAAAGACTCTCTAGAAGACAAAACGTGTTGTTTCTCAAGTGTGCACAGTGGAGGGATTGGAATTGGCCAGATTGGAAAAGGTTTATATTTGGGTTTCTGTAATTCAAGAAGAATTGGTTTAAGTAATTAAACCAAATGGCACAGCTAGGGCCATGCCCAGAATATCCACAGTGGTTCCTCTCCCTTGGCTAAAGCCCTTACCAGGAACCCCTAGGTAAGAGAGAAACATTTCCTGATCAGGTAATAACTTGGAGTAGGCAGAGTTGTTTACCCTCTGCTGTATCTTCTACATATTTCTTTAGTACTCAAGCTGAACTGGATTTGTTGCTTTTTAGTGACTTTTTAATGTTATCGATAATAACATAAAATAATTCTAGGATCGATGTTCCTGCATTCTGCTAAAAATAGCTCAATATCCTGTTTTAGTTTGTGCAAGCCAGGCCAGCTGTTTCATCTACTCAGATTTAATTTACTCTGAGTAAATAATATTGAGTTGTGCTGACATAAATGTTACAAAGCTTTGGTGGCAAGAAGATTTTAATATAGGAGCAAAGTTTCCATGCTTAGAGCATGCTAAGTAGATTTTAGGAATTTTTATACTGGTTAACATAGCCTGGAAATTGTTCATGGGTGACTCAAATTGTTTTCATGCCAATTAAAAAAGCTGCAGTACTAGATGGTTTGAGATGGAGGCAGTCTGACAAAAAAATGGCTCTTCCAGGAAGTACAGCAACTCCTGTAACATGGATTTAGAATGAGCTTTCTGGGTATTTCAGGGTAAAGTGATGGCCTGCAAACACTGCAGTGAGATTTTCAGCAAGGAAGGGGCACTGAAGGTGCCTGCTGTAAGCACGGACAACAAAGGCATCGAAACAGATGATGAGAAGGATGCACTGAAGAAGCAGCTGAGAGAGATGGAGCTGGAACTTGCACAGACCAAACTGCAGCTTGTGGAAGCCAAGTGCAAAATTCAGGTACGTGGACTCCAAGTACACCAGGGCAGTCACTTTAACCTCATGCTTAGTCCATAATTATTCTGAGTCATACATAGAATTGTTCCAAAGGGGAGCATGTACCTGCATGCCTGTATATCTGAACTTCCAGAAAAATTTTCTGTTTTAAGAAGAAAAGGATGTTTTTATTTGTGTGTCTAAGTATCTTGTGCTGTTTCAGCAGTTTGAATGTCTTCTCTCCCCAGTGCCTGGGAGATTGCAAGGGAAGTGCCGGACTGCAGGGACTGAGTGAGAAGATGCTTCTTTGTAATTAATTAGGTTTTGATCAATTCTGACTATTCTGCTTTCTTAGGAGCTGGAGCACCAGAGAGGAGCCCTTATGAATGAAATCCAAGCTGCCAAAAACTCTTGGTTTAGCAAAACCCTGAACTCTATCAAAACGGCCACAGGCACACAGGCACCACCGCAGCCACAGCCGCCCCTGCCTCCCAGAGAGGGCAGCACATAGTTCCAGCCACACCCGGCACAAGAGCACAAAGAACAACACAGCTGAAACCTTGGAGGATTCTTCCAGTGGTCTCTCCTCCTGGGGAAAGGACAATGAGGCAGGAATGCAGGCTTGAAGTGAAATTCTTCAGTGTTTTTCATTCATTTTCTGATGTGACCCTTTTCAAAGGGGGAAAAAATAATTCCTGGTTTATGTTGAATTCCTACTTCCCATACTGCCTTGCTGAAAGCCACGTTCTGATACCTTCATACTTTTACACTTTATTTTATATGACTAGATGTTAAATAAATAATTCAAAACTAGGTCTTTAATACACATCTAATTTGAAATCATTTTTGTCTTGCATAGAAGGTTTTTCTTCTTCTGGAGGAAGAGAGAGAATGGGAAATGTACAGTACTGCAGCATAATCTCTCCCTAGAAAGCACAGTGTAAGACATCTAGGATAACTTACGCCCTGGGACCATCTCAGAAGTTTATTGCAGCAGCTGTGTCCTGCAGAGAAGCACTTTTTGTAAAGCTTAGGCCATAGCAAAGATAGGCTTGTGCTCTCCTGGCACAATTGCTATGAGCTTCCCTCATAACTCCCTAGTTTGGATTGTTTTTTCTTCAGAAATGCAAGTAGTGCAGTTTTTGTAACACTGTTGTTTAAAGGCTATTTACAGCTCAACTGGAATTTAACATAAAGTTACCTAGTTCCCTTTTTTTAATTCATGTTTATATTAAGAATTCCAAGGAATAATTCCTTCCACTGGGATAAAGGGAGAGCTGTTTTGACACTTATTTGATGTTTTTGCTGAGAAGCAGAGTGAAGACCTTGCATGGTTTTGACCTTTTGTAAATCCTGTGCAATAAAGGGTAGGTCTTATGAATAAAAGTAATGAAAACCTTGCCCTGGGTCTATATTCAGATTCCAAATTTGACACAGAAATGAGGTATCAAATAAAATACCCAAAAGGCTTGTGCTGCACTGATGAATAAAATATCACAGAAACAAGATCTGTTTGCTAGAAGTGTTTGCTTAGGAAACACTTAGTTGGTATTATTTTTATAAAAACAAGCATTTTCAAGTGGAATACAAGCCCTAGACTTTCCTGTGGGGGTGGACGTCTCTGGTGATTCCCAAACCTACCTGGTTGTTTTATATCTCTTAAGGTAAGAAAGTTCAAAAGAAGCATTTGTTTTGACTAAACATAAAGTGTTCATAGAAATACTTATGTCATGGAAAATTAAACTATTGCTTGAACTGATGGAATATTTTTTTAATTATACCTGTCATGTCTAAAGATGGTCTTGCAGGTAAATATCTTTGCTGGACTAAATGTTGTGTATTAATTGTTTCATTTACAAGATTTTTCCAGGGACACTAGTTCTGTTCTGATCTTTTTTTTAATTCTAAGGAATGCCATACATTGTCGGTTTTGTACAATAAAATTTAATAATACTCATTCTTGTGCTTTGTTGTCAAGCATAATTGTGAATTATTTTCAACGGGGTAGTACAAATTGAATGTTACCAGTGCCAAAGGAAAGATTCTGAAAGGCTGTTAGAATTAGAGATCAAAATATAATCACCATCCTGACACAATTCTCTTCTAAGAATAAGGGGTTAAAAAACTTTTAAAATGTAAACATTAAAACATTTTAAAATGCAGCTTCAAGAACAGTGATTATCTGGAATTATTAATACAGTGAGGAAAAAAGAAGGGGGGAAAACAGAAGGTTTTTTTTTTTTTTTCAGATGTTCTCAAAGGTCTTTTTCCTTTGTCACTTTCTTGGCTCATAATATTTGCATAACTGTTTCCCTTCTCTTGACTGACTAAACCCAGTGTTAGTCACTCCCTTCCCAGTTCCGCTTCACATTCAGAATGTGAATCTGAATTCATAATAAATCTGAAGTGACATTTGAGGATACCTGGTGAACATCTGACTGTTGCAGTTGAAAGTACTGTGCCCATGAGGGAAACTGGTTGTTTGACAAGTGTCTAAATTTCTCATTTCATTTATCTTAAATCATACTTACAAGTGGATTTAAAACCATGATTGGAAAAGTTCAGTAAGAATGATTAAAGAAATGTGTTAGGCTGTGATTCCTTGAGCAGTTAAGAGCTTTCTGCTGCTCACCCCTCCAACTCCTCATTGTACAGTCCTGTCCCTTGTCTTTGTTGTACTTTGTACTGGAGATAATGAAAAACAACAACGACAAGAAGATGTGGGTGGATTTACCCCCCCTACTGTTCATCTTCTGTCAAGTGAATCAGTTAAATCACCTCAAAGGGTCCAATGAGTGCAAGCAGATCATGGGAGTGGGACTTTCCGAGTTCATCAAAAAGGAACTGGTAAATAAGGTCACCATAATTCACAGAATGAGCTTGGACACAACATAACTTTTCTCAGTGTAGCTGTTCTCTGGCTTTGGAAGTTGAGTTTCAGGAAGAAAACTACATCTGCTATCTGCTAGCCACGATGATTTCAAACCCTTGTAACGATGGAAGCTGGCTTACCTCACCAAAAGGAAGTTTCAGAAAGCAATGACCCTAAAGGCAGCAAAAGATTTCCACTTTGCAGCTGTAGATCCAAGGTAGCATTTGTAGCAGTGGCATTTGGAAGAGTAGTATTGAGGTGGAAACTGCATCTTCTCAGCATTACTGAAAGAGTAAGAAAATAGCTTTGTGGCAATATCTTGATGAATAGTCAGAATGAAGGAAAGGAGCAGGACTCCACGATTAAACCAGGCAAGCTAAAACTCTGTCTGCTGACTAGAGATGCTATTGGAAGATTTAGTTTCCTGCAAGAAAAGAGATCTCTGTGTGACATAACTACCTACACACATATCCTTGGTGGATTTGTCAGGGATAGCTGGCTTATCCTTCAGCTCTTCAGCAGGAAACATCATCAAAGTCTCACTGAAACTGTTGTTTCCATGTGGCACTGGAACAGCCAACATAGCTCCTAAGTCGGGAGTGATCAACCTTTTTTCCCTGAGTCTGTAGTAAACTATGTGTTCACATCAAACTTTTATTAAAGTTAATTTGAATTTTATAAACATATATGTGGAACTAAAACCTATTTTTAAATTTTATTGAGAATGCACCATTCTGAAATGAAGTCTTTACTTTGATTAGGAACAAACCTCCAAAGAATATTTTTACTACAACTTTTTATCTTGTTGGGTTCTAATCTGTTCCTGAGATGCCCAGTATGGGGGGCAAAAAAAAAAAAAGTCCTTCTTTTCACTTTAAAACGTTGGTTTTCCTTTGACTGTAACACTTTACAGGCTAAATGAAGCAAGGCTGATTTAGTTACGTGGTACATTTGTGAACTAGTCTTGTATTATCTCTGTGAACCAAACTTAATATTCTAAAGTAATAGGACTTATTCCACTTAGTTTACGTTTCTAAATGCACCTGGAGAGAAATAAAAAGAAAAAAAAATAGAAAATACCATGGGTAGAGAAGCCAAGAAACTGCAAAATCCCTGAGGTCCATCTGCATTAGAGTTTGGTAGAAGCAGGCTCAGGAAAGGTAGTCAGCCCTGTAATCCATTCTGCCAGTGGGCAAACCCACCCTTGTCCTGTCCATAACTTGCTGCAGCTGAGTTTCATTGCTACAACTAAGTTGAAGTGCTTACACAGGTAAGCAGGATTTTTTTTTTCGTTAGAGATTTCAAATGATTTCTCTTGGTTGGCCCTTGAAATTTCTTTCAAGATAAAGGATCATCTCTGCCACTGTGTTGAGAACAACTTGAAATAAAAACAGCTGTTTTACAAGGGGAGACAGAGATAAAAGGTCAAGAACTGCAAGAGTTCAGCCCCTTCACAAAGCAGGAAATATCCCATTGACTTCAGGGTTGTGATGCCACTCACTGACTGAATTGTGGTAGTTTAGGAGTAAATAAAAATCTGCATTTCCTGGCACCAAGGTATCAAAATTTGGAAGTCACATGCCATGCTTTCTCCACAGGATCAAGGCAGGGGTGTTCCCTTCCTTCTATTAAGTAACTGCAGTGAAATCCATGAAACTACTTGTATGTGTGTGAGAACTATAATCAGGTGATTTTCATTTACTCAGAGGATTTTCATTTACTGTTAGACTCAGGGATAATTGGCAACTTCATCATCTCCTAAGCCTAAACAGCCTTGGCTTTGAAACCAGAAGCACTCTTACCTTGCAGTGCTGGTGTTCTTCCAGCTGCTAGAGAGAAAACCGTGGTGTCATGTCTGATTGATTGTGAAGAGAGGGCAGAGATGTTGCCTTCAAGGCTGAGGGATTGCTGTGGCTGACAAGCACTCCCTGGCCCTGCTGGACCCTGCTGAAGGGGCTGCTGTGCAAAGAGCTGCTGCACCAGATGTGCAAGCACAAAGGTGAAAACTAAATTATCTGTCTGTCTGTTGTGCTAATATCCTACTGGGAACTGTCCTGTCACCTCCTTCCGAGTAATAACACTAAGGGGAGACATGATGGAACACTCAAGTTTGGATCTCTCGGGTTTTAGGGGATGTCACAGCAGCCTTTAGAACTGAGCTAATCCACAGATGGCTTTTGGGAAATGCAAGGAATTTGCAACTGGATAAATAATGCTCAGCATTGATCAAGACCTTATCTTTCCCAGGTCAGAAGTCTACACAATCTATTTCATTATTGTGACTTAACACATACAGGTCAATTCTCCAGGAACACGGGGCTCTCCATTTCTCCTGGGTCTCAACTGCTTTGCTTCTGAATGTATTTCATGCTATTTTTACCTGAAAAAAAAAGGGTAAAGAAATAGGATATTACTTTTTATTATTTTCTTATTCAGTGGGACTTGCTTTTATTTAACCTGTAAAGGAATATATATGTATCTTTGGAGAAATATATCTTACATATAGAATAATATATAAGAAACAGAACGACAAGGGGATAAATACATCAAAAGGATTTGGTATCATAAATTTCCTGTGTGATTTGATACTGCCAGAATCCTGGGCTGTACTAATTTCCTTACAGTTTCTCTTATTTTTGTATTTTATATAATACATGGATGGTACTAGCAATGCAAACCACAGCAGATGTTCCCAGATTTTTCTTCAGATCTTAGTTTGTGTCTTTCACTAATCCCTGGGCTTGCAATTCTGCCATACCGCCCTCAAAAGCTGTGCCAGGAGCTCTCTTGAGCCTTTGGACCTCATGCTTTCCCATGGAAGAAGCTTCTCTGGCTTCTTTGAACTGGGAAAAGATGGCACATGAATGATGAAAAGTTTCTAATCAAGCATAGTCCATCTCCCTCTGAGTCTGCCATTAAGGTGGAGTCACTCCAGCACACTGAGAACAGAGCATCTTCAAATCTCTGACTCCATGGCAACGAAGTTTTCCAGATTTGGGGTTGCCTTTGTGATCTGGTGTGTCCCAAGTTCACAAATCCTAAAGAGTTAGGACAAAAAGAGCATCATAGAGAGGTCAGACTTCTAACTGAGAACCATTCAGTACTGCTAGTACTTGGGTAACACATCCATGTATTATGTGAAGTACGACATGAAAATATAAGTGTAATGCTTGTTATTAAAAGTGCAATTCAATGTACATGGTCACAACAAATGTTTACTTTTTTAATTGTTACAGAATTGTTCAGATCAGTACCTTGTTATCATTGTGTGAACGATGCCTTGTAAAATAAATGGAAATGGAAAACAACTTGGGAATAAGATGCTTATTTTCTTAAGCTGTTTACCTAAGAAGCAGGTGAAATGTGGTTGCAGGAAGAAGCAGCTGCTGTGTCAGGTTTTCTGACGCAGTTCTCCCTGGCAGCTCTATTGCACCAGGGCACAGTGACTTGGCAGGTTAGCTAATTCCAGCCCGTTCCTTAGGGTCGTGTACCTGTTCACAGGGAGCTGTGCCACAGAGCTAATGGCTCACCCCGCTCCTCTGCTCCACATGCCAGTCTGAGGTTCCCAGCACTGAGAATGCTTTTCCTAAAGGTTGGTGATACACAGCAATGGGACAAGAGCTGTCGTTAAGGGCTTCATGCTTCCCTGGAGTACAAAAGCCTTGAGGCAGCATGCCTGCAGGAAGAGAGCGGGGAGCAGAAGGAAACAGCAAAAAACTGGCAAGTGACTGCTAAGAGAGTCAGGGCTGAGCAAGAGCAGAATGTACCCCAGTCAAAAGTATCCAAATGCTTTATAAAACCATTTTTCCATGTGAGCAACTGCTCTAGGACTTCCTTTTCTATTGAGATGAGCAGCCGTTGTTCCCAGATAACTGCAAGAGCACACAGCACTTCGGGGTAAGATAAGGCAAAGAGGGAGAAAAGCTGCAGATTAAATTTACCAGACATAACATTTTGTATTGATTTACCTCCACATCACTATCCAAAGCGTTTGTCAGGAGAGGAGGCAGCATGCAGGTGCTGTTGCAGCTTTATGCAAAGGAGAGCTATGTGGAGCTTGTTTTTACATGGTGAGAGTGACAATGCTTCCACATGGAAGCTGCCCCTCAAAAGCAAGCGCCGTGAGTACAGAAATGCTCCTGGTTTAAGGAAATTAATTAAACACTTAAAAATAAAAACTCAAGAAAAAAGAAAATTACAGGCTCACTTCAAATGCATTTCTATGTTAATGAAAGCATTTTCTCTTCTAGCCAGAACTTAAATTAGAAAGTAATACCAATTTAAATTGTAAAAATAAGAGCACTTGCTAATATAAGACCATAACTGAGTGTGCAGAAACTCAAAGATTAGTAGTTAAATTTAAAAAAACACAAAACTTTCCCTTGTCTCAGTTGCTGCTACACAGAAAAAAAAGTTACAACGAAGTAATTCCTGAACAAGCAGCTGCCCTTCACCAGTTTAAAAGAAACATGCCATAAAAGTAAATTCCGGCTGACCATATTGTATTTCCTGGATAAAATCAGGAATATCATGTCTCCAAATAGTATTCCTGAAAATGGTCAGGCTTAGGCTTTGTCCTACAAAAATTTAGAAGAACCACAATTAATTTTGCAGATCTTTTCTCCACTGCAGATCCTGAAGCACTGCAGCAGAGGGTTATAGTAAACACCTGAGTACAACATCTGGTAAAACCACTTTGGGGAATGCCAACTTGAACATAAATCCTTGGCTTCAGGGCTTCTATGAATTAATTTTCAACACATTTCTTCTTCCCTCCCTACCTCTACAGATCTCTCAACAGGTTAATTCCTGGATGTTCGCTTAAGAAGAGAAAAAAACCCAGACCCTAAGCCCACATATCAGCAAATGAGCTGGCATTTCTCAGTTTGGTAAAACAGGTGTTATAACTGGCACCTTTTTTAAAATAAATTGACTTTTTCAGCGCTGAAGGGCTGTGTTCTGCCTTGGGTCACAGTGTTTATAAAGGACATCTGGAGGTAAACGCTGCCTCCTCTACATTCCTGCTGAGAGAAAGAATGCAATTGCCATACTGTTTTCTTTCTGGGAAATTTTCATGACCAGTGGGGCTATAGAAACTTTTTATTGGTGGTGCTCACTGTGCTGATTTAGTAACAGTGTCAACAGTTATATTTTTCTTTTGGTGAGGAAAAGGCTTAAAAGAGAATTTTGGTAGCATTACACCATCATATTTTTACATGCATATAGCCAAATATGTAGATTTGGCTCTTCTGTAAACAAGAGCTCCATTTTCCTTGTAAATGGTTTGGTAGCTCAGTCTCTTACTCACAAAGTCACTCCCAGAGTACACATTGTGATATTACAGGTCGGGAACAATTTCCCAACTTACACTCTGGGTTTGTTGTAGAAAGCTTATTATGCATTAGTTGCAGGGAGTTTCCCTCTGTGGCGGTGTGTGCTGAGGGCACTGCGCCATCCACCCAACTTCTGTTGGATTTGGTCGATTTTTAATTGATGACATCTTAGAACTTGAAAGCTTAAACCTTGTTGGAGTTGATCTTGGAGGTCTTTTCCAACCTTAATAACCATGAAAATGAGGAGCAAACAGAGAACGGGGCACTCAGTTTATAAGCCCACCTTCCTTTAAAGGCCGGGAACACAGATTCCTTCCCATTTGATCACTAGTGTCTCCACCACGTGAGCCTGATAGTCTTCGCCTGAAGAAGGCAAACAACGCTTTATTTTGTAAGATTATTCGAGAATCTTGACAGCCAAGAGCTCAAGGGCATCTATCGTAAAACGAGGGGGAGAATCCTGATCGCCAAAGTAAAACCCGGCCCGGGCCCGCCTCAGCCGCCCTCTGAGCGCCTTACACTGAGCAGCCCACCGGTCCCTCAGAGCCCAGGGGGCGGGAAAGCTCCCGATCCCGCCCGTACCTCAGAGCCCGGGGGGCGGGAAAGCTCCCGGTCCCGCCGGTCCCTCAGAGCCCGGGGGGCGGGGAAGCTCCCGGTCCCGCCGGTNGGGGGAACCCCCCCGGCCCCGCCGGTCCCTCAGAGCCCGGGGGGCGGGAAAGCTCCCGGTCCCGCCGGTGCCTCAAAGCCCGGGGGGCGGGAAAGCTCCCGATCCCGCCCGTACCTCAGAGACCGGGGGGAGGTTAAGGTCCCAGTCCCACCGGTCCCTCAGAGCCCGGCGGGGCGGGAAAAACCCCGATCCCGCCCGTCCTTCAGAGCCCGGCGGGCGGAGAAGCTCCGGGTCCCGCCCGTCCTTCCGAGCCCGGGAGGCGGGAAAGCTCCCGGTCCCACCGGTCCCTCGGAGCCCGGCGAGGGGAGAAGCTCCTAGTCCCGCCCGTCCTTCAGAGCCTGGGAGGGGTGTGGAAAGCTCCCGGTTCCACCGGTCCCTCGGAGCCTGCGGGGTGGAAAGCTCCTGATCCCGCCTCCTCAGGGGCGGAGTCGGCGGGAGCGGTGGTGGCGCGTCAGTTCCGGCGGCCGGAAGGTTCCAGAGGTTCCACGGGGAGCCGCCATGGCCGTGGCGCGGGAGGAGGTGAGGCGATTCCCGGCGTTGCCCCCCGGGCGCTGGTGGGGCCCTGTGCGAGGGGCAGCGGTGTGGCCCCGGCTGGGAGGTGGGGGCAAGGAGCCGTCAGTCCCCGCGTTCGCTGAGGGCTCTGGGGGTCTCGCCCTGCGGCGGTGCGTGTTGAGGGAGCTGTGCTATCCGCCCGTTTCTCTTGGTTTCTGTTGGTGTTTAACTTATGAAAACTTAAATACTGAAAGCTTAAACTTTGTCCGAATTGCTGATCTTGAAGGTCTTTTCCAGCTTTGTGCTCTGAGATCGTCCTGGTTGAGCAGGGGGGTTGCACCTTTCCAGCCCGAACCATTCTGTGAATTAAGATTCTGTGGTTGTATGTATCTACAGGAGTGGTCGGGGGTGAGGAAGGGATGATTCCGTGCTTAACTGGTTGTAGTGGGAAACTAAACTACTGACCTGATAAAGCTGAACCACCAGCATCTGGAACACTTGGAATTGTCATAAAAAGCTATGAGCCCTGAGCACAAAGAATGTATCCGATGTATATGTGCGATCCTTTGTTTTCAAACCAGTTGCAGAAGGATTTGGAAGAGGTTAAAGAGCTGCTCACGAACGCCACTAGGAAGCGGGTTCGTGATGTCCTTTTGGCAGAGAAACACAAGCTGGAGCTGGAAATCAAGAATCAGCCTCCACCGAAGCCAAAAGATGTGGCAGAGGAAGAAAAGTCGTCACTGGGAGGGTACACAGTGAAAATAAACAATTATGGTAGGATTATTTTTCTCTCTCTGAAGAGATGGCAGGGTGGCATTACTGGGAGTTAGAGTTGCCACTTAGCATCATAGTGCAGCTTTTAGTTTTTATTCCACACTGGAGACCCCACTTTGAAAGCTGCTGCATGCTTACCTTGCCATCTGAACCCCAGTGTGTATTGATCATGTTTGTGTGGTAGTGTCTGGTGGGATGCATTAAGTATCCTTGCTGTACCAGCTGGTAATTTTCCATTGCTTTAGTGTTTAGCAGGAATGAAAGAGTAAGCTTTGGCTTCTCTGCTCGCCATGTAGGTGAGAGGAGAGGGAATTGCTCAAGATGCAGGGAGTAGGGGAAGAAGTGGGTCAAGGAAGCTGCAGCGGGAGCAAACAGCTGGCTCTGAGTTCCCCAGCCAGGGTTGCTCTCTTTTGACCTCAGCTGTTTTCTCAGAATTTGCAGGGATTAGGGAACAGAGCGAAAGACCTCCTTTTGCTCTCAAGCGGTTCCTGAATAATTCATATTTTCCCTTTATCGTTCTGAAAATTGTTTCAGTAAGGCAAAGATGCTAGTCATTCTAGGGGGCTTTGTGGGGGAAGTTGGAGTGCATGAAGCTTATGGAGGAAAGGTAGAACTTAATCTCTTTTATTCACTTCCAGGCTGGGATCAGTCTGATAAGTTTGTTAAGATTTACATCTCTTTAAATGGTGTCCAGAAGCTTCCAGCTGAGAATGTACAGGTGAATTTCACAGAGAGGTGAGTTCATCTTGTATCACAACAAGAACACTGAAAAGCAGGAGTGTTGGATCAGCCTTTTTTTCTCCACTCCCTTTTTTACTTTTTAAACTTCAGCTGTATTAGCTTTTAGTAGCACCTGAGAGTATCAGGGTGTTTTCATTTAACAAGTGCACCTCACCATGCTTGACAGGGCACATAGTGTTAGGCCTGGGTATTGGTGGTGATAGAACTGAGGTGTACATTAAGGAAATTTGCTTTTCCAAGGTTATATGGCATCATTGAGGTAGAAAGGATCCTAAAGATCTTGATTTGTTGTGAAGTCTGGATTGGTCCTTTTAATTTCTCTGTCAAAATTGAACTGAACATTTTGAGAGCCTTGGGAATAAAGTGGTTCAAGCCTGTTGGCCTTGAGGTAGTACCAGAGTAGTAATTCTCGTACTTTCCCCAGAAATACCTGCTTTCCTAAGAAACACACCTGCTAAATGGTTCTCAGACAATATAACAACTGGAATGTTTGTGCCTTTCCTCCCCCCACTTCCTGGGTCCAGGTCATTTGATCTGCTAGTGAAGAACCTGAATGGGAAGAACTACACCATGACCTTCAACAACCTCCTGAAGCCCATCTCTGTGGAAGGCAGCTCTAGAAAGGTCAGTGCACCTGGTCTGCTAGAGGTAATTTAGGGCCCTCACAAAATATGTTCATTGCCTGACTAGTTCAGGAGACTCAGTTCTAATGTTCAGTCCCTCCCCTCTGCTGCTAAGTCTCTGCACTGTGAACATGAGTCTTACTAATCTGTGATTGTCATAACTGCAGAATTAGTCTCTGGAATCCTATTTCAAGAGATCATGTCTGGATATTGTGTGCTTTTTTTAATAGCTCACCAACAGGATTTCAGAAATAATTAAGCAGAAAATACCACCAAGCAGTCATTTACATCTTTGTGCTTTTAAACACCTCTGAGAAATTCTTTGCGATTTTAAGAGATTTGTCAGCAGACTGAAATCTTGGGAAGCTTAAATAGGCTTAATTCCCAAAGCGAAGTCTGGAACCTGCTCTGCTTTGTAAGGGTGTGTTGCTCCAGAACTGAACACTGGTGTGGTGTTTCAACCCCAGCAGGGCATTAATTTTCTTAGGGAAAATATCCCAGCCAAAACCAGGACAACTAGTAACATTTTACTGCTGCTGACTACTCTGCTACTTGTGGCACCTTTCCAGGCTCAGAGATGTGTCACATACCTCCTGTGAGTTCTGTGTTGTACTTAGTGATATCAGATGTGAAGAACTACTGGTTCATTTGGAAATCGGCCTAAAATGAGTACAGAGTGAAATTACACCAGCTGAAATAAACAAGAGTGATGCTCTGGTGATTTTTAACACAGTGTGATGGCAATCAGTGGTCATGTACTCGTTAAGCCAAGCTAAAGCTGCAGTAGACCCTCGTCTGCTGTGGCACGCAGGAGTTCTTTGTGAAATTTAGGTCAGGGTTGCAAGTAAATAGGCTTCGTAACTTGCAAACATGCTGTGAGATTAGGCAATACCCTAACACCAGCTTCTTATCCTTGGAGAAGTGAATTGGAGGAGCCTCCACCTGAACCTTGGTGTGCTTGGAAAAGTCTAGTAAGTATAGTCACTCTTTACTAGGCAGTCCTGGATACTTGGGCATCCTTTAAATCACTGAACGGTGTTCCTGCAGCACTTTATATTCTTCTGTATTAGTACTGTAGGTCTATACCAGTATTAGATTAACCACATATATAAATTGTCATCCTTTAAATCACTGAACGGTGTTCCTGCAGCACTTTATATTCTTCTGTATTAGTACTGTAGGTCTATACCAGTATTAGATTAACCACATATATAAATTATCCACAGTGAAGTTAACAGGTTGTACCTGGAGGCTGAGTACATGCTGTAATTTTATTATGCTGCATAATAATGGATAGCTGAGAGAAATGTTTTGGGAATTTGTGAGTTTGGAAAAGATTTATGTTATAAGCTAACCTTATTTATTTTGACTGGCATCCCTTTATGAATCACTCTAAATTCATGCCTTGCTGTTCACCATACAGATAAAGACAGACATGGTCCTTGTGATGTGTAAGAAGAAGCGGGAGGAAAAATGGGATTGTCTCACTCAAGTGGAAAAAGAAAGCAAAGAGAAAGAGTAAGTGTCTTTTCAACCTTTCATCTCGTTTTCCATTTCTTGTTCTCTCTGTTGTTTTTGGACTGTTGGGAGAGATCTGTACCGACTGTGCAGTTATTCTGATGATTGTTGGTCTGGGGGGCAGGTCCTGAGATGGTTGAGGATCGTTAGGTTGGGGTTTATTTTGGTACTTGTAGGACTGCAAGCAGAAGAAATATACTTTGAGTAGCTGCCACTCCACTGTTTTATTGCCAATGATGAAGGCTGCATCATAGGATATATGGTAGGGAAGACCTGCAGTGAGAATTCTAAAGGGAATCAACCAATTAAAGATTCATTTGCATTTTGATGGCTGCATTCATTGCAAAAACTGCATCAGTGAGGTGACTGTTTTTAGATCAACTGTGTGTTATATAGAAATACATGGATATATCCCCTGCTGCTCTACTGGGAATCAACCAATTAAAGATTCATTTGCATTTTGATGGCTGCATTCATTGCAAAAACTGCATCAGTGAGGTGACTGTTTTTAGATCAACTGTGTGTTATATAGAAATACATGGATATATCCCCTGCTGCTCTACTGGTCAAAGTAATCCTTGTCACCTGTGTGTCAGGTGTCTGCACAAAAATCCCAGCATGCTTTTGGCAAAACAGGTCATTGTTTATTTAGATGATTATCCAAAGTCTCAAGCCAGTTCGTAACACTTTAAGTGCTTGGGAGCAGCAGGCAGCTTAGACATACACAGGTATGAGAGTGGTAAATGACAGGCAGGAAACACCTGGAGACAAGAGACTTTCTAAAATATATATATATATGTATATCATATAATGATTTCACTTTATTTTACATGAACAGCCACTTTGAAGCATGAAACCACTATTGAGAATGTTATCCCTGCCAATAACAATTCATTTTGTGTATGTTTTTTAGGGTGGTTTGCTAAAACTGATCAGGCATAAGTACCTGAATTTAGGGCAAAACAACCTTCTCCACTCAAATGGAGATTTAAGAGGAAGTGACTTGACAATTTAATGCAGTTTTCTGGAGGGACAGGTTAAACCTGTCTCTTGTGCAGAGAATTGCTGAAGATTTTCTGTTTGTCGAATGAACAGCTCCAGAAATGCTGGTTCCACCCAGGGTCTATGGAGCTGATGGTTAGCCCTGAGCGTGAGGAAATTGCTCCCTCTGCTGATCTGTTTTTATCTGCTGTGTTTTTGAGCTAGGAACTACCTACAGGATTTTGGAAAATGAGGTAGAGAGGGCATTATGTATAGTTGGGTCACATGGGCCATGTTCTCCATGGGTGCTGACTGCGGGTGGCACTGTTCATCACCTGAGAAAATTGCTTTGGAATGCAAGTGTTAAGTCAGTTAACCTCTGGAGGTCCTCTGAAAAATGGGAAGCAGAAAAAAAAAAACCTTTTGGTTTTTTAATGTGGTCTCTCCAAAGAGCTCAATGTGGTCATTTCTCCATTTTTCTTCACTTGTCACATAACACAAAGCAGGTATGGGCACTTTCTGTGTCTGTTATAGTTCACTTCTGTTTCCTACAATTAATTTTGGGCAGTGCTTCCAAGGTCATGTTTACTGCCAAATGCTTCCCATCAAAATACTGTCCCACCACATGGGACATCTCTAGGCATACTACTCAACTTGCACTTGGTTTAAGGGTGCTTCTTAGGACTCTTCCTATTTGGAAGCTGACTGAGACTGCCATGATCCCAAGCCTTTGCTAAAGCAAAAGTCCTGTTACCAGGATGTTTCAAACAAATAGGAGCATTTAATTTTGTTGGATATACCTGACCTTCTCATGTATCTGTCTTGCAGGAAGGCTGCCTATGACACCGCAGATCCTAGTGAAGGGCTTATGAACATTTTAAAAAAGATGTACGCGGAAGGGGACGATGAGATGAAGCGCACCATCAATAAGGCCTGGGTTGAAAGCAGAGAAAAGCAGTACAAAGGGGACATACCAATGGATATCTGAAAGTACTTAAGGGCCGCCTTAAAACTGATCTTCCATGTGAGACACGCTGTGCTGCAAAGATCATCGTTTACATGACCTTCTTCCAAGCAAAGACAGTCATTTTCCATTTCAGGTTGGAGAAAATATTTAAATAAAATAGCTTATAAAGCATTTCCGTCAGTCAAGTGGTTCAGCATTTCCTGAGGAGCGAAGCTTAGGGTATATATCCTTACCCCTCCTTGAAAAAGCATCTCAGATGAGCAGGCAGTGCTGTGAGACTGAGATCAGAATGTAAAAGTAAAGGAATCTTAGACTAGGATGGGTCAAGGCCTCTGTTGCCACTGGCAGCTGTACCCATGTGGTTCCTGGGGCTAGTGCCATGGTCACTTCACAGGGTGTAGCTTTTTGATTAAATATGGGAAAGTGCTGAACTGTAAAGCATGCCACAAAGGGAGAACTGCTGAAGCAGAACCACATCCTAAGCACTTGATAGTTAAGCAGAAGCAATATGACGTTAATCCTGTGGTATTCAAATTTAATGATAACTCTCAGAAACTATTACTCTCTACTATTACTGTTACTACAGCTGTGAGCATCTTGGGATGTCTCTGAGGTGGTATCAGTTAAGATGCAGTCTGCAGTTGTCAGCAGGAGCAGTGAGCTGTGAGGCTGGACAGGCTGGAGCTTGCTCTGGCTCCAGCAGTGTAAAGTAGGAAACAAGGGATAAGCTCCACTTTCTCCATCGACTTTGAAGGGTTTTAAGGTAAGAGATCAAGATGTATATTAAGATGGCTTATATGCCAAAATATGAGTCAGCTGGGTGTGATGGGCTGCTGTCAGTTTGCTGCTACTGGTATTTGGCTTTTTATTGCCACTTCCCAGCCCCACTGCTGGGGAGGGGGACAGAGCAGCCACTGCCCCTCCTTTACTGCACTGCTTTGAAGAAGAGTACAGGGCAAACATGACCTTAGCAGCAAGCTTGTTGTTAATTGTGTCCTTCCTGCCTCCTTCTCATGTGTCTCCCAAGGACAGATTTGTTGTTACCTATGAATTAAGGAAGCCATTACTCTCCTGTTAGAGTCTGGACTAGGGCTTCCTTGCTACCTTGTTCCTCGTTGGACTGAGCACTGCACTACAAACAGGAGAAATAGCAGCACAGTTTCTAACAGGTCCTTTAGCCACTTTGCCTGCTTGTTAATCTGTATTTAGTTTGCACAGCAAGAGTATATAAACTTGAGGCCACGTTTTATTCCCACTCTGTGCTTGCCCTTGTTCATGGCAGAATACCACTTTGCCCTGTTGTGCAGTTTTATTTATGCTTTTTCCCAAATTACCGTGATGAACTTACCGTAATGGTGGCAAAAAAAAATGCTTAAACAAGCCCTGTGCTGTATGTCTTTATTTCTAATGTTGCCCACACCACAAACCTCAGCTTAGTTGTGCAACCATCACGTAGTGACTTTTTTCTCACAATCAAACTGCCTCTCACGCAGACCACTTCAGTGCAGTTGTGCTGCTGCTTGTCAGCTGATTCCAGCTGTAATCCTGTGAGTTTAATGAATCAGCACAACTTCTCGTAGTTTGACATTGGTGCTGGACTCTGAGGCAGGACAGTCTTGCTTTAATTACACCCACAAATGAGCCTGGTTTGTTTCTTCCGCCTGAATGCACGTGCACGTGGTGATGATTACCACATGGCTCTCTGTACACCAGACATCTGAGCGTGGTCAGCAAAGTGGCGGAACACAATTCTGCTGAGCCTCCAACGGCGCTTAACCCCTCGAGGGCGCGATGTTATGACACACCTGTTCCGGATCCTCGCAGGGCAGCTGTCCCGGGGCAGGGCAGCGATCTCTTTATCAGCCACTTCCTACAACACAACACCACAGCACAAGAGTTTATCTCTGTTCCCCGGGATTTACAGGGGTCTTACTGCCAGATGTGAAATTCCAGATGTAGAGGAGGTACCATCACAAGCTTCTCTACCACCTCATGAATGAACTTTGCTATTGGGAACTTTCACCTACCTTCTTCACTCAGACCTACCTTTCTGGGCATACCAGCAATGAATGTAAACATCCACATGGAGATCCCCAAATTAATCTTATTACGCTGACAGAACAATCTCAAGCCACTAATGATAACCAGTAAAATCAGCTTGTCTCTGTCCTTGTTGCAAGGTGGGCTAGCCCTCTAAGAGACCCAAAATTTAAACTTATTAGAAACTGAATAACCTCAAGCCAGGAATTATAGTTAGTCAAAAATCCACTTGGCTTTCTCCTCATTGCAGGGTAGGTTAGTCCTTTCAGATAAGCTGAATTTAAATATATGTTGTTTATTCACTGCCTCCAAAGTCATATGCTTTGATGTCAGTAAAAGGAATCTCATACTTTGGAAGGTGTTACAGGATTTTCTTTTGGGGTTTTTTTTTTTATTTCTTGGTTTTGCCTTGTAAGAACATCCAGTCAAATTTGCCCAGAGAATGGTAAAGTCAATCTATAAAAGCAAATTCATACACTTTCTTTCCCAGGATGTGTAAGTATCATGGCCAGATCAAATACATACAGGAATAATCTGATACTTGCAAATGTTTTTGCTGCTTACTAAGGCAGGCTGAAAGCAGGGCAGTAAATTTTTAAGAACAGTTTTAACACCCAGATCTCAGCAGAAAGTAAAATTAAATATTTATAATTTAACAGATCGGTGGTTTTGGCTAGATCAGGCTTTCAGATTTTTAAATAAACAAAAAAAATCTATTTATTATTCTGTATTATTGGAAGTAAAGAAAATAGGTTTGTGAATGTATGTCAGGGGCAGTGTGGGTGGGGGGGAAATGTGACTTCACTGTATTTAGTGTTACATACGATGCTTACACAAGAAGCACTGGTTCCAAAAAACCCCAAAACCCAATGCGTACAACCTCCAGTCAGGTGAATGTGCTGTCGCTGTAAACACCCCCAAAGGCTGAGATCACTGTGGATGTGACACAGTTCCGTGCCTGTGAGCTGGGGAAATGCAGTATCTGTGATCTGGGACAGCCGTTTGGATCTATACCATCTATGAGCACGCCACAGCAGCAAGAGCCACGCGTGGGCTCGTGGAGCGGCTGCCGGTACCTGCAGCTCCCTGGGAAGGATGGAGTTCTTCCGGATGGCGTTGATCCGCAGCCTCTCATCCGCATACTCGTATGCCATCTTCCTTCTCTTGACGTCCCGCAGCATCCTCCAGTCCACGTAGTAGCTCCGCACCTGCCTTGGGCAGGGCGAGGGAAGAACCTGATTAAAGAGATGAAATTTGTGATACCTGCCTGTTGCAGAGTTTGTCCTGGTCCAGTATGAATTGTTATTTCCATAAAGCATGGAATATGCTGAGTTGGAAGGGAGCGACAAGTATCACCGAGTTCAATGCCTGGCCCCAACACAGCCCCCACAATCCCACCCTGTACCCGGGAGTGTTGTCCGAACACTCCTGGAGCTCTGGCAGCCTCGGGACCGTGCCCATTCCCTGGGGAGCCTGGGCAGTGCCCAGCACCCTCTGGGGGAAGAACCTTTCCCTGATCTGCAGCCGGACCCTCCCTGGCCCAGCTCCAGCCCTTCCCTCGGGTCCTGTTACTCGTCACACAGAGCAAAGATCGGTGCTGCCCCTCGTGAGGAAGATGTAGGTAGCGATGAGGTGTACCAAGGGTAACGCGTGACCCAGGAATTTAACGATATCGGAGACACAAAGAGCCCTAAGCTACGCCGAACGCCACATTACACCGGACCCGCGATGTTCCCGCGCCGCGGGGCCGAAGCCGAGCCCGCAGCGGTCAAACACCACCCGCNGCGGGTCTGCCCTGCCGAGCCGCCCTCAGCGCCCAGCACAGCGCGGCCGCCGCCATCTTGTCGCTGCGCCGCGCGTGCGCCCGGTACCCGCCGGTGCCCGCCCTCAGGCCTCCCCTCAGGCCGCTCCGCCTCCCTCCCGCTCCATTCCCACTCTGTCCGGTGTTCCCAGCGCTGTGGGGCTGGAAGTGTGATAAGAGGGCTTATCATACCACGTTTGAGGGCTGCGCTGTGCGTGTCTCAAAGGTGATGCCAGGGCTCGCTGGCACCACCCGTCACTAGAGGCAGCTGAATCTGCTACAGAAACATCAGGGGCCGGCCTTGGGTGCGGCAGAGGTATCCCAGGTTGAAGAGGAGCGGCTGTAAAAACGACAGGGAAGGTTGTCCCAGTGGGAAAATTGATAGAGAGGCATCGCCCCGCCGTTGTGGGGTCCCTGTCTGGAACAGCACCTCCTGACCGCTTGTCCTGCTGCGGGACAGGTATCTGCCAGCAGCTCTCTAAAGGCTGCGCTAGTTCTGCTTCTTAGGGGGTTTTTGCTTGTTTATCACCTAGGACTCTTCCTAAATTCCTACATTTATACTTGTGGTTTGCAGGGGTGTTTTTTTTTCAGTTGTGAATTCTGAATCGTAGAATATCCTGAATTGGAAGGGACCCATAAGGATCCTCAAGTGCATCTCCTGGCTCTGCACAGGACAGCTCCAAGAATTCCACCATGTGTCTGAAAGTGTTGTCCAAACCCAAACTCTGGCAGACTTGGTGCTGTGACCACTTCCCTAGGGAACCTATCCCAGTGCCCCACCAGTCTCTGGGGGAAGAAACTTTTGCTAATATCCAGACCTTTGGGTATTAGCAGCACTCTGCAGACAATATTGAATAACCATAATCCCAAACAGAGAAGAACACATGGGAAATTCTGCTTCCATTGGTTTTGTTCAGTGAGGGAAACTGTCCTGTTCCACTGACTGGGACTTTGCTTAGGCAAAGTTTAAATATGTGTATGTTCTGATTTCTGGGAGAAAGTGCATCAAGGTTTTGATGTTGAATTCATAGTTTTGATTAAGTTTTCTATTTGTATCAGCTCATTAGTTACATTCAAAAAGTCATTCAAAAGAAGCTGGCTCTCTCAGTTTGTCAAGCTGCTTGTTGTCTGTGTGCTAGTTGTTTTACTTAGATGTTTGGCTTATTATACTGTTCCAGAAGTATGTAATAATCTGGAAGAAGTGGCCAGGTTGGCAGGCTTATCAAATTTTATTATCCATGTTACACTCAGCAGCTTTCCTAGGAACTTACCCACCAGGGCTCATGGTAGTCAATGGAAAAAGGCCATTTTTGGTGCTGATGAAGTTGTTAATTCTTCACAGACTGTTCAGTTTCTGTCGGCCCAGGTGTTAACTACCCTGAAAGTATCTGCCCAGCTGAATCCACTAATACTTGTTCACACAGCAATAACTTACACATACAGAGCTGTTTTCACTTCTTGCTTTATATGGGTCTGACAAGGGACAGGGAGGTGAGATGCTGGTTACTGCCCTCGTTTCCTATCTCCCTTTGCTCCCTTTGTACCCCGAGAAGCCAAAAGTCTGCTCTTAAGCCTTTGTGAGGGTCTGTCTGTGGAGGGCAAACTGCAGCAGCAGCAAGGGCTCAGCATGCACAGTCTGTGGGCTGCAACTCTCTGAGCATCCTGTTCAAAGCTTGGGCTGTCTGTGACCATGTTTCCTGGTACCATGGCTGGCTTGGAAGTAGCTTTCTGCTGTTTGCAAGAAACAATTTCAAGCTTTTGTTCTCTGATGTAATTGTCTGTAACTTGCTATTTTTTTCCAGCTTTCCAGATGGTAGAATTAATTGGTAGAATATCAGCAGAGCAGATAAAATAGATGTGATCAAAGTGGAGTTGGATGTTACAGCATGCATTCTTTTCAACAATATTTTGTATCACTTCCCATTCTGTGTTTATTAGATGTGGGAAGAACTGGTGAGAAAGGGAAGGAGAACTATTTCTTCAGCCAGGGCTGACTCCCTCCCTTGCTCAACAGCATTACCTGTGTGACTGGCACTTCCCCAGCTGAGACTGGCAAGGATTAATGATGCATGTTGATATCTCTCAGGCTGCTGCCATCTTCAGCTCCCTCAGCACAGCTTCTGGTTGCAGTTAATCAGAGGAGCTGTTCAGAATCTGAGGGTATGTCAGCTAAAAACTGGGCTCAGTAATGCACCTGGTTAAGTAAGCATGTGGGTAGTTCTTCACTTTTTACCTCTAAGCTGAGCCTGTTTT
>VZTN01023475.1:4854-22116 GCA_013400515.1 Erpornis zantholeuca
AATTATTATCTCTGCTCTAAAAGTGCATATAATGAATTCATCTACAAGTACTGCATAAAGAATGGTAACCATAATGCAGTGATATGTGTGCAAGGGGGAGGACAAGAAGAGAGAGGAACTGCAGATCTCTTCCCAGTACTGCATTATCACAGAGAGAGAATCTCAGCACAAATTATTCTCTGCCTATTAAAGTACTTTCATGGGCTAAACTAAACAAAGCTGATTCTTCTTTTGAACAGGCAGCCTCGTAGAATATTCAGTACCCAGGCGTGTACTGATCATTCTGCACTGGTTGTTTTTCTTCGTTTCCGTTTCTCCTGAGGTACTCTTGCATCAGATTTCGTGGGTTTCTTTCCATGCCGTGTGTCCTGAAAGGAGCAGCCAATTCTTCCTACAGATGTAGGTGGGGAATAGATAAAATAACATAGAAGAAGAAGAGGATCCACAAAGGAGACCTTCTTTCATCTCCAGCCCAAAATCAGATGTTAGAACTATTGGTATTATGGAAGAAAATGTGAAGAACAGAGGGTTTAGACAGTTTATACTCCTCATCATCAACTTGTTAGTCATGTTTTTGCCTGGCCATCCTGTCTACATTGCTAGGCAGCTGGATTCAAAGCAAGTGTAAATGCATGCAGCACGAGCAGATTCGAAGGAGCCAGGTTGATCTACTCTGAAGGAGAATTTGGACCTTGATGATCTAATTTGAGAAAGCTTTTCAGACACCCAGAGAGCCTTTCATTCTTATTCCTTCCCAGTGGCCGTGCTTTGCATTTATACCAGCAGAAAAAAAAATCCACAAACCTCTTGCTCAGCAAGAAAAATAATAGTCCAAGAGGTGCTGGTTGTTCTGGCATTCTTTCTATTTTCTATTAATAGTTGTACTTCTAACCCTAGTGTCATTACTTAGTCTTTGAAGTAATGGAGGCTATGGCAAGTTGATTGTACATAGAAAAGGTAGCTAGGGCAGTCTGGGGAAAACCCACAGAGAAGAACAAATGCTACTGGCTTGATGCTGGGGAAGGATGAATGGTCTCCCAGAAAATTAAAAGGGAATCTGAAAGTCATGATATTTGGTGGTATAGTAATGGGGAGAGGGGTAGGTATTGGAAGTGGGGCTGCTGCTTGAATATCAGTTAGGAATTAATAATTCAATTAATGACTCCTTAGAGTTCACATTTGTAGAGAAAATCTGGAAAATGCAATCCAAGCTTGTGTGTCCAAAAGGTAGGGGGAAAAAGTCAGGAAAAGAGCGTATTTTAAAAGACATTTTAAAACTTATTTCTTTTGTGTGCCTGATGGGGACTGAAATATTGCCAAGTATTTTAAACTCTGTTTCCAATCCAAGCAGCAGGAACTCCTGTGCATCCAAGTTCTGGAGATACTTTCTTCTGCAGAATCCTGGACAGAAGAGTACAAGCAAAGATACTTCAGTCCAGCAAGTTCCCTTGTCTTGTTCCTGCACCCTCTCTCCTGTACCCTCTCTCTTCTTTTTCCTGGCATCTCTGAAGACCCCAGAATCACCAAAAGAGGGATTTTCCCTGCACCTTCCCAGCACAGATGATCAGTTTCCTTTTCATTTCCCTCTACTTGTTCTGCTCTAATTTTAAGCACAGATGTTTGTGGAGCCTGTTTGGTTCGGGGCAGCTTTTACTCAGTAAAAAGTTTATATACTCAGGGTTTACTCAGTGCTACTAACATTCAAGTAGGGGGACTGATGGTTCATAAACCATGTTGCTTTAAAAATCTGTGAGGATGATGAAAGTTCCAGACTCATGGTCTTTTATGTGTGAGCTTCACCATAGATAAGTTAATTCAGTGCCTGTCACTCTGTAACAAAATGAATTAATAGACTTCACAAAGTCATTTTAACTTTTCAGAAGGAAACATAGCTATTTGTCATCTCTCTGGACTCCATGCTTTCTCTCTGACCCTTGATTTCACTTGTCAAATAACTGGCAAATGAGCTGTCTTTATACAAAGACCTAGCAAGCTGCCTGCATGTCCTAGTGTCTTGCGTGGGAGAGGATTTTCACAGAAAAATCACCTGTGACTGACAAGTCTGCTTGAGGTGGAATCTGAGACTGCAATAGACCAAGGTTTGAGCTGGATTTCACTCTGCTGAATTTTCACAAGCAGTTGGTTTTTTGAGATGTTTCCTAAGATTGACTGATTTACCTTTCTTTTTTATTTTTTTTTTTTGGGACCCCATACTTACTAAAGTCTTTAAGTATCTGGTTCTAACCTCATAATCTGAAATCTCCTTGGAGCAGACATTATCCTGACATTTAATTATGCCTGAATTGGCCTTTCACTTTTGAATGCAATTGGTATCTGATCTAATTTTTATCTGAGGATTTCCATGTAATTGTAGGTGCACAACTATGTATAAATGTGTACACACAAACACACAAGACACACACAGGCAAACAGACACAAATAAACTGTTTTGTTTTTTTGAAAAAAGGCAATTCAATCTATTTAAAATTATTAACAAATCCAGCCAGATTTTACCATATAATTTTGGACAAATAAACAGTTTGTGGATATACATGTCAGTCACACAAGTAAGGTAGGAGAAGCTGTTCTTTTGTCCTTTAACAAGATATCTGGGCAGGCTGCTGGGGTTGTAAGCATTGTCCACATTTCTCCCCCTACTGCTGGGTATTGTGTATTCTGATTCGAGCTGTTCTTTAGAAGTTCAAAGGAGAAACACTTTGTATCTGACTTGAATATTCACAGACAAAAGGTGGAAAACTAACTTTAGCCAGGACATTAGGCTTATCTATAGAGTTCCTGGTCTCTGTACCAGTGAATATTTAAAGAACTGCTACATCATTTTCACAGGACAAGAGCAACATAGGCACATCTTCAACTCTTGTTCAGTCCACTGGTTAAAACAAGATCCCATGACTAAGAGCTCTTGGTTAAAATTCCTTTTTTGAACTTCGTTAGAAGAATCCTCGACCCCCATTTATATGCAGTGGCATAGCAACCATGCTGTACTGCACTCCCTCCTTTTCATTCACTTTCTGAATCCATTCCTCTGCTTAATTAAAGCATTTCTAAATGTTTTATTTGCTCTTTGAAAAACATGTGCTATTGAACCCCAAATGAACCTCTCATAATCCATCCTTAAAAAAAAAAAGACTCTGGTTGCCATTAAATTTTGTATTTGAGCCACAGTCCCAAACTTGGCAACTCCACATGTCCTTAAATGCAATCCCTCCCCTTCCAAACACGAAGTGGAAATAAGTGCTTTTCTCTTCACTCCAATGCACTCTCTCCACTCTAATGTAATCTTCCTCTCTTCTGTGTGTAGCATTTTGGGGACCTTTGAGAGGAGAGCAGCTCTTTGTGTCTTTTACTGCTACTCACCTATTTTTGGAAAATTACTTCATGAAGGATTGAAAATACTATAATAATGTTGTTGACTGTAATAAAAGATATGGAGGAGATGGACCATGGATAGATTTCTGATGCCATTTCACTGTTTGCCCCCAGTTGCTTTCTGGCTTTTTTCCATTATCTTGCAGTAATCTAGGAAGTAGATTTACTAGGATGACGGAAGTTAAAAGCAACATATTCTGAGTTTTTCTTTTTAATTAGTCCCACCCCATCTTCCTCAGCTCCCTCTCTCCTCTAGCAGGAAGTACTATGACAGTTATTAGACAGCTGTATGACCAGCTGGTTGGAGGTCTCCAGGCTACTGATTGCTCTGGTAAGATCTACGGGAAAGTCAGTGCACTGTATCCTAATGTGCAGACAAGGCATCTGCCAGGTCTGCCCACAATTCTGAATGCATGGAAAGGGAGGTATTGACCTGTCATTCTTATGAAATCAAAATATCCAGAGAACGGGGCTTTACAACAGCTATAAAAAAAACATTCTCTCTATATCTCATTTTTAAAACACCTAACATTTTAGTATTTAAATTACTGGTCTAAATACTCTCCTTGTTCTGTTAAAAGGCATCAGTTTACTCAATGTTGAAGAAGTCTGATCCTTGCACAGAACTACAAAAATAGGTGCCTGGAAACAAATTGACTCTGTGGGTTTCTCTCCGTAAGCTTCAGCTCCATGGCTGTCATTTGTTTCCCACTGAGAGAGTGCAGGGAGCCTTGGGCAGAGCCACTGGAAAACTGATGACAAAAAGGGAGTGGTACAGCCTGTAGGGCACCTCTGAGGAAGTGCTGTGGAGGAATCTAATTTGCCAAGTGACAGAAAATCATACAGAGGGCGGACGAGCAGAAAGTGCATGCTGGGGCATATATAAGAGGATGGTTGAGGGAGTCGAAGTCTCTCTGCCTCATTAGATGCTTACTGTTAAATTTTTGGGCACGATGAGTGGTAGATGAAGGGAGTACAGTCAAGTGGTGAACACGTGTCGCTGAACCTCCTCAGTGCCACACTGTGCACAGATGCCTGGCGTCTGGCATGTGAGCTCAGTCCTCCAGTGGGTGCTGGGGAGAGGAAAGTAGGCTTGTGGATAATTAACTGCAAATGCAGCAGACAACTGTTCTTTTATTCATTTTTTGCTCTTTTTAGAATGTACTTGTAGATACTCATTCAGTGCCTCAAGCACCTTAACAATCACTTACAAGTCACAGGCTAAATAAGGGGTGTACCTGTGAATAGATACACTGCTGCTCAGTGTAGCTGTAGAGAAAGACGAAAATTGATAGCTTGCATGGAATGATAACAAAAACAGGAGTCTGACACATCACGTGGGTACAGGTTCCCTGTGAGACAGCATCAGCATCTGATAGGGAGAGAGAAAGGCTTTAATAAGCTTAAAAAGTCTCAAAGCAGTGATAGCTTTGTAGGTTAAAACCATCACCTTGAATTCCACATGGGAGTTTAGCAGAAGTCAGAGAAATGCGGAGAGTGAGGTCTAAATTGCTCCCAGTGTGCAGTCTGCCAGGCTGCAACATGCTGTGCTGGCTTCAGGCTGAATATTTTGGAGGTGCACCTGCATGGAGAGCACGCTAAAATAATCTAATCCTCTTTTCTGCATACTTGTGACATGGTCACTGCAGGGAGGAGCTGCCTGCATTATGCTGGGTGTAGATGGAAATAGAAGCCCCCATATGGTGGCTGCTTGGCACTGAGGACCAAGCCCTGTTTCGAGCAGTGCCACCAGCCTGCACACTTGTTTCACTGGCAGATGTGCTGCACTGCCTGCTTCCCCCCACATCTTTCACATGTCAGTGAGACAGTGAGTGCCTTGTGCTCTGGAGCTAGGGAGGCTGATCCCCTAGGTTAATTAGTCTGTACAAACTGTGTGCAGCTTTTTTCCTCATGGCATGCCCCAGCTGGGATCCCAGTTACTCTGTTGAGGTAGATACAGGGAAATAAGGGAACCTCCAATATGTCCTTCAGACCTTAGGCAGGCTGGAGCAGTCTGGGGCCATGTCTGTTGGTCTTCACTGATTTCAATGAGGGCTTTGGACTTTACTTCTTATTTATAGTAAGCCTGAATCTAAAATTTTTGGTGGCCATTCAAATGTCTCCATTCTGAAAAATGTCCATTTGCTGTAGTTTTTTACATTTTTGTAGTAATTTTATGGTGGCTCCTGAGAAGCAGAGGCAACACAGTAGGACCTTGCGATGCTGAATTCAGTGCCAATCATGATTATGCACAGGTGGTAATAGTACAAAACCAGTCAGCTTTCAAACCTTTCCTCCATATTCTTTATTCCTTTCTCCTTCTCTGCCCACCTTTTGTTTGACTTCGTCATGAGGAGGTGCACAAAATTGCAAGTGGATTAGCGCAGTAGGTTTTGTAAGGCTTATTACTAGGTTTATATTTTGTTCTTACTTGCAGGGGGTTTGTGCTCACAGGTAACCTGAAGCACCACACGTAACAGCTTCCTGAAGTGGTTCTTTGGCTCAGATTCTTTAGCTCCCTGTCTCTTAAGATTAGTACTGGATAGTATTCTTTGATGGTTCAGAATCAGCTAGTGATATACAGTCATCCCCAAAGCCTGTTTTCTTTCTGTTTTCTTAGAATCCACAATCTTAAAAGACTTTCTTTTTCCTTTTTTCTGGCTCTTTATCCTTTTGTGCTGCATATCCTGAAGCTGCAAGTAAATATTAGACCCCCAGGATAAGAAAAAGCCTTGCAGAAAACACAGAAGTTAAACCTCTCCAGGAGCAATAAGATGTCTGTCAGCATTTCTGGTCACTTGTGGATTCTGTGGCTCGCTCTTTGGAGATAAACTGGTACACCAGATAACCCAATATGTCTGCATGTAATGATTATATGGTCATCTGTTCCTATTTACACACCTATAGACGGAGCTGGAAGGAACATCTGCAGCAAACAATTTATTTGATGGATTAGGCACTCTTTTTAGTGTGTGTTTACAGACAGGCTTTTCTCATTGTTTGAAATGATCAAATCAATGCTTGGTGTGCAGATGTTTCAGAAGCATATTTCTCACCAGCTAGTTCCTCTTCAGTGAATGATCACTGCAGTCACATTGCATTTTTACTGCATGCTAGTTGTTCCATCCCAAGCAATGGTTGAGATGGCAGCTCCCACAGAAATAGCACATTCATATGATACTCCAGCTTTCCTATGAGGACAAGTGTTCTTAAGATAATGTTCGAGAAGAACAAATACAAGGAATCATTAAAAGAACATTTGAAAAGCTTTGCTATATAGCAAATTTCCAAAATAAACATAGACAGATATTGGGGGTACCAGAATGCTCTGATGATTTGGGTGAAATTAGTGATTAAAGAAACAAGTACAGAAAAAATAAGATTCTTCATTTTGTTATTTTCTAAAATAATTGTTTTTCTTTTTACTTTGAACATTATCTTTAATTTTTAGAAAAATCTAAAATAATTAAAATTATTGGAAAAAGAAATTACCAATAAATCTGTCTCAGTTTGAAAGACAGGTCTGCTAAGGAAGGCAGAAACCTCCCTTGGAATAGAAAATGCAACCCCCTCCCCTCCGAATTATTATAATTTTGAAATCAAGGGCTTTCAAGCAGAGATATGGGAAATGGGAATAACAGTTCTTTACTAATGATTATATAAACACATATATAAAGCAAGGCAAACAAACAGCAGTAACCCTGGCGGTGATACCAAACAGAGCAGAGTCCGGTGCAGCCTCTCTGGGCTGTCAGGCAGCGATGTTCCCCCGCGCCGCCAGGGGGCGCTCCGGAGCGAGCTCGGCCCTCACAGGAATGGCGGAGGCAGAGAGTAAACTCACAAACCCCTGGGGCAACGGGGAAGGACCCTCGGGGACAGGAGGCTGGAGCAGGAGAGATGGATCCAAATCCCGGGCTGTAGATGAGATGTATCCAACTCCGGAGCTGCAGCGGGGTCTCAGGAGGTCTCAGCAGGCAGGGCGACGGAGCTACAGTGTAGCAGAGAGCGGCAGCGGCAGGAAAAGCCGAAACCCAAGCAGGAGTGATGGCTGTGCCAGAAAATCGCTGAAGCAGTGAAGGCGACCGGGGCAGCACAGGACTGGCAGAAAAGAACAGAGGAGCGGCAGGGCAGAGCAGCCTCTCTCTCCTCCAGATGCCAGCGAAAAAACTGCAGCCAGGCTGTATCTCGCCCCCCTTTGCCAGTTCAAATCCCGCCCAGTTCTAGTTTCTGCTCAATGAGAACAGCTCCAGGCAAAAAGGAGGGCCAGGCCTCTCTCCGTGGCCATGTCCCTTTGTTTCTCTTAAGTACCCAGCCATTTGTTCCCTAGCAACCAAACATGGGGAAAAATTCCTTTAAGAGAGGAGAGGGAAAAAAAAGAAAGAACGGGGAGCTTTCTTAAACTCCAACACAAACAAACAAAAATATTTCGCAGAGAAATTAAAAAGCCATTTGCCATATTCAAGGTAAAACTCTGAGGATTATACTTTAAATTAGCCCAAACCTCTGAAGAAGCTCCAAATTTTATTGATTTTTCTTCTATTTCTTTGGTTCAGTTACCAAATTTTGCAGGGGGTGTGTGTGTATGTGCATGTCTGTGGTGTAGCCTTTTCCCTAATCTGGAATACCTGGATGGTCAGTATGTTACTCAGCAGTATATTAGGATATTTCTATTCAGCCAATTATTTAGATTCACTTTTAAATTAGGTCACCAATGTGTAGCTGATGTGTGTATTTTTTTAGGAAAACTAGCAGCATGCACTTTAACCCATTCTCACTGGAAGACACCATGGGAGAAGCAGGACAGGTGTTACAGATCAGAATGGGCAGGTTCTTAAAAGTCAGAGTTTAAAATCAGGATCCAAAATCTGTTCAGTAAGAATTAAATATGCTTCTAGGTTTTCACAGAAACTGAGCAAACAAAATCTTCTACCAGCATCTAGAGTTTGGTCAGACCAAAAGACTCTCTGCACTCTCTGTAGGCTCTCTCAGGTACCTGGGACAGATGTAGAAAAACGTGCATGTAGAGCAGAGTCACAGCTTCATTGCTTCAGCCACTTCTTGAGCATAAAAGGGTGTCTTTGTGTTTCACTACCCACTAGGAATCTGATTGCTTGGGTTTATATTTATGCAGATCTTGTCCTCCATACATTGGACTACTGGGAAAAAACACACAAATGTTACAGGGTTTAAATAAAGCAAGGGATATGACTCAGTGTTGTTATCCCAAGTGGATCTGAGGTAGAGGAGAAGCAAAAATAGCATCTGTGAGCTTGTGTTCTCCAATACTTTTCTACATCATTTGCTTCTATCTTGTAATGAGCAGAGAGATTCCTTAGTTCCAATCAGTATATGTAATCCAGGGATCAATCAGTCATCATGGCCAGATACCTGTGACCTTCCCACAGTTTTGTTGCAGAATCATTAAACTCTACTAGGCTTTTTGTCTGAATGTTTCCTGAATGTGGACTCTCCAAAGTGCTCCAGCCCCCTCTTGAAATGAGATCCAGTGCTACATGCCTATGAGTGGAGTGGCTGCTGCCAGCCAGAAATATAAACCCCTGAGACCTGCCTGTGTGTGACTGGAAGATGACAGAACTGCTGTAATGCCCAGGTTGAGCTACTTTGAAATAAGGGCTTTTTGCATCAATTTTGAAAGGTGATTTGAATTATTAAATAGTTTCAGATTCCTCTAGTTGACTCTGCACCTAGATGGTGTTTTTTTCTCAAACTCATTCTCATATTGCATAAATAACTATTCTTCTTGTGAAGCAGAGGTTTTACGTTTATGAGACATATTAATTTTGAATCATACCATAGTCAGGACTTGCTGTCTATGAATGATGTTATTCAGCCTTTTTCAGTTTGCCTGTCAAAGGTTGTCAAGTGAAGCATGATAAGATGGTTTTCCCCTATGTCACAGCCACAGATTTTGCATTGACGTGAATATCTTCCCAAGTGATGTAGTGAGACAAGAATAGTAAGGCTGGGAGATGGGATGTAAAGTGGAAAAGAAAAAATAATCTTCCAGGTAGATTCCCTCAGACTAGTTTGTTGTGTTTCCTGGTTTTATAAGAAATATGGAAATGAGTTGTCAGGAGGTGTCAGGAAATGAGCTGGGGTTAAGGTCACTCCCAGACCTAGCCTACAATGTAGACTGAGCCATTGAATAGCTTCTGCTTACAGAGCAGAGGATGGAAAAGTTTTTTTAACAAGAGGAGAGAGGAAAATCACTTGTCTTGGGTATGGATTTCTGGATATATATACTTGTCAGTGGTAACAACTAAAAAAATCTACAGTCATGCAATTGCCTTTCTGTATGAACAGCAAAACAAAATGTACATCTACTAGTCTAAATGAACCAAATTCGATGCTTTCATTCACAAATATAATTGCATATCCTTACAAATCACACTATTCTGTGTGTTCAAACTGTTGTGATGATAGCAACAAATGAAAATTTTTACAGATGTTTTAATTGGAACGATCCAAAGGAAACTGTTTTTACATAGGCTGTGCTTGTGAGGATGTGTTTTCTGCATGCAGTGTTATGCATGGTGCAGTCTTTCTGCCTCACTCAATCTCTCTCTCTCTGTATTTTCATCACTAAGGTTATGAGTGCCATGCACAAATTACCATGACAAGCATGTGTATATATTGTGTAAACAAAAATTGCAGCTTTGTGAAAACAGCACTCTTTTGGTGCCTGAGAGCTCCTGCAATCACAGGGCATATGTCAAGTGTATCAACACATCTGGAAGCATAATCTTTCTTTCCTTAAAGGGGCTGAATGTAGCTCATTTTTAATAGGGCCCTCACGGCAATAAAGGTTAACTGCACACTAGCACGGCAGCTATTAGAAGGACCTGCTAAAACCTTAAACCCCTCAGTTAGATTAACTGCTCAGAGGTTTGAAACAGACCGATGCAATCCTGCTCTTGTACGATCTATAAAGCATGAGTGGGAGGACTGGTTAAGCCACTGACACTGTGACAATACACAGTAACTCAAGGGTTTATATCCAGATTGGAGATTATCTAAATCATTACCTGTGAAAGCGGAAATGCCATCTTACTCTACAGCAACCCTAGTCCCTGGGCTATGCAGCCTGGAGGACCAACAGTAAGTTTTCCCAATATATTTCCCAGGCATGCTTTTCTTTTCCCTCTAAGACAGCTTGTGAATATTTCTCTTTCCAAATGTGTAAGTCTGCACAGCCCTACTCATATGGACACCTTCTTGTGGCTTAATGGCCCCTGTGCACAGGACAATTCTTCTTATGAGCTGTGCTCTTAAAGGCAGCCTTTGTGAGAAGCCATTTCTACCCTGTGTTATTATACAGCTTGTTTCCAAAAGCTGAGGTAATTACGTGCATTGCTTAACACATATTTTTGTTTCATATGCATGAAAGAGAGCAGGAAAAGCAGCAGGATGAGTTTTAATATGTTGGTGCTCTGAGGGACTGGTGAACTTGCATGGTCTCCACTGGGAACATGTATTCTCCTCAGATGCCGGTGTAAACAGCTCCCACAAAAAGTCAAAGGATGTGGTATGTTATAAGCACGACAGTTAAATGTCTAGTTGGGCAGTCTAATTTCCCACGTTTTCCTGTCTGAAAGCATTTGCTAGAATTTTGCCAAAGGATCCCATTTTTAATTCAGTTTTAGAATCTGGTGCAGACCAATCCCCTTTCTTTGGCTGTATTATGACTCACAAGACACCTACTGTAAGACTTTCAGAACTTTTCCTTTAAACTGAGCAAACTAAACTGGTTGGTCCCAACTGACAAGGTGCTCTGACTCTCGTAGTATTTATTTTTGTTGATATGTGTACTTTGGCTTTCTATGCAGAATGTTTACCAGATTGGTACTGTTATTGGTAGTCTGGCTAAAGATAATATGCAGGGAAAAAAGTCTTCAGTCATATCTTACATAAGGCTCCTGTATTTTTTTCTTTTTCAGAGCAAATGACTGGAATACATAAATGAATTTTGCTGTTGCCCTGACAGGATGGGTTCATTACCTTTGTCTGTTATACTTTCCATGTCCTATGTTCCCAAATATCAGTGTCTAATCATCATAAAGTCATTCAGAAGGTGAACCTGCCAATGGCAGTCTTAGGCAAGTGCTGCCATCATTAACTGAGTCTCAGGTATCTCTAGAATAACATCCAGACTGGTAGCCTGGTTAGGAGGGGAATCCAGGTCTTGGTTACCATCCCTGGAGAGCTGAACCCCACTGCCTTAGGAGAGGACCCACTGGGCTAACCTTTGCCAGTTAAACAGTTCCTGCCATTAAAAACCCACAGACGTGTTAAGTGATAAATCTTACTCCAACTGGAACAAATTCCATCTCAAGATGCCTCCGGTGTTGTGTAAAGATCAGTGCTCTTTGCCAGGAACACAGAGTGGCTGTGAGCTTCTAATCACAGGGCTCAGCTGATAGCAGGTAAAAATAGGAGTAGCTGAATCCAGTCTGGAAGCCAGATAATAATGGGTATGATGAAGGAAATGGATGACTGTGGTATTCTGCAGGCTGACATTGGCTTGATCTGCCCGTGCTTTGATTGGCAAGGACCCCATTCTGAAAACCATGCTAGGCATGCCCCAGATCCACACATCCAGAACAAGGCTTGTTAGCTGAAGCCTGGCTCTGCTCTTACTGCAGTGAGGTTCACATATAGGTTGAGGTTTCACCTCATATTAGGGGCAAAATAAGCTTATGCCACCTGCAAAATATAAAAACATAAACCACTTGAGTTCTTTTCAATAAGATTATTAATTACCTAATTCTATGGGGTCTGTGTAAATCATCAAAGAAAAAGAGATTTTCACATGCTTGCAGTAATCCCTGAATGTGAACTTTGAAAAGGAGCCTCCAACTTCTCTAGAAAATTTGGACAGACACACAAATGAAGAACTCCCTCTGGGATTAATCATTAGCACCATGTAGTCACCCTTCCATGAACACATGGCTTATACAAACATAAAGAATGCCCTGAAAGAAGAGCATTTTCTTCTGATTAGACAGTTCCATGTGAATTCCTATACTAATGCCAACAGCAGAATCAAAAAGCTCTAGTCTTGGCTCCTGCGGAGGCATTTCTAGCATTCCAATCTCCTCTTACTAATATCAGTCCTTTGTGTTGTAGCATTGCTTTTCAGTTGTTTTGTTTCTGAGAAATAAAATGGATTCAAAGATGATGGAAAGGTTTCAAACCTAGAGGCAGTCGGCCTAAGATGTTGTTCTTTCTGAAGCTCATTTTAACACCCAAAACATTAAAAATCAGAGTGACTTTACTGAAATCAGTGGCAGTGCTGCTGGTTTTAATCATATTTTTGCTATAGGTATTTTATTTTTATTTTTCCAGGCTGTACAGATGAAGAGTCTTGTATCAAGAAATGTTTGCTTCATAGATCATTGCGTGTTTTCATCACAGGATTTTTACCATTATATTTTTCTTAATGCCTTGAGCAATTTGCTAAAATGCTGTACCAGAATACAATGAGAAGACAGCATTTTTAACCCTACATACAGATCATTGTTGCTTATGTAAGGGGAATAAAGGAATCTGATCCTCAGCACCCTTTTTTTTTTTCAGCACAAGCCCACTCAGTGACTAGCGAGTACTGAGTTACTAGTGGGAATTTTCTATCTTGTTCTGATATGAAGTACTAACAATGGAAGAATAGTTAAGTGGACTTTAAGATGACCCTTCCTGTAAAGCTTTAATAAAAACTTTATTTTGAAATCATCTGGTCACCATCAAATGCACACGGGTTATTTTTCCTAATAAACAACCTAGTTCAAGAGTCCTTAACCAGGCTGGACTGAGAAAAGAGAGAGAGTGCAATTACTTGCATTTTAAATAAAGTAATAGGCTGAAAAATATTGTTAGAGAGCTCCTGTAATTGCTGGTGTGGGACAAATCTTATACAATAATTTGTAAATGAGGGTTCAAAGCTAAGTCACTCAGTCAGATGCAGCTTGTGAATGACAGTAAAGCAGCATGTGGTGGCTGCAAAGCCTCCTCAGGGTCCTCAGGGTGACAGTCACAAGCTAGGAAGTACTAGGCAGCTAGGAAGTGTTTCGAGCTTCAAGTCTACTGGCAAGTCCTGAGGAACTTAGAGAAATTATAGATCTCTGTAGCTGTTTTACAGCCTTCACACAAACTGAATGTTCAGAGTAGCCTGATGTTAATTCACTTTGAAATGGCTAAAAGTCCTTACAGCTTTTCTAGCAAGTACTGGTTGTTAAATCTCTCCTCTGTGACTCTGTCCTTGTGGTTTTGCAAATATGAATTGAGTTCAGTTGTGGCTGAGAACTGCTCTGGTCTGAAAAATTGTCCCTAGGATTCGATTCATTAGAAGGCTAAAGAGAAAATCACATTTTGATGGAACAGAAGTTTTTAAACCTGGGAGTTCTGACTTAAATAAATTCATTAGCTGAGCTAAAGACACCCTCTGTTACACAAGATTTTATCATGTTCATCAGCCTGGAATTGTGGTCCAGATGCCATCAGAGGGAGACACAGCACCACGCTGAGGAGGAGTAGTAAGATGTTTGGGATTTTTAAAGTAGAAAACCTTACCTGTATTAGCAGACCTGCTCCATGCAAGAGGTGAATCTGCCTGAGAAAGGTTAGCTCTATTCCCGAGGAACTTTCCTTCTGCATGGGGCCTGAGATGCTAATCTCGTTCAGTTTCATGCACCACCAGAGACCATGATCAATGGATGTTCAGGGTATAGTTACACCATTCATTTCCATTTAGTCAGACCTACCTTGGCACCTGAATAGCTCTACTTTATGCTGTGTACACATATTTTCAGTAGTTACCCAAGGTCATGGAAGATCATCCTTGCTCTTCCTGATGAGTAAATAAAGTCTCTACAGTGTAATACACTAAAAGGACAGAAAGATGAGAAAAATGTATATATATTTTTTTTAGTTTGAGGTTTTTCTATTTCTCTGCACTTGCTTCAGGCTGTCCACATGAAAGGAGGTCATCCACAGGAAGAAAAGTTGCACAGCATGAAATCAGATGCTTAAGGATGCAGGAACAGCTTTTGCACACAGAGGATAGAAAATATATTTTTCCTGGTATTGAAAAAATATTCCTCCATGTGGAGGAATCTCAGCATAAAATGAGCACTGAAAACATTTGACCATAACTGAGAACACTACTCCAACTTCTTCCAGGGGTTGACATTTATTTGTTTAAGTGGGATCGGTCATGCTTGTGCATTTTTTTGCCTCTACTTCTATGCTTTTGGATTCTCAATGAAATGAAGAGCAGAAGCAGAGCAAAAGACACATAAGTGCTGTTCTTGGACTATTTTTGGCTTGAACTGAAGCAGCAGGTGGTTTGCGTCAGTCAAGGCAGCCTGCTTGAGGGCTGAGGAAACGCTCAGACTTTTAACTGCTTTTGGAACCAAACCTCGAATTTTCTGAGTTCACACATCATCATATCCATCTGCCATATTGTTAACCTTTTGGAATCAGTGCTTGTAAATTTATGCAGGGAGATGCTTGTGTTCCAGATTTATAACAGTCTCATTTGACTAACTTTCAGGGAGACTCCCTACGTAATTCTTGTGAAAGAAAATCATTAGAGATACATTTATGTCTATCATTTAAATGTGAGCCTGACTGATCAGTTTACATGTAAGGAGATACTTCAGCTTCATTGCAGTAGGAAAATCAGACAAAGTCCTAGTCCTTTCAGGACCATATCTCATGTTTACTAAAGGTAACACGACCTTCTAAAGAACTGACACTTTTCAGGTGTTTTGGCCAGCTGTGGAAAATACATCTGTCTTAGGCCTTTAGGCTGTCAAAGGTACAGAGCAATTTTCTGACAAAAATGTGTCATGGTGTTGTTATTCCCATGCTATAAATGTGAAATGGCCATTAACTGATCAACTTGCACTCACCTCAAGCAGAAGAAGATCTTTTAAAAAAATTCAAAATGCAAACTACCATACTGCTGCAAGCCAAATGTGCTTAATTGTGTTGTTTTGGTAAGGGTGTAGGCTTTGTTATCTCCCCTTACTTCCTTAAGATTACAAGGAATGCTTTCAATGGACATTTTTTACCACTTCTCTCTTCTCAACTCAGTAAGTTATGTTTCATGACAATATGTGTGGGACTCCCCTTAACTGGGTAGTAGAAAATAATATACTGATCCTTCTGCCACCAAGGTGGCCTCATGTTTCTCATCTGTGACAATACCCAGGTTCAAACACAGGACTCTTTCTAGGATAGCTGAATACAGAACATATTGTTCATCTATGGACCCAGGAGAAATATTGAAATGTGATATGAAGTGGTTAGCTTCGAAGCCAGGCAAGTATTTTTATTTTCCACTTTTGGTGTACCAGACTTTGTCAGCTTTAAGAATTTGTCATCTGCCAAGACAACTGTCATTCTGTGTGGAAAACCTCAAGCAGTTTGTGATAGAAAACACACGTGGGTCACATACTTGCTACTGTATTTTACCTCAGGCCTTTACTTCATTATTATTTTTCTGTGATCGAAATGAGACATTTGGATTGGGAGTATAAATTATTCTCTGTAGGTAGCAACCATTAACACTAATGAAACTGAGTGATCAATCTGCATTTGAAGAACATCGTGGGTGTCACTCACACATCCTACATATCACTCTGTGCAGTATTCCCATAGCTCCAAGCAATCTCATTGGGCTTTGAACCCCCTGTGCCAGACCCTGCGCAGACACTGCAGAAGAGTCATTCTTACCCTAAAAGCTTCCTTGCTCTAGACATCATCTGCTTATGAAAAATGTAGTACCTCCAACATAACCAAATAAAGGCACTTTTGTCATTCTTTGCAGCACCCCACATCCCAGAATAGCAATGGGAGCAGAATCACTAACGCAAATCCCACATAGACAAAAGCATCAATATGTTCACGATGGTATTAACTTCGATGCTGTTGTTGTGATTATTCTTCCTGAGTTCAGCTGGAATAAAGTCCTATTTAGGTTTTAGGTTCCAACCCAAAGTGTTTTCTTTGTCATTAATCTGAGAGGAAATGGATTTTTCATTTAGTGGAGTCCAGAGATAAAACTCTACTGGGGCAGCTCAGAGAAAATAAAAAGGAGAAAGATGCTGCTCTGATTCCTGCATCTTTGTATACTCTCCCTGGTGTTATACAGCTAGTGCTTTGCAAAAGAAGTGCTTTTCAAAAAACTGAGCCACTATGCAGACTTGACAGTCTCTCCTCCTTTCTTCCCAAAAAGAGTCCTTGTCTTTTCCTCTTGCTTTTCTTTCCCTTGTCCCTTATGCCAGACAAACAGAGCCCTCAGCATACAGTGCATTTTTCTGTCAAGGTTTTAGGTGGGATTAAAAACATCTTGTTGTGCACAGATGTCTTGTTCCTCAATACCTGATGGAAACAAAATGCTGGTTCTTACCATTTCACATCAAGAGCTTTCAGTAAGCTTAAAGCTTAAATCTGCAATGACAACATGCATTTGGATTTGTCCAGTGTTTCTAGAAGCAGAATTGGATTGATTTTTATCTTTTTGCAAAGAAGTAGTTGAAATTCAGATATAGGGTTTAATTTCCTTTGAAGAGATAATGCCAATGACAACACATGCATTTAATAAGTAAGCTTAAAATGTGTCTTTAAAAAGAATACTGTGTTGTAAAGTCATGAAGCAGTGTCTAATAGGGTTACTATACATTATGCTCTACTAATGTAAGAAACTATCTCATCCTAACAACATAAAAAAATAGACACTCAAGGAAGAAAAAGAAGAAAAATATCCCATTCAAATCTCAAGGCTGTTTTTCTCCACAGCTGTGGATTTTTTCCTGTTGCAAGTTCCTCCCTTCCCCTCCCCTCCCCTCC